>CAIGQV010018127.1:12166807-12208039 GCA_903798115.1 Danio jaintianensis
AGAAGGCCAAAACTAAGAGAAAAATATGCATTTTAAGCAAAAAGGTATTAGTGTGGACATGGCCATAGCTAATGGCTTGCCTTGTTGCATTGTGTTAGTTCAAAATCATGTGCTGAAGTCTACTGCAGACATAGATACACATAAATGCCTTTAAGTAAGTTGCAGCAGTACAGCCAACTTGTGCCACTTACCTCACCAATATGGTAGACGGCACACATACAGAGGTCCATCAGAACAAATGCTGCTAATGAGACATCTATGGTACAGATGCATAGGCCCTATCTCAAAAACAACAAGCAATTACATGGACCTTAATTAGAGATTACCTAATTAGTGCACATTACACTGAAGATACACTGAAACAGCTTGGATAGTTGATTTGGAGTTTGACATGATTCTAGAGTGGTTGTTGCCCACAAGTAGTTGCTAAGATGTTCTGAAGTGAGTCACTATAGTGTTCTCTTTGTTAAAGATGAGTTAAAGTACATACGGATATGCTGATAAATAAAATTTCCATGCTACATTATGTATCACTAAATATTTTGTTCTACCCACAACTGGTACACCTTACAAGTTAAATGCAATGCTAGTGCAACTTCACATGTTGTTTTGCAGTATTTGAATACTTGGGAAATTATTTAATGGTGTATTTGTGTACTTCTACTTCTAATACTTTCCCCAGCCCTGGGGAAGCTTCTGACAGCTGGAATCTCTTGGTGTCTGCTTTTTCTTTTTCTTTTTTTGTGACAAAACGAGCATAACTTTTTTTTGTCATTACTTAATAGCTCTCCCTCTTCATATTTTTTTTAAGTAATAGATGATCGTAATCAGCATTTCTGCCAGCGTGCTGTTGACAGAGGCATCCATCTGCAGTGAAGTGTACTCTGAGCATCTCCTTACAGATCATTCAGAAAGTGAGAGCGAGAGAGCAAGAGGGAGAGAGATGTGCTGCATCCACAGCTATGTAATTATTCTCATTATGTCAAATCACTGTGCCAGAACAACAACTGTGCTTTCATGAAAGCGCCCGAAATGTTCATCTGCTCCATGTAGCTATGCAGAAGAGGAACAAATAGGAGAGAAGGAGAATTAAGTGACAAGGGGAGACAAGAGCAGACCTATCACCATGGTGAACCTGGAGCAGTCAATTACTTAATTTATGATCAACTGAAGAATTTGCTTATGCCATAGGGTACATATTCTAACTGCTGGGTTTTGCAAGGCGACATATATGTTGGAAATCAGTTTATCTAAAGCCCCATTAAGATTACACAATTTCTTTATAAGCATGTAAAGCAATCATACTCAAATGTAAAGATCCCTTTATTCCATGGACTAGAGAAACTATGCCTTGTCTCTACCTTGACAAGATTAGGTACTCTTTAAGAGATTCAGGAAAACAATTCTATAAGATATGGCACCCTTTTATTAATTATGTTGACCATATTATGTAATGCCCTACAAATGAATTTTCATTTTTATTTACTTACTTAACTTTTCTCTTTGATTTTTTTTGTATATACTTCTACTACTACTACTACTACTACTAATAATAATAATAATAATAATAATAATAATAATAATATTTATTATAGTAATTATTATTATTATACAGTTGGAAAGTGTTTACATGTATTTATACACCTTTTATTAAATTCTTTTCTCTTCTTCTCCAAACACCTGTAATTTCTGCTTGGAGTAATGGACATCTTTAACGCTATAGTATGTTTTATTTTGGTAAGGGTTGTGGGGTTTGTAAATGTGTATACCTGAAAAATGTAGAAAAATATTAAAACCAGATTAACCAGCTTGATGCTGAGTTTTCGTGGGGATTTGTAAGTGACAAATGGGCACTGGGATGCAAGATTCAATCGTTAAGTGCACAACAACCGATGCCATGTCTGCAATGATTCATGACATCATTGTAGAAAGTGTTGTATGTTAAAAAAAAATTTTACAGTCACCCATGACGAGTTCCGTCACATGTGTGACACTGTCCAATAGGAGCACATAATCTTTTTCATACACAGCTTTTAAATTGGCAAAATGAAAGAGTGAGGACTGCTTTCATTAAACTGAAAAAAGCTTGAAGAAAGTGGAGTTATGGCAACAGTTCGGTATGGCGACAAATGTGTCATCACGGAACTAACTTGACAGAATAAAAAGATAAATGTTAGCAATCAATAGTCAACATACTTCTGCAGCCTGTTGAGTGAATACTGGAATTACCATGTAAACTAACAAATCAGGAAATCAGCACCGTAGATGAAGCAACGTGTCATCTGACATATTTGGTAGCCACAACATGTCAAGATTTTTTCATTTATGTAATAACCAACAATAAAAAATATGTTATCTAAACAGGGCTTTAGGCCTGATAAATTTTTGTCTAAAGAGAAAATCTTAAGCCTGGCTCACACTTTGCAATTTTTAATAATCCTAAACGATTGTAGCTTGTCAGGCTGTACAAATATGATCCCCATGTCACACTGTAAGATCTCAGTTGTCATAATTTCAAACACCACCAAACATAGACATGGAAGAAAATTCACTTGGAGTGTGAGTGTGGAGTGTGAGTACCTCACAGCAAACAGAAAAATTGGTAGCGGTAATTTTGCTCAAAGTGTGCCTCAATAATCAAAAACAGAAAAAAGCTGTTTTCACATTTCCCCACGCTGGTTTAAAGTTGTCACAAAGATTGCATCGTCAGATTCAATGCTTCTCAATCGGTTCTTGGTTTGACGCTCATCGCAGCTGAAGTCACTCTACAGGAAAGTATCTGAAATCTTCTGACACTGCCAGAATTTCATTGGAGGGAAAATTTTATTGCAACGGGCATTAAGTGGCTGTCGGTTAACATGTAAAACCAATGATCAAAAATCATAGATTTTAGCCTAGAATTACAGGAATCTTTTAGGATTTCCCTAATTTGTCTCAAATGATCAAATAATGGCTGAATTCACATTGTGTAAGCAGGGCCAAAAAACACTAATATAAGATAAGTGTAAGATTCTCATACCAGTGCATTTCTTTGGGCTTCCTGGTCGTTTGCCGTGCATCCCCAACTTGCATCCAAAATTCTCTTCCCAGAATTCTGCAAACCAGACGTTGCGTCGGTTGTTTGACAAGGAACGGCTTTTGAAATATCTGTCAAATGCTGAAAATATTTAAAATGTATGAAAATTGGCAGAAAAAAAAAAAAACATGAAATCAGAACTTCTCCACTAGAGGTATGTTTACCTTCTATGGATGCTCTTTTTGGAAGGATAGTGATTGCACCTTCTGCCACGCTTTCCTGCTGGACGACAGGAGATATCTTCGAGCCCCAGCTGTCCGATCCCACCCACAGGAAGTGACCTGTTTGGTTGTTACGCTTTGCAGCATCCAAGACACGTCTGAAAGATGAGCAAACATAATTCACTTGTAAACCACGATAGTAAAGATAAAACTCAGTAATCTGCAAAGTTATTATAGTTTTGCATTTGTTTTTAATTAAAATACTATTTTTAGACTTGCTATACATTTCAGTTTAGTTTTAGCTTGTTTCATTAATATTTTTAGTTTAATTTTTATTTTGTGAACGCATCTCTTTTATATATTTAGTTTCAGGTTTAGTTTTAGCAATTCTAGTTTAGCAGGGTTAACAGGACATGTCCAGCGTCAACCAGAGCAAATACTGGACACATGTTTTATTTCTATATAGAAAATAATTTTTGTATATAATCATGCGCTTGATTGATGTCTTTGACTGTAAAAGGACTATCTACTGGTATTTCTCTAAACAGCAGCAGATTTTCTGCACTGCAAAAAATGCTTTTTTTTAGATTTTTTGTCTTGTTTCTAGTCCATCTAAAAATCAAGAAGAACTTTCTAGACAAGCAAAACATATTGTCTTGTTTTAAGAAATAATATGCTAAAATGAAGTGAGTTTTTCCTTAAAACAAGCTAAATAATCTGCCAATGGGGTAAGCAAAATAATCTTATGTCAAAAGGAAAAACAAGATTATTTTGCTTACCCCATTGGCAGATTGTTTTCCTTGTTTTAGGGAAAACTCACTTAATATTGGTATATTATTTCTGAAAACAAGACATTATGTTTCGCTTGCCTAGAAAATGCTTCTTGATATAAGAATACTTAGATATTTGGACTAGAAACAAGACAAAAATAAGAAAAGCATTTTTTCTAGTGTGCCACAGAATGAGTGCTTATTAATTCTGAAAAGATTATTATTTTTGCTAATTATTGTTTTATTTTAATTCGTTTTTCAGTTACCATTGTTAGTTTTATTTAGTTTTAAATAAAAAATTCAGTTAACAAAAAAACTTTTGTTCTAGTATTAATTTTAGTTTCCGTTTACCGAAATAACCTTGGGAAACTGAACTTGATTCTTTCTGACTCATTAAGTCAACAATTGTCTGTTAGAACATTTAGAACTGACATGGTCATGGGCAAGGGCAAGATGGGCATGGGCAAGATTCCAAAGGACAGCGAGTAATAGGCTTAGAAGGCCAGTGGCTCGTTATTTGGTCCTGTGCTACAGGTACAAATAATTTCATTGCAAAAAATTACTGAAAAGTAGATTATGTTAAAATATGTTCTGCAGGCATTAGGTCGCACATTATAGAAAACTGCTGACTTTACCAGTTCTTGAGGTTCTCTATATAAAAATACTTACAGCTTAGCTACATCATCTTTAATTTAGCTCTTCGAAAATCCCAGTTAAATACTATCTGTGGTTTGTCCAAAATCGGCAGCTTTATAACAACAACTTGACTTAAAACCCTATAAGGTCATTTTAAATTCCTTATGGCTTTTAATGCTTTTCCAATGATTGTATTTACTTACAGGCCACCTAAATGCAAATCGACTTTATAAAGTTGCCACACTTCTGAAAGTTTCCATACATTCTAAATATTCTCTCCTGTTTGGGGATGGTAAGAAATCGTATGCCCACCAAGGCTTCATTTATTGTTCAAAGATATAACAAAAAAGTAATATTGTGAAATATTATTAAAATGTATGCAAATAACTGTTTTATATTTTAAAATATATATTTATTCCTGTAAATGCAATACAAAAGCCATTACTCTAATCTTCACTGTCACATCTTTAAAAAAATAATTCTAATTCTAAACTGGTTCTGAAGAAACCTTTTACTTTTTGAATGTTTTATTCATTTTTATTTCAAATAAATGTCTTTGCAATCTGCTGTGATGAAAAGAAAAACAATAACCATTCAAACTTCAAATCAAAAGGGCCCATACTGAGCATCAGATCAAATAGCATCTGCTTGCAAGATGGGCTATTTGCACTAAATGTAAACAGACATTGCGACTTTGAAAAGGGGCCACAAGAATATATATATGTGCACACATACACACACACACACGCACACACATGCACACAAATAAAAAAGTAAATTCACTTTTTTTTTTTTTTTTTTTTTTTTTCAGAATATTAAGAATTAACATTATCATCCATAAAATATACATCAATGAACAGGAGGAACCAAAAACTTTATTGATGAAGACACCTGATGTCATCTTCATTTGCAAACATGACGACTGCACGAGCATTGGGTGTCTCCAGTAGCCGCAGGATGATTTTGTCAAACTCTCCTGGTCGGGGCTCTCTGGGGATCTTCAGAGACTGAGCAATACACACACCACCTGAGAGAAAGAAAAAGAGCAAGTGACAAGAGTAAGAAAGAATGGTAGAGAAGAAGAGCGTGTAGAATGAATGATAGAGAGTGGGGAAAGGAAATGGAAAGGTAAGAGATTTAATGGGAGGAAAACAAATTAAACAGATATGAGATAAAAGAAAAGGAAAGGGAAGGGAAAGGGGAAAGGAAAATCGGATACAATGATGTGAAATGGAAGGAAGGAAAGAGATGCAAGTAAATGAATGGAAAGGATTGGATCAAAGGAAATGTAGAGAAATGACAAGGTAAAGGAAAAATAAAAAAATAAAAGAATTGTATTAGCGAAAACAGGGAGGTGATACAAGGAAAACAAAAGAAAGAAAATAAATCAGATAAGAGGATATGGAAAACAAACAGATGAAAGAAAGCATGAGCGAAAAGGAAAACAATGTTAAAAAATAGGAACAGAAAAGAAAAAGAATGAGGCATTGGATAAGAGAAAAAAATGAAAGCAAGAGATGAAAGAAAAGGTGACAATGGAGACAAAAGAAAGATGAATAGGTAAAAAGAGGAGGACAGAAAAGAAGATAATAGGAAAGTGTGATTGAAATTTAGTATGAAAAGCAGATGAGAGCAAGAAAGAGAGAAAGAGAGAAAAAGACAGGACGTGAGAAGGTCAGAAAGCTCGGAAGTAAAAGCGGCAGTGGAAACTTATTCCATTATAAAATGGACAGGGACACACATAGATTAGATATAGAGGGACCAGAAAACAACCAACAGATTCAGTGTTTCTCTCAGCGGAGTGAGGAAAGCATGTTTAGATTCAAATGATATCTGATAGTGTCACCTTGCCCAAGGTGCCTACGGGAACACAAGGTGATGTCAAACATGTCCCAGCTTATTTACTCAAGCTAATGCAATTCACATAGCACTCGATTCCACACTTAAAAACCTATAGCCGCGGTGTCATTTCTGCTGAAACATGCACAACTGCAATATGATTTCTGAGTTCAAAGACAAAGTTGCAGCAAGTCATGTTGTCAAGATCTGATCAGTTCCTCAATACATTTCAGACACTCTAACAGCCACACTAATGGAGGATTCATGCTTGTTGTCTTTTACTCTGAAGCAAACTATTTGCTCTCCAGGTCAATTTATTTTCTCACTTGCAACATCATGTTGTCAGGAAATTTACAGCAAGGAGCATTGATATGCAAACAGGCCACTGCATGGCAGAAAATGTGGCTATAATAACCCTCCATCTTGTCTCTAAGCCCTCCATTACAGCATTAGCACTTCACAGCTCGAGTTAAACACTCCAGTACCCCTCCAAATGCATGGTCTGAGCACTACAGTCCATTTAATGAACAGCTGTGGTGGCCCCATCCCGAAAACAGCTCAGGAAGCCATCATACTGCCAAATTTACCCGAAGGCACCCAGTGATTATGCCGAGTGATTATGGGTGTCCTTTCAAGTGTAATCAGCTTCATAATGCTTTCCTTAATGGTGGCTGCTCTCCTTTGTTTTCAGTTCAGTCATCATCATTTAATTGATGTGGTGACAATATCTGCTCTATTTTAATGATCTTAGAGCATGGTCTAAAGCGCAAGACAAGTATGTACTTTGGGCGTGTACAAAGACAAATTGTTGCTATTTTAAGAATGGGGAAAATGAGGATTGTCCTTATTTTCTTAAAGAGTTATGGGTGTGTTTTGGGTGTAAACAATAAGAGTCTCGTCCTCCCATTCCCTTAAAGATCAAGTTGTGGTTGCAACTTAGCAGATTCACTATTTACATAGCAGACTTTTTAAGCAAAAAAATGAAACATTTCAGTAGTGAGGAAATGGATCTGCTCATGCGCCAGTTTAAAGAGGTACACACAATGACCATTATGACATGTAGGCATTTTTATATGTAGACAATAATACTCTTTTATATTTTAATCCTTAAATTTCATTCATTCATTCATTTTCTTTTTGGCTTAGTACCTTTATTTATCTGGGGTCACCACAGCGGAATGAACCGCCAACTTATCCAGCATATGTTTTACGCAGCAGATGCCCTTCCAGCTGCAACCCATCACTGGGAAACATCCATACACTCATTAACACACATACACTACGGACAATTTAGCTTACCCAATTCACCTATAGCGCATGTCTTTGGACTTGTGGGGGAAACCAGAGCACCCGGAGGAAACCCACGCGAACACGGGGAGAACATGAAAACTCCACACAGAAATGACGACTGACCCAGCCGAGGCTTGAACCAGTGACCTTCTTGCTGTGAGGCAATCATGCTACCCACTGCGCCACCGTGACACCCATCCTTAAATTTATCCTATTTAATTATGTTTGTGTGCTGCTGTGCATTTAATAAGTAACACGTATGTGCATTGTGGCCCCACCTATAGGCGCATATCAAACACTCTCTTTAAATAACAGCAGTAACAAAAACAAAAACTGCCCCATTGACTTTAGATCAGTTTTTAGTTGGTCAGTGGTGTGGTCAATTTAAAATTGCCTCAAAATAGCAACGTCCCAACAGTGTGCCTTAACACACCTACTTTTCAGACCAGCATGGGCTGATAACACAAATGATACCTGCCCTGGGCTGAAACTAGCAAAAAAAAACTTGCAATACATCTTGCGCCACATTGTGCCAGGTGCATAATAGGGCCCCGTGTCTAACTAAATAATGAGCATTATTAAGAGAAATAATATGCAACATCACAATGCCATTGCTGCCCATGGAAAAACATCAATTAATTTTACAAACCTTGCTTTTTTGTAGGCTTGCAGAGAAAGCATCTCAGCACCACAAGCTATACACACTACAAAAATGAGGTACAAAAACTGTCACTGGAGTGATACCGTTTCTCAGGAGATAATAATGAGGTTTTCACACCAAAGAAATTTTTAGTTCCAATGATTATAGGTGGAAATATCCACAT
Source organism: Danio jaintianensis (assembly GCA_903798115.1). Taxonomy (NCBI): domain Eukaryota; kingdom Metazoa; phylum Chordata; class Actinopteri; order Cypriniformes; family Danionidae; genus Danio; species Danio jaintianensis. The sequence goes on from CAIGQV010018127.1 coordinate 12,175,404, forward strand.
TTTGGTGGAATTAGGAATTATTTTAATAACATATAGAGATAGAAATATAGAGATAGAGATAGAAATGCCATTTGAGGGAACTTAGCTCCTACTTCAGAGCACGGTCTAATCCAACACATTAGGAACTACACTGATGTGAATGTATGCTGATGAATCCTAGTTCCTGTAATGACCTGATGTGCCCATAATATGTTCACATTCAAGGTACTAATATGCAAAAATGAGGTTTACGATTTGAAAAGGTAGCTCATACTAGTGACAGCTTTTGTAGCTTGCTTTTTTTTTTTTTTTTTTTTTGAAAGAGAGTGTATAGGCACAAACACTCTGGACAGATGGGCATTTGTGCTGCATGTCCTTGGATTTGGAGCAACCACAACGAAACCTACGCGTATGAGAAGACATCTGGTGTCAGTACCTTCAGAGATAACACAAGCTTTAGCTTGGTGATTAAATAAAATTTGATTGTCTGTTGGTGTTAATGCTAATATTGTCATCAATATAGTTATCAGCTAAGTCAATCGTTCAAGGTATGAACAAGCCTTTAGAAGGCAGCTATTTACAAATTAAGTTGAAGTTTGAAGTCTGAAGTTTGTAAACAAACATTGCATTATCATTGAAATGTCGTTCACCTCTGAATCTGCTACACTCCAGGCTTTTTGCCACTCATAAAATATTCAGACAGGCCATGACACCAGTATTATAGTATTCTGAATAGGTCGACGGCCACATCTTGCAAGGAAGCTCATTTAAAAGCTCCTGCATGGTGTCAAATCCGCCCGAGGCATTAAGAGTTTGCAGTTGCATTAGTCACGCTGTTGTGTGTGACAGAGGTACCGCAATCGCAATCTCAAACTATTTATCAGTGCCTTTAGCGTCTTGTCTATTGTCAGCAAGAATGTCACTTGTACGATAAAATGATCAGACAACAACACAATCCATATCTCATATCACTCAACAGTCAAGTAGCTAACATTGGTTCTAAGAAGACAGTATTTCTTTAAGCCTTTGACTGAATCAATAAGAGCAATAAGAGCAGTGCAACCAAGAGTTTGTTTTTTATGGTTTCTAATAATTAAAAAGGAAAATAGTTGTGCTTCACTTAATGATCTGGAGGATCGGCAGGATCTGAGATGCATTCTGGATGATTAATGTTACAATTTTTGATCATTTTCCCATCAACATAAATTAGTTGAAAGTGCCAGCTGTGAGTTAAGAGCTGACAGTGATTACACAGCTGCAGTGTGCATACAATTAAGTAGATTTTTATTATTATTAATAATAGTCCAATAATTTATCCAGTAAACTGAGTCTGTGATGACCAGTATAAGGTCACTAACCTTCATTTTTTTTTCTAAATTGTGTTATACAAAATATAGGCCAAAAGTCAAGTTTCAGAGATCTAAAGCTTACAGAACCAATTTTTGCATGTTCAGTGTGTGATTTTCATGATCTGTAGGAGTTTAAAATGTTTGAATTTGGTGTCATCTCATATGAAAAATTTAAGTTGTCATTTTTAAACTGATTTTTTAAAAACATAACGTAACAAGAAAAAAAATTAAATAAATAGATGAATGCATAGGCATCATTTTAATTTGCCAAATTAATATCAAATGTCTAAAATTCAAATGTACAAAATTGAAAAGCATTAAAAATGCAACTAAAATGTGAATGTATTGCTTTCTTGCTTCATATTCTGTCACTTTGTTTTGTTTAACTGGTTTACAATTAAAGGGTTAGTTCACACAAAATGCAAATTCTGCCATCATTTACACACCCTTGACCTGTTCCAAGCCAGTTTGAGTTTTTTGCTCTGTTGAACACAAGAGAAGATATTTTGAAGCATGTTGTAAAGCTACAACCATAGACTTCCATAGTATTTGTTTTTCCTAATATGGATGTGAATGGTTACAGATTTCCAATATTCATCACAATATCTTCTTTCAAGAGTTCGCACTTAGATAATGCTCGACTATGATAGCAGATTTGGCATGCTGTCCCGGGAGAGAACCCTGAGCTCGGAGATAGGTGAGCCCAAGGTTCCCGCCTGGTCAATGAGCATTAGGAGGGATACGAGATCAGGTGTTTCTCGAAAGAATCCCTTTGGTTCTAATTAATACGGTAAGTGTGTGTTTAAGTGCTTGTGACTGATTATTACAGTTCGTTTATATGCATGTTTTTAGATTGTGGGAGGAAACCGGAGTACCCGGGGAAAACCCACGCGGACACGGGGAGAACATGCAAACTCCGCTCAGAGAGTACCCACTGGTTCAAATAGCACTTGAACCCTGGTTTTCTCGTTGAGTCGCCGTGTCGCCCAATCAGGGAGAAGGATAGGGGAATGATAGGGGAGGAGGGGGGGGTTTCCGAAAATGAAGATAGGGAATGAGATTTTTGGCAGGGTATTTATAGTGATTTGTAATGATCTGATTGGTTGGCTAATGATTAGCGATAGGTATCAGCTGTCGTCGTTCATATCACGTGCTCCTCTCGAAATTAGTTTGTGAAACTTCACTTCAAGAGTTCGCACTTAGATAATGCTCGACTATGATAGCAGATTTGGCATGCTGTCCCGGGAGAGAACCCTGAGCTCGGAGATAGGTGAGCCCAAGGTTCCCGCCTGGTCAATGAGCATTAGGAGGGATACGAGATCAGGTGTTTCTCGAAAGCCTCCAAAAGAGCTATCGGCTCGGGACAGCAGCCGTGTATTCGGAGAACGCCCCCCAAAAGGCTGAAAAGTTGCTATATCCGGCTGCTGGATATAGTGGCTGGGAAGGAGGAAGAAGAAGAGAGATGCAAGTCCCCGGGGGGCAGAGTATATATAAATGTATATGTATATAAGCATATATAGATATACATATAAATATGATGGGTTGGCCTAATAACTAAGGGGGGGCGGTGACGTGACTCGAAACTCGAAGTCACAGCTCGGGAAGTTGAGCTAGATAGGCTGGCTCCGGCAGGAATCGGGATTTTTTAGGGTGAAAGGGTGGGGGTGCCTGCCGGAGTAGATGCTCGAGGACCGCCCCTGCGGGGGCTAGAGCTTGGGAGTGACAGCTGAAATATATGCCCGCATACTGGGTTGTATTTGGACAGACATGTGCGAATGATCGATATGTTCGCATGTATGCGCATGCGAACTATCGATCAAATGCATGAAGCTAAGGCCGGGGGGGGGAGTGGTGACGTGACTCGTGCTCGAAGTCACAGCTCGGGAAGTTGAGCTAGAAAGGCTGGCTCTAGCGGGAGTCAGGGAAAAGGGATTGGGCGGTGGAGACTCCTTTTAGAGGGTGATGAGGGAGGCTTGGGGAGCCAGCGTGGTGTCGACATGCGTCCGCGAATTTGAGTATGTGCGGACGCGTATCTACATCATACGCATATGCCCGCTCTCGCGCGCAGACGCACGCGCACGGGTACACGCGCCCGTCCGGCGCGCGCGCGGGCACGCGACGCTGGAGCTGGGGGAGGGGCAGTGACGTGACTCGAAGCTCGAAGTCACAGCTCGGGTAAGATGAGCTATCAAAGGCTGCTCTGGCAGGAGTCAGGGAGGGAGGGAGGGTATGGAGACTCCTGAGAGCGGTGGGAAGCTAGGCGAGGTGACGGGGACTGCTGAAGTTGGGGAAGGAAGAAACAAGGCTGGGAATATTTCATCTGGAAAGGGACTTTGGGCTGCTTTGAGGTGGCTTTGGCTGAGGCGAATGTATGATTTGAAAGCATCGGATGACCACCTGCCTAGGGTTTGTATGTGATGCTGTGATAGCCCTTTGTGTGCTGCTGTGGTGGCAGCTCCAATTCTATATGAGTGGCTAGAGTAGGATTCTGGTAAAAATCCTGAAAGGTGAAGGACTGCTTTTAGGTGTCTTTGGAACCAAAAGCGTGTGATGGGGTGGGATGAGTTCTCTATAAATAGGGGGGAGGAAGGGCTAGTGCTGAGGGTTCTCCTGTAGTGTATGTATGCTAGGAGTGTTTGGAATGGGCGTGTAGAGGAGGGGATGTCAAAAATATATATGTAGTGTCCTTTGCGTGATAGGTCTGTTTTGCTTTCCTTGATAAGGAAAGATATAATTTCCCCATCGATAAGTGCTAGATCTGAAATAGTGGGGTGGATGTTGGGGTCAAAATTTTTTTTTTGACGTTATAGAAATTTCAGAACATCTAAGGAATCCGAAAAGAGTATGAACTTGGCGTCGGGGGTTCGGTCAGTGTGGGAGGATAAAGGCCTTTACGGAGTGTGGAAATGCATTTGGACAGTATGTGGTGTGTGATGGGCAGCCTGGAATCTGGGAGGGGAGGGGGGGGCTTTGGATGCCTTTGATAAGAAGGCTGGTTTGGGCATTGGCTATAGAATTTGATACGGAGCCGTGTATTAATTAGTGGAAGAATTGGATGCCACTTAAGTAGCTTCTGATGGAGCTGGCTAGTATGTTTGTATATATGGAGGTATATGATGAATGAAGTTATTGTGGGCAAGGAAAAATTGGGAAATGTGGTGTTGTAGAGGGAATGGAATTGTTTAAATGCATTCCAAGCTGTAAGATGATTGTAATGTGCTGGGGGATACTTCTTGTAGGATAGGGGAGATGGATGTTTGGTGCAGGTGATGCATGGGGTGATTTATGGTAATATCATCTCTTAATAAGGAAGGACTGGAGTCGGATGTGGGATGGTTGTTGGAGGCAGTTCTGTTTCTGAAGCCAGTTGCTGAGTTTCTATTGTCGAAGGGAAAGTCCGTTTGATGGACAGTGCTGTTGTGGCGAGGGTAATCCTGGAATGTTTCTGGCGGAGTCTAGGGGAGGTTCGGTTGGGGCGTGGCTTTCTTGCTGTTTATTTGACAGTCCGGGTTGATCTTATTCTGGCAGAGAGATGGTGGGCTGAGGGTATGGAGCGTGGCGTGGGCTAGTATCCTGTAGGTTCCTCTTGAATGCAGTGTAGTAACGTGATGGTGTAGTAGTTTTTAACCCTTAAATAATCCTGTAAATTTGCTTAAAATGCAAATGTGTCTACTGCAGAGTCAATGGATGAAACACTACTCCATTCGTCAGAAATGTCCTCTAATTCATCGCTGTTGAGCGGGAAGTTATTTGCTCGTTTCCTTGCCATTACACCAACGACCAACTTGCACGTGTAAACTCTCTCGTGACGCTCCTTGTGTATGGAATGGACGCATGAGTTGCCATGGCATGATTTTATTTATTTATTTATTTATTATTATATATATATATATTTTTTTTTTTTCAAAATAATATCAGTACTTAACTACTTTGATCGTAGTGAAAAATAACTATGCTTAGTATATTAACATTAATAACACAAGCTTATCTGGCCGAAGTTATATTCAAGGTCATTGCAACTCTTAGTTAAAGGCGAACTGCATTTTCGTGCATACCATTTCTCTACTGTACTTATGAAAACAGAGACTGTTGTACTTGTTTGCCATTGCACTGTTTCAATCTCGCGATTTCTGAGCTCAGGAATCGGTTGGCGCTGCGTGTTCAGCTCCTCCCCCCTCCACGCTGAGCTCATTAATCTCCAGAATTTAAACAGAGCGCTTATTTGTTTACATTAATTATTTAAATTTATATTACGTGCGTTTATCTAACCCTGTAAAAATACTATACCTTACATTGTCGCTGTTGAACTCATGTCCCAGTAAGTACCCAATGTTTTTAATTTCCTTACCTTTCTCTTTAAGATATCTATTATTTCCTTTCTCTCTTCTCTTATGCTTTAAGCACTCGTGTTTAACATGCTCAATTGTTACTCGTTACGACTGATTTGGTCTATTCACGTCAAAGAGAGGGCGGGACTGATTCTCGTTTTGAAGCTCCTTGGATGTTGGTGGTTGTAGCACTTCTTTGATCCAGCTATTGGTTCAATGACATGTCAATCACAGAGTGCAGAGGTCGGCGGCCATTTTGTTTTCAAAATAGTAGTAATGTTTACGTACGTTACTCTCCCGAACGCGTTATAGATTTAGTGGTTCGGGATACTAAATTGAAATGATAGCCTTGTATTGCGTGGATGTTTATAAATAAGTGCGAAATGAACTAAATATTTTACTGAATTTGATTGCTTGGGTTCTTGCAGTGGAGAATATGGATCTGTGGACGGACGGGAGGCTTGAAGGGTGAGTTTCTTCAGTTATTGTCTTCCTTGGTTGTTGTCAGAAGTTCGGCTTATGCAACGGCTCAGATGCCAGAATCTCTGATGTCTGAGGGATTCTGACAGAGTTCATGGACTGTCAGCTTGCTGGAGATTGGGTTGAAGGTATGCGTAGGATGAGCATGGGAAGAGCAGGAGGTGGTGTAAATTGGAAGGAGAGGAAAATCTTTGACGGCGTTTTAGTTGACTTGTAGAAGAGCTTTCTTTTCCGAATGATGGGTTTGGTGGTGCGGTGCTGTAAAAGTTTTGAAGCTGGAGCGTTTTTTGTAGCGAGAGCGGTCTTCAAAAAACGAAGATTTTACGAAAATGAAGATAGGGAATGAGATTTTTGGCAGGGTATTTATAGTGATTTGTAATGATCTGATTGGTTGGCTAATGATTAGCGATAGGTATCAGCTGTCGTCGTTCATATCACGTGCTCCTCTCGAAATTAGTTTGTGAAACTTCACTTTGTGAGCAAAAAAAAAAAACTCAAACTGGTTTGTAACAAGTCAAGGGTGGGTAAATGATGGCAGAATTTTTCATTTTGGTATAAATTATCCCTTTAAATTTCAAATATGATTAAAAAAATATATTGTGCACCCCAAACGGAAGAATGTTTATTTAGTTTAGCATTCAGACTGACAAATCTGCTAAAGTAGAAACGCTTTAAATGGCAGAAGTTTCCCTTCATGTCACACATAACGCAGTTAAACGACCTTAGGCAGCCTTTAAAATATGAATGCAATCAGTGCCAAGTGAATTTTGAAAATAAATCCCACACTGATGCCTTCAGACATCACAGCCAAATTTTCTTTTCCACTGTTTACTGTTCATTTCATAGAGGCTTTCAATATTTTGGCAGAAGTAAGCCTTGTTCTGCTATCACACAGCAGAACAATCTCACCTTTTTCCTCAGACACGAGTGCAGCCAGTGTCGCACAAAAAGTGTGCTGAGCGTGGGAGCGAGGGCTTTTGTGTTTCACACGCAAACCGTGGCAGCCATTAGCGGTGCAGCATGCTTAAGCTGACATAAATGCATACCACACTGTGCATGCGATGAAATGTTTGAAACCGGAACAAAAGCATCTGTTGGAAGAGATACACTCACATCTGTACAAAACACTGTATGTTACACCAAATAACTACAGTCACAGTCGAGATAATTAGCACATAAAAAGTTCTTTGCTAATGCATGTAAAAGTCAGTTAACAGGGTTTTCTGTTCTTCTGTTCCTAAACCTAGTGAGTCACATGCTTAAGCATGCAGTCGCATGCCTCCATTTTCAAAAGGAAGGCAATAAGGTTTCATTCGTAAACGTCATTTAAAGTAAAGCTGACCGTAATTTTACAGCATGTAAATTAATGGTAATGTATAGATAATAAAAATATATACTTAAATACATATACATACTCAATTTTGTATTTATCCTTATTTAATGATTTACATTAAATGACTAAAAATGTTGTGTAAGCATTAAAGGACACCTAGTTTACCCCTTTTTCAAGATTTAAGATTATTCTTTTGTGTCTCCAGAATGTGTCTGTAAAGTTTCAGCTCAAAATAGCCATCAGATTATTTATTATACATTTGAGCTGTTTTCACCTGTTTTGGTAGCTGTGCCTTTAATGCAAATTAGCTGCTTCTCCCCGCCCACCGTTCCCACGTGTCAGAGCCAAAGAGTTCGCTCACTATTGCTATGATGGGTGTAGATTTTCCTGCTGCGTGTCACGCATAAGCAGCACAGTATCAGACAAGAATGAAGCAGATCTCCCTTACTACTGTAAGAACTTTACCAACAGTTATTTGATGTATTTGTTGTGGAGTTTATTCAAGCCTTTCTACAACAATAAGTCACACACAATGTCCTTATAAAGTTCGCGCATGCACGCGCTCGCTTCACGCACGCACGCACACACAAGCGTGTTTAGCTTTGCACGACAAATGTGACAGGATACACCTTAATATCCACTGCTGTATGGACATCTGTTATGTTAATTTACAAAATAAACCTAATTTAAGTCCATGAACCGGGATTGAAGCGTCTTCTTTTATAATTGTACTGACACTATTCGCCTGTGGTGAAGAATTACAAAGCGATTTTACTGTCTTTATTATAAACATGCACTGTTTTAGAAAAGTTTTAAACTTGTGAAACTCATTCTTGAGGTGCTGCTGAGCAATATGACAGTGGACAGACTATACCTACAAACAGTTCTGTCCAAACAGCTTACAAAAGAGGATCATCATAGGTGCCCTTTAAGTAAAAAGAATTACATGATCTTAATTGTGTTTTTAAAAATATTTTTATCAATTTGATAATCCATTCATTACTATCAAATTCTAAGGAAATGCATTACATGACAACTACATCTATCTTTTTAACTCAGGAAAGCTGGATCATTTAACTTTTTGAAAAAAATTAACTCTTAAGTTTGTTGAACTTGAAAGCAGAAGCTTATTGTAACCTGGAACCATGGCCATGGGAACTATGGGTGCTGAGGGTTCTGCATCACCCCCTGCTCAGCCCTGTAGCCAGCTATGCGACCTCTGTAAAAATTTTATGTTCAACAATAAAATTAGAATTTCTATGAATAAAAAAATATTTTAAATCATGTAACTGAATAAATTGACGTCCCAGCAGCAGCTGTCAGATGCAGGCTGACTGAAGGAGCTCTAGAGGGCACGGAATCCTGCCGCCTCCGCTCCGCCATGTTGCCAGATTTAGTCATTATAAGGGTTGCATAGTTGGACTTGTTTCTGCTAAGGTTCCCGCTATCCTGAGCGCTGGCGAGAGCATCGGAGCTGTCGTCCTCCACGTGGGGACGAACGACACTGGGGTGCGGCAGACGGAGATCCTGAAGAGGGACTTCAGGAGCCTGATCGAGACGGTTCGAAGCACCTCGCCCGCCACGCAAATCATCGTTTCTGGACCGCTTCCTACCTACCGTCGAGGAAATGAAAGGTTCAGTAGACTTTTTGCTCTGAATGAATGGCTATTAACATGGTGTAAAGAACAGAAGTTGCTCTTTGCCAATAACTGGAATCTTTTCTTGGAGTGGCTTAGGTTTTTCCGTGCTGATGGGCTACACCCCAGCAATGCTGGAGCTGAAGTCCTGTTGGACAACATCTCCAGGATGCTTCGTTCTGTCTGACTAGTAAGTGAAAATTCACATTTTAGCCATATAGACTCTTCCTCGTCCCGCTTAAATCACAGTAATGCATTTCTGGCTAACCCCATAGACACTGTGTCTGTTCCTCGTATTATTAGATCAGGAAATAAACTTACTGTGTGCTCTAGAAAAAATCTATTAAGAATCAAACCAGAAAAACTGCAAAAAAGTGAAAATACAATTTTATTTAAAGCTTGGTCTCCTAAACATCAGGTCACTAGCACCTAAAGCACTTATCATAAATGAAATAATAACAGACAACAATCTTAATGCACTCTGTCTCACTGAAACCTGGCTGAAACAAAATGACTATATTAGTTTAAATGAAGCAACTCCTTCAGGATTCATATATAAGCATGAGGCTCGTCAGACTGGTCGTGGTGGTGGAGTTGCATCAATCTTTAGTGATATTCTTAATGTTAATCAGAGAAACTGACTTATGTTCTTATGACTTATGACTCTTTTGAAGTATTGGCGCTTAATGTTATGCTTCCGGATATTATGAAAAAACCTATATTATCTCTCGCTTTAATTACCATATATAGACCCCCAGGACCCTATGTCAATTTTCTAAAAGAGTTTTCTGATTTTATTTCTGACTTACTAGTTAAAACTGATAAAATACTAATTGTAGGAGACTTTAACATCCACATAGATGACGCTAACGATACATTAGGGCTCGTGTTCACAGATTTACTACAATCACTTGGGATAAAGCAAAACGTTGTTGGTCAAACCCATCGCTTAAAGCATACATTAGATCTAATTTTGTCTCATGGAATTGAGGTCATTGATGTAGACATTATACCACAAAGTGATGATATAACAGACCACTACCTCTTACTATATAAGCTGTGTTTACCTGAAATTAGCAGATCTGCACAGATATATATCGCCCTGGTAGAACTATCGTCCCGACCACTAAAGATGAATTCACAAATAACTTACCTGATCTTTCTCTATTTCTAAATGCACCCGCAAACGTAAATGACCTTGATGTAGTAATCAGCAGTATGGATGCTATCTTTACTAACACACTAAATTTACAAATTAAAAAAGGTTAGAGAGAATAAAACTACACCATGGTATAACAGGCATACTCGCGCTCTCAAAACAGCAACCCGTGCCCTGGAACGTAAGTGGAAAAAAACTAAATTAGAGGTCTTTAGAATTGCGTACAAAGATAGTATGTCCAGCTATAGGAGGGCTCTAAAATCCGCCAGGGCTGAGCACCTCCGCAAACTGATAGAAAATAATCATAACAATCCTAGATTTTTATTTAACACCATTGCTAAATTAACAAATAATTGGTCATCTTTGGAACAAAATGTCCCACCGCAAATTAGTAGTGATGACTTCATGAATTTCTTCAGTGATAAAAATAAAAGGCTTCAGACAGAAAATAGAAGATGTTAAACTTTCGGCACCGCCTTATACTTCAGATCCATTAAACATTCCACTGAACCAAAATAATCTACAGTGCTTCAAAATCATAGAACAGGAAGAGCTAGATAAACTTATAAATGCTTCTAAACCAGCTACATGCATGTTAGACCCAATTCCAACCTATCCTTAACCTCATCAACTCTATCTTTAGGCCATGTTCCAAATCCTTTCAAGCTAGCTGTTATTAAGCCTATTATTAAGAAACCACAACTGGACCCCAGCAACTTAGCTAATTTTAGGCCTATTTCATGTTCCATTTATATCTAAAATACTAGAAAAAGTTGTTTCTGCCCAATTATGCTCCTTTCTGCAGATGAACAATGTTCTTGAAGTGTTTAAGTCAGGTTTCAGGCCTCATCACAGTACAGAAACCGCATTAGTGAAAATAACCAACGATTTACTCTTAGCTGCTGACCAAGGGTGCATCTCGTTATTAGTTTTACTTGATCTCAGCATTTGACACCATCGACCACAATATCCTCATAGATCGCTTAAATTCTACAGGCGTCCAGGGACAGGCTCTACAATGGTTTAAGTCATACTTAACTGACCATTACCAGTTTGTGATTATAAATGGACAGCTTTCACAGGTCAGGCCAGTACAGTATGGGGTGCCTCAAGGATCTTGTTTTAGGCCCTTTGCTGTTCACAATATACATGCTACCCCTGGGAGACATTATAAGAAGACACAGGATCAGCTTTCACTGCTATGCAGATGATACTCAATTATATATTTCAACAAAACCTGATGAGATGTCTGAACTGTCTAAGCTAACTGAATGTATTAAAGATGTTAAAGACTGGATGACCAACAATTTCCTTCTCTTAAATTTAGACAAAACAGAATTATTACTTATTGGGCCTAAATCCTGTACACAGCAGATCTCACAACTCGACCTGCAATTAGAGGGACACAAAGTTAGCATTAGCTCTACTGTAAAAGATCTGGGTGTGATATTAGACAGCAATTTAACTTTTGAAAATCATATCTCCCATGTCACAAAAACCGCCTTTTTTCATCTGATAAATATCGCTAAGTTACGAAGTATGCTATCCAACTCAGATGCAGAAAAGCTGGTTCATGCTTTCATGACTTCTAGGCTGGATTACTGTAATGCTCTGTTCGCTGGTTGCCCAGCATCCTCTATTAATAAACTTCAGCTAGTACAAAATGCAGCTGCCAGAGTTCTTACCAGGTCTAGAAAATATGATCATATCACCCCAATTTTATCCTCCTTACACTGGCTGCCTGTTAAGTTCCGTATTGATTATAAAATATTGCTTCTTACCTATAAAGCTTTAAATAATCTAGCTCCTGTTTATCTAACCAACCTTCTGTCTCGCTGCAATCCAACCCGCTCATTAAGATCTCAAAACTCAGGGCTTCTGGTAGTACCTAGAATAGCAAAGTCGAGTAAAGGTGGTCGAGCCTTCTCATTTATGGCTCCTAAACTCTGGAATAGCCTTCCTGATAATGTCCGACGCTCAGACACACTCTCTCAGTTCAAAACTAGATTAAAGACCTATCTTTTTAGTAAAGCATGCACTCAATGCATCGCATAACGGTATGATGCATGAAGGTGCCCTACTCACACCTGCAACTTCTCCACAATGGACGTCCAGCTTCTTCAGCCTCTAACGCCTAGACTGCAGCTCTGAACAGGAAGTTTGGCCAGATGAAAAATGGTTGTGCCTAACAGAGCCTAGTTTCTCTCAAGGTTTTTTTTTTCCCTTCACTTCGTCAATTGGTGAAGTTTCTGGGGTTTTTTCCTCGCCACTGTCGCCACTGGCTTGCTCGGATCGGGACTTGTGCAGCTGTGCTTCGGTGGATTTGCTCTACAGTGTTTGAACTTTCAGCAGTGAAATTTAGACCACACTGAACTAAACTTAACTGAACTTCAACTCTGAAATCTGGACTTTACTAGAACTATGTTAAGCTGCTTTGACACAATCTACATTGTGAAAAGCTCTATATAAATAAACTTGGCTTGACTTGACTTGACTTGTTTTAATACTAGTACCGACAGCCTTTATAAAGTAATTTGAGATTTAATACAGTGAAAAGAGTGGTTCAATATTCGAACATATTTGGTACATGTATTGGAGGGTTGCTTTAGTTTGTTTTTGTACCAATATCTGGCAACACTGCATTGCCGGCACTTAAACTGCCCGAATTAAAGAAAAACATAATATAAAAAATCTCAAACTAATCATAAACCCTTTAAAATATTGTCTTTTCTTTCAACCTTGAATGTAGAATATTTCAAATGATCTATACTTTACTATGCAACTGGCTATGAATCCCTGTTTTCTAAAAGGTTAATATGAATTATGCAAAGGAAGAGTGAAAGGTTAAAGTTTCCTTTTCATTAGGAAGCAGAATCTTGCATTAAGTCTACTTCAAATTGAAAACTTTTTTTGCAGGTAGGAAGTTAGAAAGTTTATCAGCATATAACGTGCAGTGTTGCCTGGGGGAGGCTGCTTCGTTCCTTTGAACAAAAAGAGCATTGGGTTTGTACCGCAGATAAAGACATATCTCTGCCAGCTCACGTGTAAGATCAACCTTTCCACAGTTAATTGCTGTAGAAAGACACATTTGGAATGGAGAAAAGGCGCTTCCATGCTATAAATGAATCTCTGCCACATCACTCTGCATTAAGCAGAAGATGCTGACAGTATTAATTAGGCTCAAGCCTGAAAATGCCACAGCAATCTTTTCAAAGAAATGTGAAATAACTGTTAAAAAATCTCTGAAAGCTTCATTTCAACTACAACAACAACAACAAATAGATATTTGAATGCAACTAACTTATGTCCCTACATAAATATTTTTTTTTTAAAATGCTGGGGGATAAAATATTCAATATTTATATGATATAAATATTATTATGTATTTAGCACTTTTAATTTTAGCAACAAATAAACATGTATGAAAATTATCTTATAAGTTATGAGTACTTTATCATTTCTGTGACAAATAAATGTAATAAAAAAAACATTAAAAAAGATCACTAAGGCGTATTCTTTACGAATATCATTTAATATTTTTTTTTTACTTTCCATGAGGCAAAGATGAGGCCAAGAGGACAAGGGGGTCCATATATCTGAAAATAATTGAATAAACAGAAAACTCTTTAAAAACTATTAAAAGGAGCAAAGATAGAACCAGGGAATTACAGAACTGAAATCTCTGCACCCATGTTACATTATTTCACTGTTTGCTCTTTTGTTTGAGTTGTTCGAGGTCAGTTGTTTTTCCCAGTTTTTGCCTATTTAATCTTGTTCTTGTTTGCTTTTTTACCATGGCTTTAAAAACAAACAGACTCAATTGTTATTCAAAATTCCGGATGCATTTATCTTTAAAAGTAGAATTTCTGTAATTTTAAAAACTGATTAAGATTTCAAATAAAGCATTCTTTATTTGTGTAATAAAAGACAGTGAATCCTAATTTATATAGCACATTATTATGACTTTCTATTCAAAAAGAGTCCTAGTATTGCCTATTCAAAATTTCATGCAAAATGCATCGTAAAAAGGAATTAGTCTATGTGTAATATTTATAATCCATTACAGAAATGTATACATGTGCATTCAACACAAAGATTTAAGCTTGTCAATCTGCTTTCACTGTACAAGTATCACTGAATCACAAGCCCGCATCTACCTCCAAATGCCAAACATAAGATTGAGGATCAGAACAGCCTTAAGGATCAGAGAACCACATTTGGCATTCTGCTTTGAGAGCTCTATACAGCTGTCTTTACATTAGGGAAAAAATAAGAGGACACAGTTCTTTCCCATTACACATCCCAGAAGACACGAGTGGGTGCAGAGACAATTTTCACCCAGGACAGGGTGTTTGCATAGCATTAGAATGACAGAAAATGCTTTCATGTGGTTAATACACAGAGATCTGCTCTTGACTGGTGTTAATGTCTTTTTGAAGGCTTTGAGAGTTTGAATATGTAACTACTGCATTTAATATAATCCACAGTTACAATTTAAACAGATACCACAGACACATTTTTAAATATCCTATACCAACACGGTGGTTTAAATAGATGCAGTAAATATTGATATTTTAAAGGTGCGTTTCTTCTTGCCTACTGCTAGTGCATTTGCATTCAAATTAGATTACCTAACTTGGGGAAAAAATGGAAAAAGAGCTGCAGATAGTGATTTGAAAGACACTCTGCTGCTGAACATATTGCTAAAGCATTTATGTGACAGTACAGAAACAGAAACATCAAGAAATGTGTCGAAAAGAAAATCAAGTCGCTACAAGGTCAGAAGCAGATGCTTTGAACAGAATTGAACATCTTTCACTAAGCACTGAAAGGCAAACGAGAGCAACCTTGTGAGTGGCATTTGTGTTATAATTGCACTGTTGTTAAGTTATTAATTAAATGGCTCAGAAGTCCATGAAAATACATTGTAGCAAATTTATTATGCCACAATAAAAAAAAATGTAATTTCATCTAGACAAGCCACCTAGTAATCAATGAATTTCTTATTTCAAAGAATCTAAAGAACGAAACAGTGTACAGAGATACGTGAATACGTCATGTTTTGAAGCATTTCAAAACCTTAATAAAATACAGCAGGCTCATTGTGGATATGTACCCAGGTCTACATTTTTGGGATGTAAAATATAGAAAAAAAGCCATCGCAACCGTATGATTATACCACGTTTTCAGATTTTAGCACGTTCTTTATTATTATTATTATTATTTAATAATAATAATATTATTTTTTTGCTTTTGTTTTACCTGGTTTCTGGAACAGTTCTTTTCTGAACTCCACTCCGCATCCCAAGTCCATCAGCTTATGTGGCGAGCTACTGGGCAAACTGGTAACAGTGGAAAAGCCGTTCATAAGGAGGTAAGCGGTCAACGGTAGAGCGAAAAGGAACAGCAGTTGTCTGTGGCATCATACCGCTCCATATCATTCGTTTTCCATATAAGATGCAGCCAGACGTAGCCCCAGGTAAATATTTGTGGTATCCCAGAAATGTAGACCTGGGTATGTATCCATTATGCGCCTGTGTTGGTAGTATGTCTGGAACTGGCTGTTTTAAATAAAAATATTTTGTAACAAAAAAAAAAAAAACACACACGCACACACACACACGCACGCACGCATACACACACACACACAAAATGTGTAAATGATTTTCATTTTGTGGTGAAACATTCCTTTAAAAAGCATCACACAATGTTTTGTCCATGTTTTAATGCAAACAGTAAACCCCTGTTAAAATTAACTCAAAATTTATGGTAATAGGGAACCCGAATTTAAATGGTTCTACACAATACTGCTTTATTTTACACGTTTGGTTTTAGTTCAATAAAAAAACATCCCTAAGCGATCTTGCTACGTCTTCACTCCATGCTGTGACATAAAAGATACTATTTTTGCAACTCAAAGCCCTTATAGATGCTTCTAATAGTAAAACTTAAACACTCTGGTGTACAGCACAAGCGGTATCAGTGGGTTTCAGGCACCTTAAGTGCTGCTTCTCAGTTTGTCTTTATCGCTTGAGCTCATAAAGTGTTTTTGAAGTGTAATTGTCTTTGTGTGACAGGCTGTAATCCTCAGATGGCGTTCTGCTTTTGGGGCAAAAGAAATAGTCTGTGAAGCACATTGCATTTTCGCTCATCTAGCACAGCACTGCGGCTGTCAGCCATTAATGAAACCACACAAAGACTTGTCACCTTGATTAAAACTGTCATCTAAGAACAATGATGCATACTGGAGCCTTATATGCCACTGGAGGGGGTTTGTGTAGCTGAATGGAGGCACATTTCATACAGGCAAGGAACATTAGCTCAAGATGCCAGTCACCTGAGATGGCATTTTATGCAACACCTGACATATATGCTTTTCTTGTTTGTCAGATTTGAATTTGATGGTACAATCTGCACGTCTAGTTCTCTAATTACACATTCAGCTAACACATAAACATGAAGGACTGATCATTATCGTGTGTAAACAAGAAACAATGTTTCCTTCAGAGGCTTGTTCAATTCAGTATTGAACGATCAATCATTATATAATGTGACAATTACAAGATGTTAAGAGCAATTTTTTTGTGTTGCAGTGCAGTTGTTATAAGTTTCTAATAGGTGTGAATGCTGATGAGTGGTGATATTTTTAACTAAAACTGTTTAAAATAGTATTTGTTCATTAAAGAAATAAAATAAAATTGTGGATAAAAAACAACAACAATAACATTTTTAAGATTTTACATTTATCTCCAGCCCTAAGTATAAGCAAATGTAGTACTGCAGCTAGCCTTAGACATTGCTAATAACATGCCCATATGAACTCTGTAGCTGTATTTAGTGCATTACAAGTGCAATACATTTTTACAATTTAAAATAAGGTCATCCATTGTGTGACAACCCCTTTGCCAGAATCAATTAGATGTAAAAACATCTGAGACAGCATAATCGAACAAACAACAAATATTGATTAAGTAGCACACAGCTATTAAACTGATATCTAGCAGGCCATTATGCTGTGCTGTTTTATTGTAACTCATTCTTTAGTCTGGCTTCACTTCTACTAAAAATTAGAAGCAGCAAACGTTTACCAAACAAAGGTTTACCACCTTTCATATCGAACAAACCATGACCGCTACCATCTACACTGTAAAAAAAAAAGTTGCTGCCTTAATTTTTTTAAATAATTTTTTTATTTAGTTGAATCAAATTAACTTTTCTAGTCATCTCAACTTACATCAATCAAACTGACTAAACAGTTGAAACCTGATTAACTTATTAAAATAAGTTAAAGTAACATTAAACATATGTTGTCATGACTTTTTGTCATATCGTTTTTACAGTGCATCTACTATCATCAGTCATATTATGCACAATGGATTGAAATACTACAATGATATACAAAGAGAGCTGCTATCAATAGATTAACAACTGAGAAACTATTGATCTGATAATTGTACTAAGCATTCCAAGGACAAAAAAAAAATCTATATAAAAAGGTAAATTTTTCAACTATTTAACAGACAATCATAAAACCTATAAAATGCAATAAAAGCCTAATATGTAATTGCCATGGTTCTGAAAATAAAATTTACTTCAAGTTTATTTTTCAACCTTAACTTGTTACATACCTATACAATTCTTATATATAGTGCATTCTTTGTTCTGCAGCACACAAAAGAATATATTCTGAAGAATGTTGGTAACCATGACTTCCATGGATTTTTCTTTTACTATGGACCTCAATGGTTAACTTCAACTGTTGGTTACTGTAACATATGGTTCAGAACAACGGAGGTGAGGATCCAATGGCAGCGTCTTTATTAAACAAAGAATGGTCAGGCAGGCAATGGTCAAACAGTATCATGTGGGGCAATCCAAAAGAGTAGTCGAGTCACAGGCAAAGAGGTCGGTTCAGGCAGCTAACATCAAAAATCAATAAACAAAGCAAAAAATCAAACAATGAAAAAGGCAAGGAGAAACACTTCGTAATGCTACAGATAAAACAAGACTCAGCACTGAAGTGTGCATCTGTGCTGTATTGAAAGTCCATTGCAATCACTTCATGAGCAGCTTCCAACCGTTTGAGTGTGTGTGTGTGTGTGTGTGTGTGTGTGTGTGTGTGTGTGTGTGTGTGTGTGTGTGTGTGTGTGTGTGTGTGTGTGTGTGTGTGTGTGTGTGTGTGTGTGTGTGTGTGTGTGTGTGTGTGTGTGTGTGTGTGCGTGTGCGTTTGTGTGTGTGTGTGTTTGTGTGTGTGTGTGTGCGTGCGTGCGTGCGTGCGTGCGTGTGTGTAATCAACAGAAAACCGGAACAGGTGTGTGTGAGGTGCATGACAGGATTTGTAGTCCATATGGTGACGGGATTGTAGTTTAAGTGAAAGTGAAGGTTCTCCAGCAATCTTCAGTAGCTAGATCGCTGGTGACTGTAACAGTTACCAATATTCTTTATAATATTTTCTTTTGTGTTCAACAGAAGACAGCAACTAGGATTGGAACAACTTAAGGGTGAGTAAAATTTTTATTTAATAATGATAAAAAACGGTAATGAAAAACTATTTGTGCCAACTGGAACATATCGACTCAGTTTGGGAATGTACAAATTTTTAGCATGTTTCCTCAAGCCACTTAACATAGTATAGGACCTCTGGATATGCTTATTTAAATGAGTTAATAATGAAAGAACAGGTTTATTTGCATGTTGTGATCAGAGTGATCTTGTGGTAGGTGCTGCTTGTCACTGTCATGTTGGCAATGCAGTACTTTTCCATGTGCAACAGCCCTGGGAGACATGCAACCTTTTACCCCTTCTGAAAATGCTAATGATAAATCTCATCATTGACTCAATCTCATTTTAGATGCATGAGAGATGAGAGGAATGCAGTATTCATAGAAGGTCTCAGCAAAGGGCTTTATTACAAAGAGGGCATGGTGCAAGATTTCACGGCAGAGAAAGATGAAGCTGTAAGTTGAGGCACTTGATTGTTTCCAGAGCTGAGTGATAATATATCTATTGTTGTATATTGTGGAAAGGGTTTTAAATATTACATAGTTACATCTAGCACCAGCTCAAAGGTTTGTGTGTGCAGTCAAACTGACACAAACCCACCAACAGAAGGAAGGTAAGTAAGACAGACTGTCATATGAGGTGAATTACTATTCATTTCCCTTTAAAAGTAATATTGAAACTTTTCCTCTAAATAATTAACTCAGGCACAAAAGAAAATAGAAGTTTCGAAAATTCAAAGGGGGTTTTGACAGAAGGATAGCATAAAAATACATATCTGTCTTTTATTGAAAATTAATAAACGTGAAATTCATTCTTTGAAATGTACTGTATTGAGGTTACTTAAGGCCCCTCTATACCTAGAAGTATGAAACAACATAATTTAGTTTTGAGTTTTTGAGTTCATTTCAGCAGTTCGAAAGAGCTCACCAAAGCAAACTTTCGAGGGAGTTAGTTTTGGCTCCTAAACACCTTTGAGCTACCCTTGGTCCGTGGATATTACACAATCATGGGTGAATTACACCTTCTTTGATGTTCAATTTCTTCTCCCAGTTTGTTTCTTATTCTATGGGGGTCAGATTGGAGAATAACTACCAAAATCCAAAACAGCAACACTAGCTGCTGGTACAGATGTATCTGCACCTGTATGATCTCTTGCCGAGACTTTAAAGACTCAAAGACACACTGGACGAGAAGCCCACCTCATATTTTCTATGAGTTTGCACACACCGGTGCCACCATTCATTGACAATGTAAAGATGTGATGCATCACAGTTTGAGATTTTTATGAGAAGGGCTCTTTGCCAGATGTTTATGAAACTGTCCTTCTCTCTTTGCCACTTTTGCTGTGTTTAGGGGTACATGCAGGCAGTGTGACACAAAAGAAGTTTGAAAAGGTGACATACTGTTTTTGAACACTCCGACACCCCCAAAGTGCAGTAGTGTTCAAAAACAATATACCGCCTTTTCAAACTTCTTTTTGCCCTCAAACGAAACGAAAAATAACTTTGTTTGAAGCATACCAGGGACTTTAGGGATGGAAATTTGTAAAGTTATGTTAAATATTGTATTGTTCTTAACAATTCCATTTCCTTTATGGTTTCAATGAAGAGTTTTAGAACTTCTAAGGAAGATATATTTTGGATAAAATGTAAATCCACTCCCATTCATTCATTCATTCATTTTCTTTTTGGCTTAGTCCCTTTATTTATCTGGGGTCGCCACAGCGGAATGAACCGCCAACTTATCCAGCATATGTTTTACGCAGCAGATGCCCTTCCAGCTGCAACCCATCACTGGGAAACACCCATACACTCCCATTCACACACATACGCTACGGACAATTTAGCTTACCCAATTCACCTATAGTGCATGTCTTTGGACTGGGGGGGAAACCGGAGCACCCGGAGGAAACCCTGGGAGAACACTGGGAGAACATGCAAACTCCACACAGAAATGCCAACTGACCCAGCCGAGGCTCGACCAGCGACCTTCTTGCTGTGAGGCGACAGTGTTACCCACTGCGCCACCACGCCACAATCCAAAACAAAGATAATTTTAATAAATAATTTACACACTTTAACATTTTTTTTAAGAAATCTGGTAATCAAAACCCTGCGATAAACACTGACTTCCATTGTTTGTTTGTTTGTTTGTTTCTCAAAAAAATTGTAACAGAGCTTTCATCATTGCCTAAATATACCTTTTATTTCATTATACTTAACACATAATGCAGTACAGTCAGTTATAAGCTGCATGGTGCCATTTGTTCATTAAAATAAAATAAAATAATATACAATAATATAAAAAGAGTCATCTGTTTAGAAATAAAGCAAAATAAACTGGAGTAATTTGTTCAGAAATGCACCTGTGCTGAAAACTTTTCAACTGTATTATATCATACCTTGTTATATGTTACTTATATTTGGGTCACCATGCCAATGTTCAGTCTGTCACTGTGGTCCCTTAATGAATGACTTTTCTCTTAGGAAACTACCTGCTGTGTGTCAAGAGTATTGCACAGTATTGACATGACTGGATTAATTTAAACTCACTAGCTTTTTATGTTTTTCTTTCGCTCAATATCTCCTTTTTCTTGTGCTCTATATTAGCATAAAGAAGGAAGAAAAAAATAAGCCAAGATTCCACGAACACAATAAGGTACATTTACTGGGTCTCAAGAAGGATACTTTTGGCATTAGGGTAATATCTGTATTAAACCCTGATCTTGAATCTGTGCAGAAAGGGTATGATTTTCAGAATTTCCCTGCTGTTTCCCCCCCATACTTGAAGGACTGCAGAATGCCAAATGTCATCAGAACCACTCTGAGTTCAGCAGGACACCAATCCGAAAAGATCTACAGTATGGCTGAACATGAGGGTGAGAAGTGCCAGAGAAATCTCAAGTGTTCTTAAGTGAAGCTTACAGCTCTGCATGTTGATTTGACTTTCCAGCTTTTCCAAATTGAACAAAGATTTAATGTCAGAAGGAAATCAGAATAATGCTGTCATGCACAATTTAAACACACAAAAAAGTAAATAATTAAAACAGGGAACATCAATTAAATTACTGAGCATTCCTGCCTCAAAGCTCACTGTTCAAAGCATTTTCTGGAATTACTTTTTAAACTGTACAGATGCACTTTTATGTCTCCCTTTTTAAAGACACACTAGTGAAAATTAGCTGCTTATTTCCATGCCTGTGTTGGAATGATGGCTGAAGACGTACGAGTTTATCAGATCAGATTCCGTAGCCTCAAGTTCAGTATTTGTTTTCACAGGATGTCAAAATGAATAGTTTCATAATGTACATCTCATAATGTTCACACTGTACACCAAACTGATTGAGTAACAATTTCCTCAAGTACTTGCACTTTTACTTAAAGATACATTTTGAATACTCTACCCACCTCATATCCATTTTTGCTATTCTGACAGAAATGGGATCTCTTAAACACAAAGCCTGTGTCTGTCATGTACTTACCCGAAACGTGCACATAACACAAAAGCTCATTTTTAATAGAGTTGCAATGCTAGAGATTTTTGCTTGTGAGGGTGGAATAATTGTACAAATTGTCAGACAGAAATGTCCCTATAAATTTATCAGTAAAAGCAAATAAACACATTCAAAAGTATAATGAACACTATTCTCCATTTTAAATTTCAAGCTTTGTGGCCTGACAGCAGTGGTAAACAGCTTCCTGTTGCCCTCAAACAATATAACAGAGTGATAGCAGACCAGCAGGGGTAGAGGGATGAACAGCAATCAAATTCAGATTCAGACTCCAGAAAACAAGTGTGAAAACAACATGAGATCAAATCAATGGAACACTGAAAGTCCTGATTGTCTATTATGTTTTTGTTTAGTTTTTTCTCATCAAGGTTGCGGTTTTATTTTTACCACCGTAGCCTCCTTGGATGCTATATTAAAGACCTCATCAAACTAAAAGTAACATTTCAAATCCTTTTTGAATCAGATTTTGTATTTATAAAAACAGATTGGTTACAGAGAGTGAGAGAATACTGCGGGGGTGTGTTGGGTGAAGATTTCTTTGCCTGTTAATATGCCCCAGATTTGCCATTGCTTGTCGCATTCCTTTTGAACGGCATCCAAGCAGGCATGCGAATGTGATCAATTAGGGCAGAGCGATACTTCAGAGCATGTGCCTATGGACAAATTTTCCTCTGGCTGGCAAACAACACTTACATCCATAAAATATTCAACACAATCACAGCAGAAGCAGATCATTCCTCTTAAGGGTGACACCATGTAAAAAAGGTTTCACAGAGTTGAACACAAACATAGAAAAGAATGATTCATTTCAAGTTGTTTTAACACCAGGCTAGTTTTATAGGTGGTGTTTTAATCAATGTAATTTAATCAGTCTAAATGCACTAAATGTTGCTGCATATTAAAATAAAATTCTTTGGTTGCTATTTTACCCTTGATACACTTCTTGAAAGCTCCTTACTGTTTGTGTTTTACTAATAAAGCAATTATTATTGCCAAATAACTATTATATGCCAACATTTTAAGTTATGTGTGTTTATATTTTCAAGCAATCATGGCAGCAGTTTTTCATGATTTTTTTGCATCATGATTCACAATAATTCGGGTGACTAGATTTACACTAATTTACACCAATATGTTTTTCTATTATAAATTTTCATTATGTCTATTAAACATGTCAATTTTACAAATGAAGCAGACAAATTTATTGCGTACATATCTGACCTTGATATAATGAAATGGATTATTTATTACAAAATGCCTTGAAGCAGGATAGCCCTTTAGATAAGTCTGTTATATCACACTGATAAGTACTCATTAGGGACTAAGTTCAACTCACTCTCTTAAGAGGACATTACTGAATTTATTACATATAAATGAATATTTGATCTCTTTTCACAGCACTAATGCCTTAAACTATTCCAGAACAGAGAAATGTCACTGTATTTCAGCCACATCAGCACTTCCCACCCTCATTAGAGGCAAATGCAAAATTTAACAGGCTTTAAAGAACAGGTTCGGGCAAAGGAAAGGTGTGGTGGGAAAAAATATTGAACCTCTTTTCTTTTTGCTGAGGTAAATGATATGACCGTGGTTGGTGAGTAGAACAACACTCATTTTTATTGGACTTTCTCTCAAAATCAATATTAAAGAAAGTAGCAATCATCTGACATGCTCTGTGGCTCTGGACAATCCACAATCTAAGCTTAATGAGATCAAATAGACCATTATTTGTCTTCAGCGATCATGGCTGTAAGCTAGCATAACTGAAAAAGGCTGGTTGTGATAACAAACATAACAAAATGTTTACAGAGGCGCAATGTGATTTAGCCAATTATCATGTACAGGGTGTCCCTAAATCAATTAGAATATATTCCTGATACAACTGCCTGTTCTGACCATGGAACAATATTTAATTTGACAAAATAAGAGATACATTTATTAATATTTTTTTGTTATTATTATTTTGATTAGTCAGTACATGCTATTAAGAAAGTGCATTTTTGCATACTTTGTAATATTTCTTTAAAAAACATTAATGATTTAATAACACATTCATTCATTTTCTTTTCGGCTTAGTCCCTTTATTAATCTGGGGTCGCCACAGCAGAATAAACCGCCAACTTATCCAGCATATGGTTTACGCAGTGGATGCCCTTCCAGCTGCAACCCATCACTGCGAAACACCCATACACTCCCATTCACACACATACACTACGGACAATTTTAACTTACCCAATTCACCTATAGCGCATGTCTTTGGACTTGTGGGGGAAACCGGAGCACCCGGAGGAAACCCACACGAACACGGGAAGAACATGCAAACTCCACACAAAATTGCCAACTGACCCACTGCGCCACCGCGCCACCCTTAATAACACATTTTTTGATAAAAAACTTTTGTTTCTGATAAATCTGACTTGATCCAAAACTATGGCATGGGCAGAAACTGGAGCATGAATGAAAAGTTGCAGAAGGATGTTGGGGTTTAGAGTAAAAACCAGAACAAAGAGGATTAAATTGGAATGGTCCCCAATTAAACCTATCCAGTCCCATACAAGCATTTAGAGTGAGCTATTCCTTAGAAGCCTCTGTAATATGTAATGTGTAAAAGAGTTTAATACGGTGCAAAATCTTGTTTACATTGATGACAAGCTGCTTTTTGCAAAGAACTATGAGAATTAAATGCTTGCAAAGCAACTGGAACATTTTCAAGCACTTTATTGCTGCGAGGTCAAGCGTTAAAGACTAAACCAAATACTTTTCCTTAGTACATGCAAAGATATTTTAGTCAATGTTTAGGACTGACAACTATTGACAACAGGTATGATTCTCCATATGTGTTATTCATAACAGCTTATATAACAGCTTCCATTTGGAATTTCATTTATTACCTAGTGAATAGCCAATGTCAAGCCCATTATTTCAAGCCTTTTAATAGCTGTGAATTTTATTTTAACCATAATATATTTCCAACGTAGAGGAAAGGACATTCCAAGGGCCAATTTTATAGTGTGCCCCTCTCTGCGAATAAATAAATATATATATATATATATATATAGGCAAGATAGTACAGATCTAAATCCGATATTGTGCATGTACTATTCTGTAGACTTTATAAACTCAACAAAAGTCATGAAGACATTACAAAGCACTAGAATGTAAAACATCCAGGTTTAAATCTGAAAGTGAACCATGTTTAAAATGATTGATTCTTAAACGAAAGAGTTGACTCAGAGTCGAATAAATGATTTGTCTTGTGTTCAGATCTTTTTCCTGCACACATCAATGTCGATGCAAGACATCGCCAAATATGAAGTGCCGGATCTGGTAAAATGTGAATGCACCTTTCCCTTCAGACACTAGTGGAGCACAGAGGATCATGGGATTGATCATGACATGAAGATTACGATCACTGAGAGATGGAGAGTCAGGGGAACAAAGGGTTAAAGTTCATTTTCACAACAATACCACAGTATAGTCAACCGTGTGCTGTGTTTGTTCCTGTCATTTTTCTGATGATTAATACAATAACCTACCCTGCAATGGGGGATTCGGGATTGTTATTAAAGGAAGGATCTGCAAAGATTGTTAATGTTTGGGACTTTGTCAGAATTTGTCAGTAACTGTTACACAGTTTATATGGAGAACTTTCTTTTTTCTCCAGATCCTTTAAGTGTTTCTCCTTCCTATACAACCTGTAAGTGTGATTAAAATAGTTGCCTCAGTTTCTGTAGTTTGCAAAATATGTATTTAATTGTGTGTTGTAACTTGTAATCGCTCCACGCGGCTTGTAATTAATTATCTATTATAGATCAGTGCTTGTAATTTATCTCTCAGGTTAAATCTTTATGGGCTGTTCACATAATGCGTCTAAAACTATGTTGAAAACGCGATGCATGCTTTTTCCTTTACCGATTTAAATGCGTTTCTGAGCGCGTGATTCTCTGCTATTTGTCATTGATATAGCCATCATCAGATGTTCCTACACACGCGTGGCGTGGTCAATTTTCAAAATAGTTCAACTTTTGCCACTGTGTGGATTAATACTGAATGTGTGTCATTGTTATTACTTGGGGTTGTGGTTAAGAATAGAGCAATATGCTGGTGTTTAACTGCATTGCTTTAATGCACTTCAGCATTAGCCTTACACATATACTCTGTACTCTTGCTACTTCATAACGGTGGTGGGCATTTCTCTACATCTTGTGCTGAATGCAGTTGACCAATCACAGCAGACTGGGTCATCGGACCAATCAGCACAGATTAGCCTCACAGTTTGGGAACAAATGAATCGCTGAACAAATCATATGGGAGTCATTGGGATAATTAGGTAAAAATAAATGCATATTATAGTGTTTTTTGACCCTGCATGCATGTCAGCCTGTTTTTGGAGACCCCCAAAACCAAAATATGACCTTTTATGCGTAATAGGGGCTCTTTAAATTCAAGTTCACGTTAGTGCTTCCCTCCACTGCGCTTGTCAATAATTCTCCATGAATTTACAATTCAAACTGTGTGCTGCGTTCGGTTAAGACGGTCAACATGACAGAACTCTCTCCAAGATTATTTGCTCCTATTTCATTGGAGAAATGTGTTTAGTTTTGCATTGTTAACTGCTCTTCACACAAAAAGTGACACTCTGACACTCCATACCCCATGGCCCGTTTCTGCATGATGGCCCAGACTAATGCTTCAGGTGCCCATGAGCCGATGAGTGTTGGGTCTGATTTTTCAGCAGAGAGCAGTAGAGAAACAACCACCTGCAAAAGTGCTGATTGCAAGTTCACATGGTGGATGGTGAAGATGGCCAGCCTACACCTCACTGGAACCAATAATCCATGACAAGAGTGGTCTGCTGTATTGAGTCACCAAATGACACGGCAAGAAGAAATTACAGTTGGTAGTCCCCGAAGACCAGGACAGTGATGAAGAGTGTGCACTTGCCTCTGACAGAAGGATATCTGGGAGAAGCCGATATGACCCAATGTGTCCGAGAGCAGTTCCACTAGCTGGGCCTGTAAGCAGAGGTGAAGTGGTTTTGTTAAAACTGTCCAACCTGCCAGTACAGCTCTCCTAGGTGTCCTTCCCCCAGAATACCAGTGCCACCACCCATCATCGAGGTGCCCTTCACCTATACTGGTATGGACTTTGTGGGGCTGCTGTTACCTCCGAGCAACTCGTCGTTCTTCCTTCTCTGCTCACAGGTGTGGACAGACCAACAGGACAATGCTTAGTGGGAAGTGTGGTGAGCCTACTACTATGATATCAGTTTCACTGTGGAAACAGCATTCTCACTGTAATAACCACAAAGCACATTCCAATCACCACCAGCTGCAGCTCATCAGCGAGAGGCATTATAAGTGGAGAGAAGGTGAGCATTGTCTCCAGCAAGAATAACATTGTGATCCTCTTTTCCAGCATACTCCCATGTGGTCAACAAAAAATGACTAAGTTCTGTGTATGACCCAGACAGGATAGACGACATGCAGACTTGTGAAAAATGTCTAAGCTCAGGCAAGCAAGCCAATACATCAAATACCTCCATCTGCAAATTTCCTGCACCAACTTCAGGGCCATTTCTGCCTGTCCCAGATTATAGGACCTTTTGGCCCTCCAGGAGATCAGCACCCTACTGCTCTTCATATTCAAGGGTGTTAGATCTGATTCATTTCCCCACTGCACTGTCACCTAAACAACCTGAAGAACTCACCAGCATAAAGGCAGGCATACATGGTGCAAATTTCACAAGCTCATAAACAAATATTTCCCATTGGGAGAAGACACGTGGAAATCATTGATGCTTATATGGTCATGGCTCATACCACATGAGAGGAGAGGATGTGTGCTGATCTCTGGATCTATCTGAAGGTGACCAATTAGAAGCTGAACAGTGAGTGTGGAATCATGCATGAGAGTCGTCAGAAATTATAGTTTCCAGTGAACAAGGTTATAAATTACTATATAAGTCACACACAGGGTGACCAGGTGTTGAAAAAGAACCTGCATGTTTTGTGTACATTCAAAGCTTGTATCAATAGCTATTATGAGATAGAGGCTCTGAACACAATAAAAGCAATGTTTTCCTCTGTCTTAGGTGCAGAATTTCATGCTATTGATTCATATTTGAATCATGTTGTACAGTCATGGCCAAAAGTTTTGAGAATGACACAAATATTAGTTTTTACAAAGTTTGCTGCTAAACTGCTTTTAGATCTTTGTTTCAGTTGTTTCTGTGATGTACTGAAATATAATTACAAGCACTTAATATGTTTCAAAGGCTTTTATCGAAAATTACATGACATTTATGCAAGGAGTCAGTATTGGCAGTGTTGGCCCTTCTTTTCCAGGACCTCTACAATTTGACTATGCATGCTCTCAATCAACTTCTGGGCCAAATCCTGACTGATAGCAACCCATTCCTTCATAATCACTTTTTGGATTTTGTCAGAATGAGATGAGGTTTTTGTTTGTTTGTCCACCCGCCTCTTGAGGATTGACCACAAGTTCTCAATGGGATTAAGAGCTGGGGAGTTTCCAGGCCATGGACTCAAAATTCCAACGTTTTGGTCCCCGAGCCACTTAGATATCACTTTTGCCTTATGTAACGCTGCTCCATCGTGCTGAAAAAATGCATTGTTCTTCACCAAACTGTTGTTGGATTGTTGGAAGAAGTTGCTGTTGGAGGGTGTTTTGGTACCATTCTTTATTCATGGCTGTGTTTTTGGGCAAAATTGTGAGTGAGCCCACTCCCTTGGATGAGAAGCAACCCCACACATGAATGGTCTCAGGATGCTTTACTGTTGGCATGACACAGGACTGATGGTAGCGCTCACCTTTTCTTCTCTGGACAAGCCTTTTTCCAGATGCCCCATACAATCGGAAAGGCGCTTCATCTGAGAATATGACTTTGCCCCAGTCCTCAGCAGTCCATTCGCCATACTTTTTGCAGAAAATCAATCTGTCCCTGATGTTTTTTTTTGGAGAGAAGTGGCTTCTTTGTTGCCCTTCTTGACACCAGGCCATCTTCCAAAAGTCTTCGCCTCACTGTGCGTGCAGATGCGCTCACACCTGCCTGCTGCCATTCATGAGCAAGCTCTGCACTGGTGGCACTCCGATCTTGCAGCTGAATCCTCTTTAGGAGACGATCCTGGCGCTTGCTGGACTTTCTTGGACACCCTGAAGCCTTCTTTACAAGAATTGAACCTCTTTCCTTGAAGTTCTTGATGATCCTATAAATTGTTGATTTAGGTGCAATCTTAGTAGCCACAATATCCTTGCCTGTGAAGCCATTTTTATGCAACACAATGATGGCTGCACACGTTTCTTTGCAGGTCACAATGGTAAATAATGGAAGAACAATGATTTCAAGCATCACCCTCCTTTTAGCATGTCAAGTCTGCCATTCTAACCCAATCAGCCTGACATAATGATCTCCAGCCTTGTGCTCATCAACATTCTCACCTGAGTTAAGACGATTACTGAAATGATCTCAGCAGGTCCTTTAATGACAGCAATGAAATGCAGTGGAAAGTTTTTTCAGGATTAAGTTAATTTTTGGCAAAGAAGGACTATGCAATTCATCTGATCACTCTTCATAACATTCTGGAGTATATGCAAATTGCTATTATAAAAACTTAAGCAGCAACTTTTCCAATTTCCAATATTTATGTAATTCTCAAAACTTTTGGCCACGACTGTATATTGTGTTCAAATTATTTTCACATAAACTTGTGAAATGTGCGTGGACTGTCAGAATAGCCATTGTGTATGCCTGCCTTTAGACTACACACTCAACTATGTGGAATGTGAATATCGCCTTTTCAAACCTCATTATCAGATCCTATAACTGTTGTACAATTTTTAGTATGCTATATGATTTTCTAATTGACATTACATGTTAAATAGCCAATATCAGTAAACCTTTCTTATATCTTTATTTATATGGCGCTTTAAAGAATATAATTCAATGATCAATGATCTTTCAGTTAAGTTCAATTTGAATGGCAATGTTGAACAATGTTATTTAACTGCAGGGTAGCTTGGCTGATCCCAACTAAGCTCTAAGTCAAATAAAATATAAGTCTTATAATAATAAAATAATATAACTCTGAAATGACAAGACTCCGATTCCATTTTTATGCATTCATTCATTTATTCACACATTCATTCAGTAGTTGTGTTAATAACACATTAGGATGAGATATGTTTATGATTTACAGTTTTTACAATTTTTTTATTAAAAATAAAAATGTAACTAATTAATTAATTAATTGATTTTCCTTCTACAATTTTATGAACTCTCAATTTTATGAAATACTTTAGTTGTTTTATTCCTCTAAAAAATAAAGTGATAATCCTTTAAAATATTGACAAATTTTCTCCTATATACCTATAAGTTGCATGTTAGCATATAATATTACACGTGTTAATAATATATTATTCATTCAATCTTTTTCTTTTCAACTTAGTCCCTTTATTAATCTGGGGTTGCCACAGCGGAATGAACTGCCAACTTATCCAGTAGATGTTTTACGCAGCAGATGCCCTTCCAGCTGCAACCCATCACTGGGAAACACCCATACACTCCCATTTACACACATACACTACAGACAATTTAGCTTATCCAGTTCACCTATAGCCCATGTCTTTGGAATTGTGGGGGAAACCGGAGCGCCCGGAGGAAACCCACGTGAACAAGGGGAGAACATGCAAACTCCACACAGAAATGCAAACTGACCCAGCCGAGGCTCGAACCAGCAACCTTCTTGCTGTGAGGCGACAGCCCTATATTATATTATATTATACTATACTATATTATATTATTTTATAATTGCTAATTAGAATTACACATTAGTCCTACAGAAATGTTTTATTAACTGATGGCTTTATCAAAAGCTATGATCAATTACGGTACCCCATACACTTTGCCTCTCATCCTGTTGTAAGAAGGCCAAACAAGCAATAGCAATCAGTGTTGCCAACTTAGCGACTTCGTCGCTTTATTTAGCGACTTTTCAGACCCCCCTAACGACAAATTTTCAAAAAAGCGACTAAGGACAAATCTAGCGACTTTTTTTGTGTTACTGGAGATTTTCATAGACTCTTGTGTGTCCATACTGTACCATTCCTACTCTTCTCCACGAATTGCGGCTGATGCCGTCGGCCCCTCCCCCGCCTCAGAGCACTGACAGGCGGCCCAGTTCTCGTACAAGAGTCTCTCCCACCTGCAGATCAGCCCTCTGCGTACCGACGCAAATTTAGCACCGCGAGTGTGAGGTAATTCCCTTGTACAGTCAAACTGATTTGCTTCTCCTTTGTTTTATATTTAACAATTTAATTTGACCGTTTATTCTTTTCTTGTTCACAATTACAGATATGAGTTTATTAAGCCTGAGAGATTACTGCAAATTCACTACACATCTTTACTGATATACTGTATTCAAACAGCAATAAATTTAATTAAATTGACATGCATACATAAAGCGTGGTGCAAATATAAATGCCCCTTTATTAACCATAGGCTGTTAAACAACCAGAAACGGTTGGACGTGATGACGTGAGTAATATGCAAATTGACGTATGACGTAATCTAGCAACATTTAGCGACTTTTCATTGAAAATAGTTGGCAACACTGATAGCAATAGTAATAGCTACAAAATTAACTGAATAGGGTTTTTTTCAGCATAAATGCTTATGATCAGTCACTGCCATGAATTTTTTTTTTTTTGCAACATAAACCAATCCTTTTCTCCCTCAATTTTGTCTCTTTTCTCTGTCCTATAAATAGATATGCCAAAAGAATTTTAGAGGATTTTAAACAATAGCTCCCAAGCCTTCTCAGTGTTGCTGCCAGTACGGAATTGCATTTGATGGCTGCAGTGTTCCGACATGGGAGCAGGAATCCCACCGCTGCTTGTGTCTTATCAAGTCTAGTTAATCCGTCACACAGGCATGGGAGGTGCCAATTTCTGAGCGAGTCAATTTCAGCCGAGCTCTGCACACATTATAAAACTATGAGAAACATCTTGCTTTTTCATCACACCAGGCACATTGTCAATGAATCAGCTGAGAAATTAATGGGAGCTTTTTCTTTCCCTCTTCTATGCTCTCTTCTTCCCGCCTTCTCCTTATCTGTCTCACACTCTCAGAAGTTAACTAAACAAATGGAAACACAAAGATTAAAGGAAACTACAGGCATAAAGGAAGACTCAGAGATAATATTTGAGCAGATGATTGCGGGGTCCATAAAAAAATTTATAAAACCACAGCATTTCTGGTAGTAGTATTTATGTTTTGGACAAACCAACAACAATATATATATATATATATATATATATATATATATATATATATATAT
>CAIGQV010018127.1:12208139-12231815 GCA_903798115.1 Danio jaintianensis
ATATATATATATATATATATATATATATATATACCTGTATATATATATATATATACACACAAACATTTCAGAATTTTCAAATAATTATACATGAGAAATTCCTGGTTCATTGGAAAACTATACAAAAAAAAGTACAAATAATAAAAAATAAAAATAAAAACTTATAGATAAATTGCATTGCAGTTCTCAAATGGATGGAACACAAAAGGCAGTTAAAACAAAACAGTCAGTCAGTCGATAATGTTACCTCCTGATGGAGGAAACAGAGAATTTATGTCTGTGACGACATTAGGTGTCATGCTAGGGAGCCCCAATCACTTCTGAGAAATAAAACAAGATAATGAACATCGGACAAAAAGAGGCATAAGCTCAATGTGCCCCACTTCAGTTAGGTTGTAAATAAGGTTCCAGCAGGTGGTAAATGGCTGGAGCAGTAGGGAATGAGAATCACATTAGTATCAGATGTTCCCTTTGTGTCAGTCATTATGATGTTATGTCTAGGGTTGTCACGATTATAATATTTGCCTGACAATTAATTGTCTTAGAAGAAATTGTGATTATGGTGATTAACTGTCTGGATTTGGCCTTTGTCATGCTTTTTGTGTACTTTGTAATAATTGTTATAAATCATTGTATTAAACTGAATCTTTTTTAAGTTTAAGCTGGCCTAATTCATGTAACA
Source organism: Danio jaintianensis (assembly GCA_903798115.1). Lineage (NCBI taxonomy): Eukaryota > Metazoa > Chordata > Actinopteri > Cypriniformes > Danionidae > Danio > Danio jaintianensis. The sequence continues at coordinate 12,208,822 of CAIGQV010018127.1, forward strand.
CATGCACATATATAAACCTTTTGTATATACTACTATTAGTTGTATCTGTCTGTCTCTCTGACTAATTAATTTAAAGAAACGCAATCTTTGCTAAGATTATAATAATAAGATTGAAAATAACTAAGAAAAATATTTAAATTAAAATGTGTTATTTTCACCAGTCCAATCAAGACAATGCTCTATAAGGGCCTCAAAACATTATCGCATCATTTGCTTTGTTAAAGGTGACATCGGATAACCATTATACACAAGTTGATATTACTCTTTAAGGTCTTAATTAAAACTCTATACTTTGGTTAAATTTCTCAAAGGTTGTGTAAATAAACACCCTTTTTACCCTGTCAAAAACACCTCAGTCCACACAGTGAGCCATTTCGCTTCATATCTCTTTAAATGCTAATGAGCTGCCTCTCACCCCATTCCTCACTGAGGCTGGATCAGGAGTGGATGTGTAACCTAACGATTCACTCTTGAGATGTAGCTAAACCTGCGCAGCACCCAACCAAGGCTTAAGATTCTGCTGACTGTTGTCTCTATGACTGACATGAAGGAATATTTGAAGCTGTAAATTATAATGACAAGGTGTAAGGACACCTGAAAGCCTCTACATTTAAAAACAGGGCAGAAAAATGAAAGGGACCATCAGCTGCTTTACTATCCATTTACTAAAAGGGATGGAAAGAGCCATAGTACTGAACTAACTAGTTACATTTAAACTGTCAGACAATTCAAATAGAGACATACATGACCTCAAACAGCTAATAAAAAAATAGCTGCATGTAAACAAAAAGTCAAGTAAAAAGCATTATTTACAATCTACTTATATTAGTTTTTTTCTTTGAAAAACATACTGAATTTAACTACGAAAAAAGCAAATAACTGACAGCCCAAACCAAATTACTCATTTTTTTCTAAAGAGAAGTCCTTCCTCTGGCTAAGGAAAAGATGAAGTAATCCATCTTCATCCAATATTTACCCCTATTCACTCTGTCCTCTGACCACCTTTGTATGATTAATATTTAATACCTTTCTGGGCATCTATGATTTAGATTCAGGGTTTGCACAAGTATTCATGCTTTCCCTCAGGGGAAGAAAAAGGATGCTGGTTGCCAGGCACAGAAAATGTCTGAGAGTAATTTCAGAGGCTGCCTGTCACCCTCCACAGGGTCTTTTGAATTTCTCCATGTATAGGATGTATGATAAGCTTTTGTTAACAAGAAATTGTTAGGGCAAGAATCTGATGCACGTCAGTGAGAGGAAGCGAAAGCATGCTGCTGGCTACAACGTTCTAGCTGCTTTGAACTCGTTTTATGCAACATGGTCCCTGGACCATACAGCATCACATCACAGAACATTTTGCGAGGCAGTGTTGAGCACTCCTCTCATCTCCTGCCTTAAGGTAGTTACTTTAAAATGGGAATTAAGGGTCTGGGTTCACAGTAAAACTTGTCAGCTGAGTAATTCTCACTCACTGATGAGTTGCAATCTGAAGCAAAATTACACATTTGGACCGAGGGCAACTGGCCAAATGCTCCATTTACTTTTTGATATGGTCATATTAGTGTTTGGGAGACATGGAGCTATATGACTCACACAGATTGGACTAAAGAATCTCTTTGCTGTAACACTGCTTGATGAATTGCATTCAAGATAGATGAAAACCAGCTGTTCACCTACTGCAATATCAAGACATTTCAAGACATAGAAATCTGCTACACTACTTTTCAAAAGCTTGAAATAATTATTTATGGCCATCATATATATAATGTGTGTGTGTGTGTGTGCGTGCGTGTGTGTGCGTGCGTGTTTGTGTATGCAGAATCAGACTTTATTATTATTATTATTATTATTATTATTAAAATAAGTCTATCTATTTGTATAAATATATAAAACTATTGACATTGTGAAATGATATTGTATATTAAAAGTCGTTTTTCTTTTTTTTTTCCTTTTTCTTTTTTTTTTGTTGTTTTCAAGTAAAGGAGGGTCCTGAGTTATTTAAATACTATTTGTTCAATAATAATCAGCATTCAGTACACCCTATTAATTGCAAAGTAACATCTTGGCTCACAGTGTATAGACTCTCAATTCAAGTTAATAAATAAGTAACTGTCAATTAATATTAAGAATCATATTTAATATTCATATCCAGTCAGCAGTTTAACTTGGTTGCACAGAGTATTATTATTCATGTAGTTTTTTCCCCTCAAAAAATTTGCGAAATGCTGTAGTCCCCTGTAAAATACAAACACGTTTCCAAAAACTGCAGCAACAGTAAATGATAAAACAAATCCCTACACACCATAATATCTAATTATCATACATTTTATTGTGTTACAGAATGGCTTTAATTTCCATAATGCTCATCACAGCTATCCTGACATATCACAAATAATATTGTTTGCACTTCAGTCATAAAAAGCCTCCAAGAACTTTTTCTTCCACGTCTTTCCGATTCATCTCAAAGGCTACAAAACCAATTTTGAGTTATATGATTGGGTTTATTGCTGAAATTAAAGTCTTAATTAAAAGTCAGGAGAATGTGTATTAGAGTCGCAATAATGAAAGAGCCTTTAATGCTGCAGACAACTCATTTGACAAGCATATTGAGCTTTAGCTTACAAACACCAACACAGATTAAAGTAATTGTTTCTGTTTTGTACACACAGGCCTTGTCCATCAGGATAATGTCTTTCAGATTCAGATACTCAGAATGCTTTTGGAAGCTTTTGGAATGCAATAATCTTTTGGAGTCAATATAATGAGTTCATCTGAACTACTCTTTTTCTTTCAGTTAATTTTTTTTTTCAATGGTAGTACAAGCAAGAGAATAAAATATTAATTAACACGCTGTTGTGGAATCACATAATGTAGTAAAAGATGTATAATAAATGATTATTTTTAGGTGATAAGTAAGGGATACCGTACATCCAGAATAAAGCCTGACAGACTTTATAAGGCGGATGAGCAGATAGCCAACATATGAATGTGAATGTAAGTTCAAACATACGCTGTAAAAAAATGTAAGCCAGTACAAAAAAAAATCCTTACTTCCTTTCATTTTTTCTTGTTTACTCAACTTTTGAAAACATCAGCTGCACTGACCTAACATTATTTGTCAGTAATACAAAAAACATTTTGTTGGTTTAACATAAGACTATTCGTTTTCTGGAGAGGTGACCTACTCTGTAACAAAACTTTTTAGGTTGTGCCAACTGAAATTTTTTGACTGCAGAACTGGAATGCCTAAAGTTGAGTGAACAAAAAAAAAACATAATGCTTATTTCCTTTAAATTTTTTCTTGTGTACTCAACTTTTTAAAACATCTGTTGCACTGACCTTACATGTCTGAAGTTGAGTGAACAAAAAAACTCTTTTGGAAATTGACACTAAGAAATTATACATTATCAGAACAAACAAACATAGTTTAATTGAAAAAACTAAAAAACTAAAACAGAGACAAAAGTTAACAAAATATTTATTAGACAAAAAATTTGAAACAGGACAGGAGGCAAAACAACAATAGCGATAAGCAAGACAAGGACCAAAATATGGGGAAAACAGGGAAAACTACTTTGTAATGCTTCACAGGGAAAAACAAGAATCAACAAAGAGTCTGTGTGAAGAGGTGTTGTTATAGTCCTAGTAATCAGTCCAACATGAACTTCCAGCTGTGTGTGTGTAATCAGGAGGAACCAGAAACTGGTGTGTGTTGAGGTGCATGACGGGAGTTGTAGTTCATTAAAGTGTCCTGTGTGTAGTTCTGCACAGGCTAGATCGCTGGTGATCGTGACAGTATGGATCTAAACATAGTCTATGACATTTTTTTGTGTTCTCAAGTAAATAAAAACAGAAAGTTCATAAGGCACACTATCCCTTTAGTTATTTTTTACAGGAAACCTCTAAAACAGGAGCATCAATAATGATAGTAACTCCTGCCAGCACAAAAAATTAAAATAAATCCTGAAATACTTCACTGAAGTACAAAAACTACATACAGTAGTTAAAACTTTATTGAAAAAAGTCAAAGCGCTACTGGTTGTTGTCACTAAACTCCTCCGCCTTAAAGCTCCGCCCAGGCTGGTTGATTGGCACTCCTTATTTGAATTTGATTTATCATTTGCTGTCTCGGTTTCAGCATTTGAATTATAGTTTGAGCATTTGAGTTTGAGTGTTTGATTTATCATTGTTGTTTTGAAAGTTAAATTTATTATTTGATCTTTTAGGCATTTGAATTTTCATTTTAATAACAGTCCACATTAAGCATTTCTTTTTGTAGAGCGAACTAGGTAAATGTGAGATGAAAATTCACATTAAAAGTGTTTCTACAGCTGTGTCACGACTGAACAATAAGAAGAGAGTATTCCAGACAGCCGTGTAATAATAGGGGATAATGTAGTTGTTTAAACTTCAAAAATGTGGTTTATTTATAAGGCTGTCTAATTGAAAATTGGATTTTTGCATCTAATTGCACACGTTTTGTCAAGAAATTAATAAATAAAAATAAACACTTCTACTACTAATAATAATAATAATAATAATAATAATAATAATAATAATAGTAATAATAAAATAATAAAAGATTTTTCACATGCAGCCCTGAAGTGAGCCCTCTAATATTGCAAATGGGCATGCGTGATCTCTCCCAGCTCATTTGATATGAGAGACGAATGGTCCTTTTGTAAGGCAAGTGCTGTTACAGCACTGTGAGGCTCCAGCACCTTTGAATGACTTATTAAAATATCCCTCAGTGACACTGCACTGTACATAGAGCAGAGAGGAGAGTCTCAGAGGCTCAGTCAACCTCTGTTGATGCTATTACATAACTGCAGGTATTAGAAGTGTATCATTTACCTCATCTTGTGGTGCACTTATAGAAAGCTCGTCCACCAACTGTAGGATCATGCAGGTGAAGGGAAGGCTTCATCAGGTTTTATTGTGCCAGTGCTAAAATTTCTGCTCCCTTTTTTTGAAATGCAGTGTGAGCTGCAGAGTTCAGGCCTAATGAGGACACATACTTTTGCCTGTTAAAGGAAATGAAAGAATGATATGGGAATGGGAAAAAAAATGTAAATAGGAATGCATAATGCAGCTATTAAAATGCTGGAGGTACTTATATTTAAAAAGATTATTATTTTTGTGTGAAGGCTCATGCATATCAGCAATTCTATCTAAATACATTTAAATCACACATACAATTTTTTTTGCATGTGTATTTTCTGCAGATTTATCATTACCAAGCTTTATGCATCCGCAGTGTTCACAATGAAGACAACTACAGATTGTATATATAAAAGCCTAATTATGTTCAAAACTATAACAAGCAGCTGGTGTTAATTACCACAAGCTCAAGACCCTCACAGAGTCATTGAGAGTCTGATGCAAAACCACAAATGCCCTGAAGACCTACAGTAATGAGCACTGCAGATTTAGCCTCATCCAAAGCCTGCAATCTTCTACAAAAAAACACAAGACCGCAGGGCTGCAAATCTGGTTACTTTATCTCACTCAGACAATTGGATTCACTGCATAGGGGCATGGAATTCAATTTCTACCTCACTGGATTCACCTCAAGTCGTATATGGAGCTAGTCTATATAAAAGTTCAATCCCTGTACCAAAAGAGAGATATATATCATCAAACTGTGACTATATGAGTCATAAATACTTTTGATGATGTCTATGGAGATCATCTAAAGGAAAGGGGTAAAACTTTATTTTGAGGTACATTTCTTGGTATTAAAAAAAAATGACTAATACTTTTAGCTCAATAAACTACTAATTTGCTGCTTATTAATAGTTAGCAATATAGTTGTGGGATTTAGCTGTAGGGTAGGATTAGGGATGTAGAATCATACTTCATAACAAATAAATACCCAATAGGTATAGACAGTAGTTATTAGTGGAAATTAGTACTTACCAGCAATGTTAATTGTATATATTTGCTTAACCCTTATGTACTGTTGGGGATGTTTTCACCCACTCTGGGGTGATTTTGAGTCTTAACCTGGCCATAACTTTTTCTGTGTTTCAGCTAGCAGAATGATTTTTAGTGACAAATCTTGTTTTGACACATATTTTGAGAAAATTCTTTGAATAAAAAAATAAAAAACAATAGGCAAATTTACTACCCTTTTTGTTATGTTAGGGATGAAAACATCCACTAAATTAAACTGCAGTAAAAAAGCATCAGATAATTAATATTTCTTTCTTTTTTTTTTTTGCATAAATCTGTTAATCAACCTCAGTCCTGATCAAAACTATTAACTAACTATTAACTGCTACATTGCTTAGACAATTACTGGATTTTAACTCATAAATTGTCAAATTCATAAATAATGTCACTGATTTGATAAAAAAAAGAAAAACATACACACACAAAATGATGTGTTTTCAATATAAAAAGTAATTGTGGACTGGATTTTTTTTTTACCTTTTACCTTTTAATTGATTTTATTTTTTTTCTCCCTAATTTACTGTTGGTGGCTGTTTTTGCCCCATTGACTTCCATTATAACCACATTTTTTATTACAAAACCATGACACCATATAATCATGCATTGGTTGCGTTGGTGGTTTTCCCTGTTGGGAAGAGGTAAAATTTGTAATTTGTAACGTTGATCATCAGTTTGCACCATTAACCCTTTAGATAGGCCTGTGCAAAAAAAACGTAGTTTCTGGATTTTATATGGACTATAACAGCAAATTAAAGTGTGTGTGTGTCTGTGAGTGTGTGAGAGTGTGAGAGTGACCTTTGCGCACTTACCTTGATGTGTCTGAGAAAATCAAAATATGCATCTCAGCTCTCAAAACTGCATGGAGTAAATAAAAAACAAAGACTGTGTATTTATGCACCATCATATGTGGTTATAATGGAAGTCAATGGGGCAAAAAACAGCCACCAACAGTAAATTAGGGAGAAAAAGTGAAAATCACTCATGTGCAAGACTGTGATGAAAGATTTTAAAAAATCCAATCCACTTGAAAATACAGCATTTTGTGTGTGTTTTTTTACCAAATCAGTGACATAATTTGTGAACTTGGCAATTAAAGAGTTAAAATCCTGTAAATTTTTAAAAACATTTAGTACTTTTGATCAGGACTGAGATTGATTAACAGATTTCTGCCAAAAAAATTTGAAATATTGAAATATTTATCTGATGCATTTTTACAGCTGTTTAATTTAGTGGATGTTTTCATCCCTAACATAACATAAAAAGAGTAATAAATTTGAATAGTGCACAAGGGTTAAAAATATTTTGTCATAAATTAATGGGTAATGCAACAATCTAAATATTTATGAGCTTAAGCAAGTAAGTTTTCCCCCAAATTGCATTTACGATTTAAAATATAAATACATGATTCAAATATTCTGACTTGGAGCTCTATAAAAAAATATTATCATCAATGTTGGAGTTGTTGTGCTGCTTAATTTTAAAAATGTACATTTTTGAAAACAAACTGTGGGAAAAATGCAAAAGTTGACAAAACAACAATGGCAGATGGCAGGACCATAGATTATAATTATGTGTGCATGTGCCTGGTGTTCCTTCACCAAATGTTAAAATTACACTAGTGTATGGCATAAAGTTTAGATCTGTCTAGTATTTAGTTATATTGAAACAAACCTCTCTGCATATGTCTGAGAAAATCCATGTGCTCATTGGCTGTTGCATCTGTAGATACACATAGTGTAGCCTGAAGATTAAAAAAAGCTGAATAAAAGCTTCATCAAAAGTAAACATCGGTACCACATACACAAAGTGAAGAGACTTAATGATGGACAAAAGATGGAGTCTTTTGGTGAAATAGCAGTAAATTATGGTGTATAGAACACTTTACAAACCCCATAAATCCCACTAGTATCAGTGTAATTTCCATAAAACTCACAGCCAATCATGCTGAACAACATCAATAGACAACAGAGCAGCTTGTAACATCATCATAGTATCAATACTTAAAGTAAAGAACAATGATGCCAACACTTTGCTACTAATGAATTCCCTTTTAAACTACCTCCTGAGGTGGTCCAATTTTAATCAAAGTAAAGACATAATTGTGACCAAAGTGTGAGTACCATGCTCAATTGAAAATGAATAACAACCAATGAGACTGGAAAAAGCAGGCGAGATTGTCTGCTCTCTTTTTAAACAGGATAGCTGAGCTCTTTGATGTTCTTTGAAATCTACAATGTCCAAATAATACACACTGATTCTCGGTTTTGAGAATGAACAGCTGATTTCTCTTAACTGTAAGTGACGTCTGGAAGTGTAAAACTCACCACAGTCCCTTATAGCACAGTAAAACCTGCATTTGTTTTTGCAATTTACCTCAGCAATGACATTTTGACCCCATTCTCAGACACTTCTTGGTCCATGCAGTCTGCCACAACTAACACCACTGAAGTGGAACAGCAGCTCAAGAGACCTTGTTTAGGTGTGTGCGCTGACAAATGCCTGCTTAGGACTTTTTTTTTTCTTCCTGAAAACTGTGGAATCCAAACAAAGTGATAATCAGCTTCGGGACATATTATAATGGAAGGTTTTTGAAGAATCAGATATCTGGATTGCTCAAATCTAAAATGCTCAAAGCTCTGCAGTTACATAAATGTTGAAGTAGCTATAAATTAAATACAATTATATTATGCAGTGCAGAGGTCATTTAATGTTTCCTATGAAGCTCATGCTCATAATGAACTATAAATCTGTTTCTAATCATTTACATAATCAATCAATCATAACAATTCTATAAATGTATATATGAAGACACAACAAAACCTATTATAGCGACAGTAATAGCTACATTTATTATAGTGTTACAAACACTTATTAGTGATGCATTTTAGTTTTCAATATACATTATAAACTGATTTATACGCATTAGTGAGTCATGATTCATAAAGACATTCATAAAGATTGATTGTGTAAATAAATTACATTTAGATGTGTCCTTAACATCAGTATTGTAATTGCAATGTTTTTACTTTACTTAAAGCCATCATTAATGCATGTATACAGGTTATAAACTGTATTATGACTCAATAAGTGTTTATAAGGCTTATTAACATTATAAAACCATTCACTTATTTGACAGAACAAAATCTGAACTACTAATGAGTCTTTGTAGCTAAATAACAACGTTTTAATACTGCAGACTGCATTTTATTTTATTTATTTTATAAAAACAATCATGACTGACTGATTAATATATTTTTTTAATCAGTGTATAATGTGTTAAGAACATGTATATTGAAATATTAAATGCATCACTAAGTATTAACAACACTATTATAAATATAGCTATAACGGTCATTATAATGCAGTATAGGTTTTGTTGTGTCTTTATAAATACATTTATGAAATTGTTATGCTTGATTATAAATAATTATAAACAGAGTTGTACATCAGATCCATAGTTTTCCTTCACGTCTCTATGTGCTGTGAGTACACAGCAAGATGAATGACAAAAAGACACCTGTACTGACTCATTATGTCAGCTCCAGTGTTTACTGATCAATACCAATAAATCATTCAAAAGAACATAGTATGAAACTACTTTACTTTAAGTCCCCAGATATGGACAGCAATTTTGAGATCTTAAATTTCTTACTCTGAAGTTTGCTATCTGACGGTCAGTCAATAATATTGACTCAAATTAATCCAAGAGACAAGGTCAGAATGCTTGACAGTTAAAATGTTCCAGAGCTTGATGCCTTTCCAGCTGATTTCTTGAGCCAGTAACAACATAAAAGTCCTTCGGTTTGTAACACATTCTGCTTTAAGATTAAATCCAAAGTTAGATCTGTAGATTAATAGTTTGTGCTCCGGTGCTCATCTCAAAAATTTAGGTTTTAGTCTAGTCTGCATGATTTTCTGAATACAAGCTCCACAATAATTTGATGTCTGCTTATTTTCTAAACAGAAGACCAAAAATAAAATAAAAAATCATCTGCTGGATAAGAAATGAGAACATGAGATGGGTTGTGATCATAATTCAAGCTGGGCAACATTTTATTCGTGTGAAGACACGTCATTTTTCGTCATCTTTTGAAGCCTGCACAGCTCTGGCACTACTTTCTGGCAGTGCATTTTCAGAGTAATGCAATAAACTGTCAAGAAGAAACAGCAGACTTTAAATTTGGAAGAACAACCAAGCAAAATGGTTTACGCATCAATTGTCTGAAATGTGATTGCTGCTGGACAATCTTATTTTTGCACTCTGCTGCCTTTTGTGGATTAAAAAGGAATGAACATTCAGAAATGACATTCTGTCAACCTTTACTCACAATCACACCATTCTAAACCCAACCCAGGCTCATTCTGAAAACGTACCACTATATACATTTCTGGAGAGCACCAAATACGTCCCAGGAGGTACGTTTTGCAGTTTTTGTTTTCCACCAGAGGCCGGTCTCAAATTTCTCTCGCGAGTGCACCTGCTGTTCTCGTGTAAATCCACCAGGCCGCTGTCGACTGACTGAATGACTGAGCGATCGACTGACCCACCCATACTTGTCAATTTAATTTTTTGGCTTCTGTTTTTGACTTACCCTCTTTCTGGAACTGTTCTCCGCCAGACTTGAACCCCGTTGTCGTGGTCAATTCCTCTCTGCGTCTCAAGTCCGCTGACGTACATGGCAAGCTACCGGACAAACTGGTCCATACGGAGGAAAGCGGTCAGCTGGCAAGCGTGAAAAGGAACGGCATCATACCGCCCCGTAGCGTTCGTTTTAAAGACGAAATGCAGCCATACGTACTTATGGCTACATAATTTGCAATCTCCAGAAATGTATATAGGGCTACGTTTTCAGAATGAGCCTTTGTTGTCTAAACCTGTATGACTATAAAGCCCAAAAATAATCATTTTAAAGACAAAACAAAACATAGGAGCACACATAGAAACATAAGGAAATTAGTCAGTACAACTCAACTTTCCTTGAGTATCCTGTTGACAGTAGTGATTTAAGTTTGACTCAATGACTTTAATTCAACTCTCTGACTAGTGTTTGTATTTGAAGTATTCAATCAGTTGGATAAGTGAATAAACGTTCAAAAATCTAATAAATTTCAGCAACAAAATAATAATAACAATAAGTATAAGTAATAATAAGCATAACAAGTATTTCTGTATTAACACAAGACTCTATAGAGTGTGTACAATATTTGTATTTGCATTAATATAGCAGACTTTTTAACAACCCCCAAACCTCAATAATTGTCAAAACCTGGCTCCGGGTTTGTGGGTGAGGAAAGGATGACATAATATTTTTAATTTTGTGAGAATTATTCCTTACAGAAACGTTCATTAGATTAGGCAGGTGAGCAATAGGACAAGCAGGTGCAGTTTAACATTTACAACTTTTCTAAATCTTCAAAGGTGAAAAAGAGAAAGACAAGTTGAAGAGATTAATCTAGACTAATGAGATCACCAGACTCCAAAAATCATTATTCAGTGACATCCTCCCTAAATGGCTGTTAGTAATTTTCAGAGAGACTAAATGGTTCAGCTGAGGTGGTTCTGGGTAAGGCTGAATTTCATCTCACTTCAACATTATGTAAATTCCTTCTTAATCCTTGACGGCTTATCCCAGCCAATGAGGTCAGTGACTTTGCATCCTTGGTGAAGATTTCCACTATAAAAGCTGACACGCAGAGAGAATCTACGTTATATCTCGGCTGCCACTGTTGTTACGGGCTCATTAAGCATCTTTAACATGAGGGGGGAAACGTCTACTCAGAATCTGCTGGGGAGATTTTCAATAACAGACTCCAGTCTCTGTTACCTGTGGTGATACGGCAGGTGTGGATAACTGATTATAAGACAGGCATTTCACAATAGCAAGCTCAGCAAAGAGGAGAGAGACATCCAGCTATGTACTTTGGATCATCTTGGGACAGCCTAGTGAGCATAATGGGAACAGCAGCACACTGCTTTAGGCGCAGTAACACAGTGGGAGAGACAGGATATGAAGGAGACCTAAACCCGGAGTTCTGTGTTTGAAATGCTACTTTTTTGCACTTAAGTCTGTCTCTGTTGGAAGGCTTTGGTTCATCTAAGGTGAACTGGGCTGTGCAATGCTTGCTTAACTAGCTTCAGATTTTGAGCTAGAATTTTAAGTTAAGTTTGAGTTTATTTTTAAAGCATATTTATACAACCAGGGTTGCCCAAATTGCAGTACAAACAAATAAATAGAAATATAAAATGTCACACTCAGTACGATTACAAATGAAACACCACAAAATAAAAAATGTAAAGACCACAAGGCAAATTATCTGACATGTATAGGCAGTGCATTCCAGATTTTCAGAAGAAGCTCAATCTCCTGTAATTTTACATCTGGTTCTGGGAGTCACCAAAAGAAACTTATCAAGATTCCTCAAAAGCCCAATTTACAAAGTAATACCAGTAAATATCTGTAAAATGGAACAACTTTACTATTAAAAATGCACTGTTCACACAGGCAACAACGTTTTCTGGAAAAGCACCATTCATACATCCATTCCAAAACCCTGGTAAATTCTGGCTTCATTAACCAGAAATGAGCTCTAAACAGCTGAGCCTGAATTTGTAAACATGAACGGGAAAGTTTTGTGCAAGGTTTAATTTTTATTTCAAACCTTCACGTTCATGCAATTGCTTTTGTCTCATAAGACAAACCATAAATATAGAATAAAAAGCTGTCCCAAGCATCCGAAAACAGATGTGCTACCTGCATCTAAAAAGCATTTATGTTTACACATTCGACAACACAGAGGTCTGTGCGATGAGCATGTGCAGTTCTGTGAATATACACTGTAAAAAATGCTCAATTTGTGTTGGGACAACATGAAGGAATTAAGTTAATTTATACGTTTTTACGAAATCTCAAGTATTATGTTGTTGTAGATCATTTTAAATAAGTAGTTAGAACAAGCAAAAATATATATATTTTTGAGTGCATGGAAAAATATTGATGAAGAGATGTGGATGGAACACTTTTGCCTGTCAAGTGATACGTTTGAGTATGTGCTGCAACTTGTGAGACCCTCTTTGAAATGAAACACTACCAGTGTTATACTGAAATCTGACTCACCAGTTATCTCTTCCCATTGTGTGCACTCATATCCCAGAGTAGATGTCTCACGTAAGGGCATTTAGAACTTGTAATGATCATACCAGCAATTTTCCTTCTGCATTCACAGAGAGCATAATTCCAGCAATTTAACAACTTATTTCAGAAATAATTTACCACCATTATTACTTCATGGCAATTTACTGGTAGTTTTTTTGGGGGAAAAAAATTGTTTGTAAAAGGGGATAAAGACTAAAAAGAGGATATCTGTTCACCAATCTTACCAAATTAAAGCAAGTCCATTTAAAAATTATAAAGAAACAATAAAAGTTTATTTATTTTTACTCATTTTCAAGTGCCAGTGAGCAATCTTGCTGCCACATTTTGAACTGACTGTAACCAAGCAAGAGTTTTCTGGCTAACTCCCACATAAAGAGAGTTACAGTATAGTCTAGCCTAGGCATGAAAAAAAAAAATGCATAAATGTCTGACTCCAAGTCGTTGAAAGACAGCAGGGGCTTAATTTTTGCTATTAGCCTGGTTTGCTTATCAAACTTAAAATCAGAAACAAATAATATAGACTAATATAGACTTTTCACCACTGCTTTGTTTTAAATGTTCACAGATCCAAAAGCCACAGATTTTGAAGAACACTTTCCAAAAACAAACAAAAAAAGATAAGCAAATAATAATGTAAGGATAATAATAATAATAATAAGCAAACTCACAGCAGACCAATTTTTCTTAAAAAATGGCAACTAAATATGCAAGTCATCAGCATGGCAATGAAAAGCACAGGGAGTGCAGTAAAAACAATAAAGACCCTAAAATAGATCCTTGAGGAACTCCACATTTAAGCAAAATGATACTAGATGAAAGGAATCAAAGAGACGTGAATTAAAGGAGAGAAATTAAAGGAGATGTGTGTCGTTTTTTATTGTAAAACTGTCCAGCTTAATATACTGGGGCAACTAAAAGAGGATAGATCCTATCAATTAATTTCATTCACTCATTCATTTTCCTTCGGCTTCGGTGGAATGAACCACCAACTATTCCAGCATATGTTTTACGCAGCGGATGCCCTTCCAGCCGCAACCCAGTACTGGGAAACACCCATTCACACACACACTCATACACTACGGCCAATTTAGTTTTATCCTATTCATTTATACTGCATGTCTTTGGACCGTGGGGGAAACCGGAGCACCCGGAGGACACCCACGCGAACATGGGGAGAACATGCAAACTCCACAAAGAAATGCAACTGGCCCAGCCGGGATTTGAACCAGCGACTTTCTTGCTGTGAGAACACTGCTCTAGTTTTGTAAAAACAAAGTTTTTTATGTGTGTGTTCTGCAGAAGAAAGAAAATCATACAGGTATTTTTTTTGTTTTATTCTGAGTAAACTATCCCAATTTTAAGTTCAGGGCCTTGTACATAATTCCTATTAACCAGTCTGTGCCCTTATATTTTAGGGTTGATGACTTGTTGATGCAAATGTTGTCCTTTTAAAGTAATTGGATAATAAAATTTTGATTCTGCATTCTGTTTCATTAAAATTCATAGCAAATTAGGTTAATACAGTTCTGCATTCTGTCAAATCAATTTTAAATTCATTTAAATTTGAATTTCTCATTTTCATTCCAAGACTGGGCAGAATGCTTAGGAACAAGCGGACATAAGCGTCTTTCCCAGAGATGGCCAGAACCTGTCCAAGCTCTCAATACTCCCAAATAGCCTTTTTGGATGAAACATGTTTGCCAAATGGCTAGTTGGAAATATTTGAAAGTTTTCCCAAGAGGCAATATTACCAAGGTCAAACAACATAACACAGATCTAACATTTTCTAATAAACACGCCCTGTAGTCTTTATGCTGCACAGCACATAAACAGCCAAAGAAAGTCACAGACACAGTTTCAGTTTATCCAATCATGTAACAAGATCACTCAAACCGATGACACATCTTAGAGAGACAGATTGTACAGTTTTAAATAACTCATAGAAGCAAACCAAACATGAATAAGCGAATGGTCGTTCCCCAGGGAAAAACAAGTGTTATTTTCCCCTTCCATAAAGCTGCTATTTTATTTGGAGCAGCAAATTGTATATTGCCATCATTTTTCATGATTATTGTTGCTTATGCACCATTTACATAGAGATTGCATTGTCGTGCTAGTGAGAACTGCCTCCTAAACACTACGGTAATGATGTAGTGGGGTTTCAAATGATGGAGAGGGTCACTTTGCCACGCTGCAAGGCTCCACTGCATGCCAATCAGGCACAAATACAAAAATTAATAGCATCTGGTTACTGCTTGTTTATTCAAGGGTATAATTAACTGCCAGTTATTACTGTTCTGAAGACAGTTTCGTTTTTACCTCATGATAAGGGGCACATTTCAAATGCAGGAAAGTGTAGATTGTGTCAAAGGCTGATTTGCATAGAATACATTATGAATTTTCTATAACGATGTTGTCAAATTATAAGTTTGGCCTTTGAGGAGGAAAAACACAAGGATTTTTAACACAACTACACATATTCTTTAGAGTAAAGCTGCATCTATATAATGTTCATGTGTTTTCACTGCCATATTTATTTTCTGATATGAAGTACAAAGCCTGTTTGCCACATACAGTTGCATGTCTTTCGATATGAAAATACAGAATGCAGCAGTTTTATGAGTTCACATTATCCAAGACCAACAACCAGGTGTTAGAAATGCAACAAAAAGTATTTAAATATACACAGTTCTTTAAAATAAAAGGTTTTAAACTTTTGGGAAATGAATTATTAATATTATTCTACTTCTTAAAATATATATTATATATATATATATTTTTTTAAATAAAAAGGTGGCTGAATATTTATATGCACTATATTTATATGTACATATTTACAGTATTGTGAAAGTATTCAAATGTATAAACATTAAATATTTTCTGAAAATAGATTCAATTAGTTTAATTGATATTGAACACAGATATATATATATATATATATATATATATATATATACAGAAAATACAGTATTTATAATAGTTTTACAGAATAAGATGCCTACACTATTTGCTTACAATTGATGAGCCTGGAGGAACAATGTTAATGGCTCACATGTCTCTCTTCCTTTAACTGTATTTTCATAATTACAACATAATTAATAGAACATGTCCATATCTACAGTACATGAGCAAGACACACTGCAATAATAAATCAAGCACGCAGCATGAGGTGACCTCGATGCTCTTCTGGGATGCTGCGGTGAGTCCATTACTGGACCTGTGCCTGTAATTATGTCTCTATATCAAGGCCCATTCTTTTCCTTCTACTCTCTTTGTTTATTGATAAGCTTCTCTGTAATTGTGGTTTCCTCTGTACGTGTGCTTACAGTAATGCTCTATATTATTGCTGGCTTGTGTGGGAGGGAAAATGGGGAATGTGAGCCATTACTGTGAGACCTACGTGATGCAAAATGAAGTGAATTATGGGTTAATAGCAATAAGCAGAGGCATCCAAACACTCTGAGTGTGAATATGGATATTGTGAGTTCCATTTTGAGAGTTCTTTGAGTAATAAAAAGTCATATTCACAACAGTTTTTGTATCTTCTACTACCTTCTGACCTTCCAACCTCCTTGACTATTCATTTCTGTGTAAAATCGCTGGATAATGGACAACAACACATAAGCTTAGCTTGACTGTGATGGCTCAGACTTGTCAGAATGTAAGATGGGGGTTTTAGACATGTTCTTACAATAAAGTTTTTTTTTTTTAATGCTGCTTGACCTTTCTTCTGTTGAGATGGCAAATTTCTTTTCATCTCTGTCAAGACATGTAATTCAGTCTCTGTGATGCTTTGTGTCCAAAAACGCTGGTCAGCCAACTAAACAAAGCGTATTTTTTCAAAGCTTGTTCCAGGTTAATTTTCTAGCTTTTTTGCAAAACAATATTTTGAAATACTGTAGATATCACAAGCACAACTATCGCAACTAGATCATTTACTGAAACTAACATACAAAAACATATTAACTCCATATTCACGAATTAACATCTGTTCATTATACAGTAACTTTGATTTGAGCTGCAACAGAGGTAACTCTTGTACAAAAGTTATAAAGGTACAGTAGTACAGCCTTTTTAAATGAGTAGTTTTTTTTATATAACATAGTAATTACATAAGGGCAAGTAAGAAGAATGATATTTTTATTTGGCTATATTATTCCTTTTGTAAACTTAAAGGAATAGTTCACCCAAAACTGAAAATTCTGTCATCATTTACTCACCCTCCACTTGCTCCAAACCGGTTTTGCTTTTCTTTCTTCTGTTGAACACAAAGAAGAAAACTAGAAACCTGTAACCATTGACTTCCATTTGTTTTTACTACAATGGAAGGAAATGGTTAAACATTTTCAGCTTTCTTCAAAATATCTTCTTTGGTGTTCAGCAGAATAAAGAAACTCATAAAGGTTTGAAACCACTTGAGGCTGAGTAAATAGTAAGTAAAAAAACATGAGACATAAACATTAAATATAAATAAAATATAATATCTAAAAAGTAGAATGCTGTGTAGAATATATCCCTTGAACACAAAGCTCTATGTGGAAAGAAATTCAATTCGTTCAGTCAATCAGTTGAGATCAGTGAAGCGAGACATACAGCAGAAGATAATCTGGAGCTCTCGTACAGAAACACATTTCGAAATGTTCTCTGGAAACTTACCAGTTTCTCGTGAGATCTGAACGAAAGCCTCAACACCGCTCTCTCCGTAATTCCCTTCAGATGCCAGCGTGGAAACATAGTTCCAACCCATGGCGGTCACGATGTCCAGCATGGCTTGGGCCTGGTAGGAGTCCGGCGGTACAACTCGAGAGAAGAAGTCGTACCGGGTGTTATCACTCAGCTCCGGAGCTGTGGATGCATAGCTTATTTGAGGGATCTGTTAAGAGGAACAAAGAACAAACTGTTAAGTAGGATTTCAGATTTCAGAGATCCCAATTCCTGCAGAGCCAAAAATAGAAGGAAAAACAAAAAGTTTCAACCCCAAAAGAAGAAGACTCTTTTATAAGACTTAATCATTTACTTCTGCCTTGCTTCTGCCACAACCAATTAAAGCAAGCAAAGGTGGAGTGATATTTTTCAACCTCCAAACCAGCTTTAGCCCAAAGCTACTGATGCAAATGACTACTAAACCATGAGGTGACGCTTAAGGTGAAACAAGACCAGCTAACGAAGACAAATCAGTACGTGCTATGGTAGAAAGCATCGAGGTGAAGCCTGCCAGCAAGCAAGCTAGGTAATGGCTTCTGGTGGCGATTGACGGTGTGATTGATTTCTCCTCAGCCAAAAGGCCAAGCTGTCAGCCGGAGCCCCAGAGGCTGCGCTCATCAGCATTCATCGCAACAACAGAGTGAAAGAGAACCAGCCCGCATTACAAATGACATGGACCGGCTGGTGAATGGGGTACCAGTGCTTTTTCACACGCAACCCTGGATCACACGCTTATAAATACAAATGTCACAGATGTGTTGACATGTCTGTGAAACAGATGCATGTCTGTGAGAACTAAATGCTATTTCTGGTGTTATATAAAAAGTGCATACTACAGCCTAAATGGCAACTTTATTCTCACATTTAAACTAATCTTTTGTCCACCATGATTATCAGGTGTGATATTCCTTAAGGAATTTCTTTTATAACAAACACAAAAGATTTTATTTTGAAGTGTGTATTTTGTCAGCTTAATTGTAGTAAGCGGGGTCCAAAACAACACTGTCTGGCGTTGAGTGACATTCATCATATGGATATCTTTCTTTCTTTCTTTCTTTTTTTCTTTCTTTCTTTCTGCAGAATATTTTATATATTTTTTTATTTTTATATATACCTTTTGCTGCTTAAATGTACAACATTTAAATGTGTAAAAACATGCCTTACATTATTATTAAATATTAAATAATAGTCATCTAAACATATCAGATTTTTTTTAAACAGCATCTCATGAGGGTGTAAACAATATTATATAGAAGAACATGATGCTTGTGATGCAAAA
Organism: Danio jaintianensis; assembly: GCA_903798115.1. Classification (NCBI taxonomy): domain Eukaryota; kingdom Metazoa; phylum Chordata; class Actinopteri; order Cypriniformes; family Danionidae; genus Danio; species Danio jaintianensis. Next base: position 12,227,914 of record CAIGQV010018127.1, read on the forward strand.
TATGCATTCTGGTGCAGTTTCTGATATTCTTGAAATTTAAATCAATTGTTTATCAGACTACTTACAGAACACTGCATGTGTTCTGTATAACTATACAACTAATTGTCATTTAACAATTACCAATACATTGTTATTTAAATGCTTATTTGTATAATTGAAGGTCTGCAGTTTTTGTAGTGTGGGTAAAACATATAAGGTACAAATATGCATTCCTTAAAAGCCTAATGTATCATTTCATACATTAATTTGAACATGATTTTTCTCAATTACAACTGCTGAATTTTAGGTTTAGCTATTTTTGAATAAAGAAGTCAACTTAAATTGTTTTTAAAAAGACTTTATAGGTTTATTACGCAGTTAAAATGCTTGAGCACCCTAACAAAGGTTAAAATAGCAATTCAATTGCCCAGAAATTATATTGGTAACTCATAATCATACATTTGTTCACATATAAATGTCATACCACATCAAGTGTACGATTGTGTCGACAAATTTATTATTAAACAGTACTATTTTTAACTTTTGTTCATTCACAAAATCAATATTCTAGTTTAAAGCTTTAAATGTCGATATCAAAAAATGCTCTTTAAAAATGTAAGATTAATTAAAACATGAATTTTATGTGATTTCATAACATGGCCATTTTTTAAGCCTAAATGCCATCTTCAAATCAAGCGATTGCCATGCGCACATGAAATTACAGTTTTTCTCTTAATCAGAGAAAGACATATTGGACTGTGCATAAAGTAACTTTTAAAATGAGACTCTTTAAAACTGTTTAAACTCAAAACTCTCCCCTTAAGGTACGCTCTGGAACATTTCATTCAGCAGCTCAAGCAAATGACAGAAACTTTAAGCAGCTCAAGAGAGACAGTCTCTCTGTGTCTGTTCAGATTCCTTCTTTCAGACTTCAGCCTACAGTGTTTTGAATTGCGGTGCATGGCATAAAGGTTAGACTCAGAAATGATGCCTGTAGAACTTAATTTCATGCTCATGTTTCCGGTTTAATAAAATATTACAGACCCACAAAAGAGATGAACAGGAGACTAAAAACCTTTTTGAAAGCGGCCATGAGGGAAATCAAATGTGTTACTTTCCATAAAATAATATAATATTGCTAATGGGGAGAAACAAATTAACCTTCATCAGCACTGTAATAAAATTTCTTCATTCAATACAATTCAGAAATGCATAATAGTGTGCAATTTCCATGCAAATTGTGTTGAGTTTAATTACATTTGGATCGAGATTGTTCAATGCATGAATGTGAATATTTTGCCAGGATTTAAAATAATTGTATTAAAATAAAAATATAATCAACCTAATAATAATAATAAATAAAATAGCAATAGTATAAATTGTAATACATTTACATTATTCTGTAAATCTTTATGAGAAATATCGGTCACACTTTATTTTAAGGTACAATTCTTGCTATTAACAAATGGATTATTCATTCATTCATTTTTTTTTCGGCTTAATCCCTTTATTAATCTGGGGTCGCAACAGCGGAATGAACCGCCAACTTATCCAGTATATGTTTTACGCAGCGGATGCCCTTCCAGCTGCAACCCATCATTGCGAAACATCCGTACACACTTATTCACACACATACACTACGGACAATTTAGCTTACTCAATTCACCTATAGCGCATGTCTTTGGACTGTGGGGGAAACCGGAGCACCCGGAGGAAACCCACGCAAACACAGGGAGAACATGCAAACTCCACACAGAAATGCCAACTGACCCAGCCAAGGCTCGAACCAGCAACGTTCTTGCTGTGAGGCGATAGTGCTACCCACTGCGCCACCGTGAAGCCTCAAATGGATTATGAATGTGGAATAAAATCATGCAGAATATGTATGTTTTGAGTACTAACAAACAGCCAATATCTTAATATATAATAGGCAGAATAAGAATAGTGAGTTGCCGAAGTGTTACCGAAATTTCAAAAGTTCAAGAACACAAAGATGATTTGATGCAACTGCAACACATGATTGGAGCATCAAGCTGCAATTGATGGCTGTGCAGATGGCAGGATCATTTTACTGTCTATGGTTTTGATTTTCCAGACTTGCAGTGAGTGTGAGGGACATATCATACATTAATTCTGAGTGCTACTGTCATCTTTAGACATCTCAGGCATCTTGTTTTTGAGAGATGTGGAATGAGCATGAGGAAGCAGAAGAAAATCTTTTGGATTAAAGAAAATTCTCATGGGATGAACTATGTTTTTTTGTACTTCATATTATCTAAAAAAATTCTCTGGTGCTCAGACAACTATACAGATGCTACACTTGGTCATACAGACACATACCTCCTACAAAAAGAATAGAGTTATAAGTGTCACGTTCCCCTAGTCTTGTGGTTTTCAGTGCCTTGTGTTTGACCTAGATTTCATTTGTTATGTTTGCTATTAGTTGATGCCATCAACATCATCTGTTTCTATTTAAATATCTATTTAGTTTAGTATTATCTACTGTGTATTTAAGTTTCAGCCTACAATGTAGTTTATTTTCCAGTCTCGTGTTTGGGACATCAACACCTGCGATATTGATTTGTTATTCACTTTAGATATTTCTCATTAAAGACCTTTTTATTACTACATTCTTTTTCATCCCTGTTCCTGAGCAAGCAGCCATGACAATACTTTGATATGCTCCAACAGCGAAAGTCGGCAACCTTGGTTCTAAAACATTTTCACCATTCATTTTATCCATGAGGATTTCTTTAAATTCTCCCTTTAAAAAAAGGTGTTTAACCAAACTCTTTCACAAGTTGATTCACAACTATGTTATAAATTATTTTACAATTAAATAAATTTTTTTTTTAATCTAAACATTCTTTTAAGGAAAAATACAACATTGTGTATTTGAAGCATTTTAAGAGGCTATAAAGTTCAATGTAAAAACATTTTCCTGCCTTAATTGCAACATAGGCTCATTCTGAAAACATAGCCCTACATACATTTCTGGAGATTGCGAATTATGTAGCCAGAAGTACGTATGGCTGCATTTCATCTTTAAAACGAACGCTATGGGGCAGTGTGTTACCTCCATATGGACGGCTTTCCTCGCTATGTACGTCGGCGGACTTGAGACGCAGAGTGGAGCTGACCACGACGACGGGGTTTGAGTCCAGCGAAGAACGGTTCCAGAAAACAGGTAAGACAAAAACAGAAGCCAAAAAATAAAATAAACAAGTAAATAATGGTGAGAATGTGATAAAATCTGAAAACGTGGTAAAAATCAGGCAAGGGTTAATTGGTCCTTTTGAAAACACTATTGGTTAGGTTTAGGGAATGAGGAGGGTGGGTCAGTCGATCGGTTAGTCATTCAGTCAGTTAGTCAGTCGACAGCGGCTTTTGGCGGATTTACGCAAGAACAGCAGGAGCGAATGGCACTCGCGAGAGAAATTTGAGATCTCTAAAAGCGTACACAGCGACCTCTGGTGGATTCGCGAAAACAAAAACTGCAAAAAACATACCTCCTGGGACATTTCACGCTCTCCAGAAATGTATATAGCAGAAGATTTTTAGTCATCTCAACTTAGTCAAACTGACTAAAAATATTATGATAAACTTTGCATATAGTTAAAAAAAAATAGTTTAAACATTATTTAATTATCACGTTTAGTCAAAGTAACATAGAAACATTTGTTGTCATGACTTTTTGATTTCATGATTTTTTTTTTTTACCATGCATAGTCACATGAAGGATAAAACTGATGATTTGATGCAATCAGTAAGCAAAACAAAAAAGTTTATTGTCTGTTGTAAATAATGTTTAGATTTCATAATAGTGCTGTCAATGAAGTGAAGTGATTTTTACATAATTTTGTAATAAAAATCTAGCTTTCCTCAAACTGTTATATATTTAAAAAATGTGTATATATATATAT
>CAIGQV010018127.1:12232215-12242463 GCA_903798115.1 Danio jaintianensis
ATCCATAGCCAATATATTTATAAGAAACTGTTAAAGTGCAAATTTCAGATCATGTCAAAATTTCTCCAGGGACCAAAAATGCCCTCAGACCCCAGAGGGTTCAAAAGTTATGAGTAGTGTGTGGAAAATGTATTCAAAAGGTTCAAAAACATGCAGAGATCTTTGTACGTTCATTGTTCATTGAATTATTTATACTCTTCATGACAATAAAAAATTAATAATGTTGAATTTTAAAGTGTCTACCTGAATGTTAAGGCATTTTGTTTACCTTTTCTTCTTAATCTACCTGTATCTTTTTAATCTATGCGAAATAAAGCATGTAGTCGTCTGTGTTTGCTTCCATAATGAAGCTGTCAAATCGAGAAAAGCCCTTGCCACTGATAGATTACATTCAGATAGTACTAATTAACCTCTCTGTAGACCTTTATTTAAAAAAAAAATGCTGCAAAAGAATTACTGCAGAAAAGAGCTGGTTGCATTTAATCATTTACTCCCATCATTGGCCTTTTTTGACACATACAAAAGTCACACACACCACAATTACACATTTGCCATCCTCTAAGGTTTCCAGCAATGCTACAAGTTGCTAAGAGTTGTTCAGCATGCATTAGCATCAGCATGAGCTCCCTCGGGAAGTTCCTAAGGGTAAAATAAAGTCTGTGGTTAAAATTACTTGAAGAAACTTTCCCATTTTGGTCTACAGCATACATCGCAGCCTAGCACACCTTAAACATGCATTTTAAATCCATTGTGTGCTTTCAAAACTTCCCAGATACCAGAGGGAGGTATCATTGCTTCATTTTTAACAAGATTTAATTAATTACATCATATCTGGCTGCTAAGCTGTCTGTAAATATGCATCAGGTTCATGGTCTTAATGCCATGCCACAGTGGGAGCCTTGGAGCAGGTTTTGTCTACTGAGGTGATATTTATTTAGCGATGCTGATGTTTTCACGGGTTGGCTTCATGCACGGATACTGCTGTTTGATCTGGGGTTCCTAGAGGACGGTGTGCAAATGTCAGAGTTATTTGTTTGATAGACAGATGTCATCATATTCATTCTCCAGTCTGGTCACGACAAAATAACATCATGATAACTCATACATATGTATATATGTAACTAGTTCTACTTGCGTTGATGTCACACACAATGTGATACTCAAAAGCATTAATAACAGGTCATAGTCATAGAGTAGCACCTAGCACATACTATATTACTATACTGTATACCTTCAAATGTTAAAAAAAAATTTACAAGTTATTATTTTATCTTTGTATGACAGGTCAATTTTATTCTAATTTCCAACAATGGAGGGCACTCATTTTTCACAAATTTCCAGCACTAGTGCTAGAGTAGTAATAAAATAAAGACCAAATTCATTTATTCATTCATTTTCTTTTCGGTTTAGTCCCTTTATTAATCAGGGGTCGCCACAGCGGAATGAACCGCCTAAAGACCAAATAATGTGCACTATTTTAGGTATTTTTTCCTACAGTTTTATATATTATTATTTATATATTATATATATGTATATATATATATATATATATATATATATTACACAATGGCACTGTTAAATACTACTTGATACTAATTGTGCAGCTATTTTTTAGATAATGCATAGCTAGATTTCTAGGTTTCAAACTTTTCAAAGTGTTGAAAGTTATATATCAATTCACCATATTTTTTTTCAATTATTTCAAAAATCTGTGTAGCCTACAACAGCAAACAAACCAAAAACCACCAAGACATTTGCCAAGCACACTTTGTAATCTGTGTATCCACAGAAATCCACAGGGATGACAGTCGACTAGGCACTACAGTGTGGAACACATGTGATTTATGGAATAATTGCACAATTGAACCATGATAAAGTGAGAGTTAATTGTTTGCACTTGTTTTTAGGGCACTGAGATTCAAGTTTATAGTGAGTTTAAAGCATTGAGGCCATAAGTATCCAAATAGTTTGTAACTTTTACAAAATTAATTATGTTTATGTTATGTTATATATGATTATTCCATTTCAGAACTTGAATACTGTTAGACTCCCCTAACAAGCATAAAGCACCATTTCTTTTATTTGTACGATTGTTCTGTGTTATTTATATGCAAATGCACTCTCTTACAAACTTGCATCAATCATTCAAAAATGATGAATTCTTTTCAAATATAGCCATTCAAGTCACATTGCAATATACAGGTATATTGTAGAAAAACAAAGTATCACAAAGTCAATTATTTCCAATAGCCCTGACTAACACAATAGGCCCTAGCATACATCCGGACTTGATTTTTTGCTATTTTCAGTCCGGCACAGCTATTATTTTAACGTTTTGCACCACGTTGTTTAAATAGCAAATCCATTCGTGCCACTTTGTGGACTCACGGGTGTGCTGGTCTGAAAAGGTGTGTTAAGGCGCATTGCTGGCGCATTGCTATTTTGAGGCAACTGAAATAGCAAAAAATACTGGACTATGCAGGTCCAAAACACACGTACACATTGCTTAATACACACAGGATGTACAGCAATACACAAATATCTTTACATATGAAAAAAATTAAAGGATTAAAATGCTTAAAAAATATTATTTTCTACATAAATAACCACTGCTTCCATGCCTTCTTTACTTCTAGGGGCTTTGGAATCCGGCTCTGTTGTAGTCAGTTATTTCATGACAATTTGCATTTGCATAATGTTATTATTATTACTAGTAGTATTTATTGTATGCATATTTATATTTCTTTTAATAAAAACAAGTTTAAATCTGTCAAGTTTTGGAGATGTATAAAACACCATAGGGGTCATAGGAATAGGAAGTGTGTTTGGATATAAGTTTTTTGACTACACTTCGTTATTATTGTTCATTTATTCGTTTGCTGGAAATTAGAACTGAATTTAGATATTTTGTTTTTATATTTTAGTTTTGAAAAAAATTGCGTTAACAAATGAAATTATCAAATTAAATATGTAGGCTAATGGATGTCTTCAGTGGACTGCGCCCACCACCATTTCCTTAGTCCTTGAAAGTGAAGGAGTAAAGAGTAAAAGTAAAGTAAAGAGAAAGTAAAGTGGCCCAATAGAGGAGGCTCGTTCTGTAGATGGTCTTTATTCTCATGCTGCAGACGGTCTTAAACTGTTTTCTCGCTAGCGAAGAGTTCAGTTTTTCTATTTACAAAGTCCGTCATGTAAATAGCAAATGCACCATGGCGCGACGCAACTGACTCTTAAAGGGAATGGGAGATGAGACTCTGATTGGTTTAATGCACGTTACACTCAAAACACGAGTCATACAGAGTCATAGATTATTAAGATAATAAGCACCACCCTTTTAGACCATGCGTCAGCGAGCAGAACACATTTTTCCAATCTTAAAATAGCAAAAGTGAATTTGGACACGACCTTAATGATTTTGCGCCATGCGCTTTAGACATCGTGCTTAGACCATTAAAATAGAGCCCAATGTCTGCAATGGACAAGGGCAACAAAACACAATATGGCCTAAGACAATAAAGCCCATTAAATTCAGTGATTTTATCTACACTTGATGTAGAGTGATGTGAGCAACACATCTCTAACACTAAACTGATGCCTCATTTTATTTATGAAGTCTTTTTCAAAAGGCACTTTATTCTGGACTAGAAATTTCTCTTTTCAGGGTGTCATAGTTTCCTTAATTGTTTTACTTTGTTTGGTTTTCTTAATTTGACAGTTCTGTTGCAAATATGAAGCATTTAGTCATGGTTCATTAGCAATAAATAAATACATATTTAAGTTAGTAAGCAAGTAACCAAGCAAGCAAGGAAATAAATGAGTAAATAGATAGATAAATGGGTAGAGGGATAAAGAAGGAAGGAACTGAAATAACAATTATTTTCTTACTTTTTTAAAATCCGTCCTTGCCTATAGGCAGCTAATTAAATAGGCATAATTAAAAGCCAGTGGGTACTCCTACTCTGAAATTTGTAGAGAACCCTTTTTTTAAACCATTTTTTATTTGTTATATGATAAAAACAGGCCACTGTAATGATGACCAAGCAGTCGATTAAGATAAGCCTCAACCAAGCAAAGCTGGAGATATGGCATAGACGAGGTAGATCATTCTTGCACACATTGTCATCCCACTGCCTTTCATTCTAAAATTACACTCCCAGAGTGGCTGAATCCACAAGAAATCCCAAAGTAGTTCTGCCTGATTCTCAAGAGTTTGCGATGCAATTCTCACTCTGGCTCGGGTAACCTGTATGTGCAGCGTTCAAACACGCAGCATGTGAGAACTGCCATTTGTGTGCCATTTTCAGCCTCACACCTCTGTCTGAAAGAGCACCGCTCTCGAGAGATTGCTGTCTTAACTGAAGAATGGAATCATGCTTTTGGTACTGTCTGCGTCTCACACCCCAAGCACATAAAATAGAGCGTGCACCTGCTGTACAAATGGCTGATTCTAACCTGCTGCAGGGGACGGACACTGACTAAACTGAAGTGTCGTTGACATATTGCAGCCATCGTTAAATTGGCTGAATTGAGACCAGTGAGAGCAAAAGTGACAGAATGGTGGTGTTTGGAGATGGGACAAATATATCTGCTAATGTTCCGCTTGAAAAGATATCACGGCCTTCAAGCTGATAAATGCTTGTTTGCCTAGGCAGAGTGCATCTGAAGTAAATGGAAGTGAAAGCCCGCTTTGGGCAGGATAAGATGAAACAAAGAGATGGCGGAGAACGGAATGTTCAGTACGGGTAAAAGCATGTTTGCTTCCACTGTTGATAATGTTATAACACCAGAGTTGTGATGCATTTGTTCACACTCTGACTTCCTCAGAGTTTTAATGTCTTCTCAATCTGTAGCTCTCTGTTCTGTTTTGCAGCAGGAACTTTGGTGCTGTACCATGGCTGCAGTATGCAAAAAGATATTACGCAGCACTGTTAAGTTATAACTGGGGACTATTTCAGGTGTTGCTTAACATCATTGTGCCAGCTGCAAATAGAAAGATTATCAAATCTTTTTTTTTTTTTTTTTTTGTTAGATGCTAATGGTCTACTCCAATTCAATGATCTTTGCTTAGCTACGCTAAAAAAGTGCTGCTGCCAAAACCAGAAATTAGCTGAATGGATTCAAAAATAGTGAAAGATGAGCCTATTTCCAGAAAAGTGGAATGTTCCTTTAAAGACAATGGTTCTAATATTCATGGGAACCTTTCGATTGTGCCCCATCCGGCACACGACCGACCTGCAATGTTGAAATATGGTTGAAATAAGATCAGATGTGTTTTTAACGTTGAAACATTGTTGATACAATGTTTAATGTTGAACGGTTGAAAAACAGCCTGCATATGACCAGGCTTCAATGTTGAAATAAGGTTGAAAAAACGTCAGTTGTTGTTTCAAAGTTGAAACAATGTTGAATGATAAATGGTTGAAAATAGTTACAGAAATCCTTATATAAATCAACGTTGACTTTTTTTTTATCATGATCTGTATGTTGAATCAACGTCATGGCTTCACCCTATATTCAACAACATTCCGACACACCACAGAATTACAGTCGCCAATTAAATTTGAATCAGTGTTTAATTTTGGTGGTTACCATGGTATCATCGGAGGACTCGGCGCACGCGGCACGCTTCATTTTAAGTTTGAATCGTAATCACGGACACCACTGTGCAACAGAATTCAGAGGTAAGCACGTTTTTTGATGCTTTACATGTTTTATTTATCCCCCTAATTTTGTTTTACACACAATTAATCTAAAACGTGAATTTTAAAGCATTTAGTCTTTCGAATTTAGTCTTATTTGCGCTCCGGTGACGCAGCAGCTAAACTCGAGGTAACGTTACATGTTTAACATTAGTCTAAAGTAGTGTTTTTAACTGTTTTAATTGGCAAATTCAAATCGATAAACTCCAAACGTGGTTTAAAGTTACTGAGCAACGTTATAAAACAATATCTTTTTATACGCAGTATAAATAATGTTATTATTACAAAGTGAACTGCTGTCATGTCACTGTTGTTTGTTTTCTTTTTACTTTTAGAGATGTAACTTACTCCAGAGACGCACTAACTTGCACAGCATTGAACGGAAAAGGCTTTGTCCATATGTAAGTTTGCCAAGTTAACGTTACCTTTAAGTTATCTGAATTCTTGGTGCTTTGGTTGGTGATATTCTTTTTCTAATTGCCCGTGTTAACGAACCATGTTTGTTTGTTAATTGATTGTTAGGCTATGTTGTGATATTATATTATTATATTGATATTATTATTATGATATTATGTTGTAAAGTTATGCTATGTGACAATATTATGGGACAAATATGGATTTAGTCAGAAATGAATGCTTTAATTACACTTTTTATAATAGCAGATACCAGGTGTAATGGGTTTTAACTTTATGGGTTTTCTGGAAGCTCCAGTTGAGAGCATCAAGAACATGTAGATGGCCTAAACCTGTGTCAGCCTGGACAGACATCTATTGCAGTTCTGCTACACCACGCCAATGCTTTTGTATGGATGTCTGACTACTACTGTGCTCTCTCAAGGTATTACTGGAGCAAAACAACAGCACCCGTTACAGTGAAATTTGTATTCATAAAGAATAGTGATATATGTGTGTCAGGTCCAGTACATTTGATGTCACTGACAAAAGCTTTTTTTATAAAATGTCATTAAAACAAATAAATAAACATGCTATTTAAAAAATCTAAATATTAAAAACTTGAGGATTTAAGATGCAGATGACAAATGAAACGCATCATCTGTCTTATGAAAAGGCTCTACATACGATTTTACATGACTGCAAGACTGCTGTAGATGTTTCTGGTGTTTTCAAACTAAAAGGGATAGTTCACCCAAAAATTTACTCACATTTTACTCTCCCAAGTGGTTTAAAACCATTATGAGTTTATTCACTGGGGGTGGCTAAAGGCTTCCTGATGATATCACACCTAATTCTTCACTTCAAGTCTCTTACAGTTAATATCTTTTCTTCTCAAACGTTTTGTTAGCTTGTTGCAAATTCCTCTTGATAAATTGTATGTATGACTGGGAATTATCCTAAAAAAAGCTGGCTACACATTGCGACTTTGAGAAACAGTTAGCAAATAACGTTACATTTTTACAGAGCAATGTTATAAATACATGCAATATAATGGTTATTACAAAGTAAACTACTGTTGTATCACTGTTGTTGTTGTTTCCCTTTACTTTTAGAGATGTACTCCTAACTAGAGGCGCACTACACAGCATTGAATAAAAAAGGCTTTGCCCATATGTAAGTTTGCTAAGTTAATTTTATATCTCAAGATTCTTTTTTCTTTGGTTGGTAATGTTCTGTTTATAATTGCCTGTGTTCGCAAACCATCTTTGTCCTTGTTTCTTTATTGATTGTTATACTATGTTCTGGTGTGTGCTTTGTTTTCCTTTGTATCTTCATTCCTCCCTCTTGGATTGCTGCAGTTTACTCGTAGCAGTACCTAATTGGGTGTGATTTGTATGTGCGTGCAATTAAAAATAGATATTTTTCTTCACTAATCTTTTAAAAATTAATGAAACCCCAACAAGATCAGTGAAGTAGGAATATTCAGATAGATGAGTCAAAATTATTGACTGTGAAAATATTATAGGACAAATATGGATTGAGTTAAAAATAAATGTTTGAATTTCACTTTGTATAATAGCAAATACCAACTTAGTTGTAACCTAGTATTTCATTTATTGCAGGTTTTTTTGGAAGCTCCAGTTGAGGGCATCAAGAACATACCAATGGCCTAAACCAGTGTCAGCCCGGACAGACATCTATTGCATTTCTGCTACACCACACTAAACTCTGCTTTTGTATGGATGCCTGACTATTACTGTGTTCTCTGAAGGTATTACTGGAGCAAAACAACAGTACGTTTTACAGTGAAATTTGTGTTCATAAAGGATAGTGATATATGTGTACCAGGTCCAGTACATTTGTCATAAAGGTTAAGTCATAGAGAAAAGTTATTTTTAGAATGCAAATGTTTTTTTTTTCTTCTTCCCTTCTCTCTTCAAACTAAACATTGGTTTGTGCTCGTTTTGGTGATATCGATGTGATATTTGACTCCTTTGCCATGAAGGTATAGTTCCCTCTTCCTCCATATATAACAAGGGTCCCAAGATGTTCAAAGTCCAGAAAAGGAACTAAAAACTTTGTCAAAACATTGCATGTATCTTCAGTGGTTCAACTGTAATCATACAAAGCTCAAAAACATGTTTGTGCATCAAAAGTACTGTAAAAACAACTTGTTTGCCTCTGCCGCGATGGGTCAGGGTGTGTACTTACAGTAAACACACACCCTGATCTGATGGGGGAGAGATATACGCAAACAAATTCGTATTTACCGTTTTGTTTTGCCTCACTAAAATGTTGTTAGAGCTTGGTATGCTCACAGTTGAACCACTGAAGTCACATGGAACATTTTGACAATGTTTTTTGTGCTTTATCTGGACTATGACCATCTCGGGACCATTGCTAACTGTGGGGGATGAGGAGCATTTAATAAAAAATATTCTAGTTTGTTTTCTGAAGATGAACAGGTCTCCGGGATGACACAAGTGAGTAATTAATCACAGAATTTATGTTTCTGGGTGAACACTTGATGAGAAATTTTTTAAAGATGATGTAGTAGTATGTATGCCTTTTTGTGTATTTGAGTGTACTGCGTGTATAGATGGTTTCAATGAAGGATTGTATGTTGTAAATGTTGCTGTATATTTAGAATAAGTGGAATAATGTGATGTGTATTCAATAAATTGACAGGCTAATTTGTGTATTTGCATTGTGTATTTTTATTAGTAAAAATGTATTTATTACTATATTTATGGACTTCGTGTTATATGTAATTTATATTTAACTTACGTTGAAATGTACGACGGTGAAACAACGTCAAGGTATCAACGTTGATCCAATTTGCAAAATCGAAAGGTAATTCAACGTTGATCCAACCATAGACCTGACGTTGATTCAACGTTGAATAACCTTTGAAATGCCGGCTGGGGCAAAATGTTCTTTATAGTGTGAAATGATACTTCATATTATCGATTCCTCACATCTGAAATGTATTTAATACTAAGAAAACATGTTTATTTTAAGAATTGTTCCCTGAAAGGCCCTTTGGGGAACCCAAAAATACACTCTATGGCAATGTTGTAAACATACCTTTATGGCACCTTTATTTTTAGCAATAAAAGTGTTATTATTGCAACATAGGCTCATTCTGAAAACGTAGCCCTATATACATTTCTGGAGATCGCGAATTATGTAGCCAGAAGTATGTATGGCTGCATTTCATTTTTAAAACGAATGCTACAGGGCAGTATGACGCCGTTCCTTTTCGCGCTTACCAGCGGACCGCTTACCTCCGTATGGACGGCTTGCCCGCTTTTACCAGTTTGTCCAGTTAGCTCGCCATGTACGTCGGCGGACTTGAGACGCAGAGAGGAGTTGACCACGATGACGAAGTTCGAGTCCAGCAAAGAGCGGTTCCAGAAAGCAGGTAAAACAATAACAGAAGCCAAAAAATAAAATAAACAAGTAAATAAAAGGGTGAGAATGTGGTAAAATCTAAAAACGTGGTAAAAATCAGGGGAGGGCTTTTCTTTTTCTGTATTGCATTTTAAAACTGTCAGTTGGGTTTAGGGAAGTGGGTGGGTGGATCAATTGGTGCTTTTGAAAACCCTATTGGTTGGGTTTAGGGAAGGAGGAGGGTAGGTCAGTAGATTGGTCAGTCAGTCACTCAGTCACTCAGTCAGTCGACAGCGGCCTCTGGTAGATTTACATGAGAACAGCAGGCGCGAATGGCACTTGCGAGAGAAATTTGAGATCTGAAAAAGTGTACACAGCGGCCTCTGGTGGATTTGCGAAAACAACAAACTGCAAAAAACGTAGCTCCTGGGACATATTTGGCGCTCTCCAGAAATGTATATATTGGTACGTTTTCAGAATGAGCCTGGGCTGTATTATAGACACCACGGGCATTCCTTATATGAACATAAACAGTTATGTTCGACAGAGTCATACAGGTTCAGACCAACATAACTTTAAATAATATATTCATTTATTTATTTCTATTTTAGGGGGTGATCTGCATAGCCCAATATCCATTAATAATACACACTTGAAATAATCAAGCAACCCACAAGCTCAAATAAGCAACTTCATACTGACCCAGACCAAACAAGTTATCAAGGTACAACACAATAGCACATGCTACTTATTCAGAAATATA
>CAIGQV010018127.1:12242863-12255207 GCA_903798115.1 Danio jaintianensis
CTAAGTCATCAACTGTTAGAAAAACAGCACTAAAATTGTAATTGCAGCAAGGAGTCAAGCAATATATAAACATTTATTTTAATTTGCTATTGACAATATGCAAAATATGTAGCACATTGAATTTACTCTCAATATGCTACAAGACAAAATGACAATATTGCAGAGACCACAGCCAAGAACATCGACCACAAAATCAATCATAATATCTGCCTCTATACTGACAATTCTCTCTTCCTCCTGCAAAACCCCAGTATGCCACTCTATAAGGTTTGTAATCATTTTAACCAATATATCGATATCACATTTTTTTTCACATTGTTTAAGTCAAGTCATCTTTACTTCTATAGTGCTTTCTACAAATTAGATTGTGTCAAAGCCACTACAAGAATGAACAGGCAAATAATACAAATCTAATAAGAAAATGTCATGATTGTGAAACATATTCAATGCATTGGTCAAGGTTCGGTTCACGCACTCCCACAATGAATACAGTCAGTCCAAATGTGCAATCAATGAAGTTAAGCAAAAAACACCACAGCAGTGTAACAACTTAGCAGCCAATCAAAAAGAACGCGTCTTTGCTTCTAAAAATGCGAGATGTAGTGCTCAGAAATGGTTCTGCCATGTTGCCATTGTGATGCCAACTTGCTACCGTAAACAGAAGCTTGCATCGCTTTTCCGCACCTCCGGGTTCTTCTGATTGGTCCAATGAGTGCTTCTGTGTGTAAAAGTTAAAACTTTTTTTATCTTCACACAGTGTCTAAAAACACAGTGCACATATGTGCTGCAGAAGACATTAGTGTATAATGGTTACGCATATCCATCAACCGTGTTTACATTAAAAAAGTCAATGGAAATAAAAGATTCTGTCTCATGTCATGCTCACACAAGTCAATATGAGTTCCTTATTTCACACACAAAACTGAACAGTTGTTGCCCATTGCACCCAATGCTATGGATGAACAGTGCTTGCATTTTTCAATCAAGAGATTTGAATTTTGAAGCTCACTGAATCTTAAATTTAAAACACAATTATTGTTTTTCTGTTGTTTTAGGAGAGGGCTAAGCTTAACTTTTAAAAGTTTAATACACAGTCTCCTAATTTCATTTTTCTAAAATTTCATTTTTCATTATTCTATATATTTTGTAATTTTGCATCACAAGCAGCTTTTCAGTTCTGTAGCTGATTATATTATAACACTCCTATAAAGAGAAAAAAAGCAAGCACTGGGGATTTGTTATTTATTCCTGTTGTACCGTAATCCTAAAACTATGGTATACATCCCTAGCAACTGCACATTTGTATTGATGAAGCTAGAATTCTGTGCATTGTAAGTATTTTAACCTCAAATGTAATAGGATTTTAGTATTTATCATGTAGAATATGTTAGCCAACACATCGAAATATGTGTAGTTTTAAGCACAGATGTGACAGAAGCAACAGTTTATTACACAACAGGCATATCACAATACAAACAAAAATAGGTTGAGGCAAGAATAGCAACAACAGCACCATAGACAGAACAGTATTCATGGTCATGACAGACAGTAGTTCAGGGCAGACAGCAAACAGTCGACCATCTAATAAGTCAAGGTCAAAAGCCCAAGTCATAAAACCAAACAACAGTAGGCAAAAAAAGGCAAGGAGAGGGGAAAATGCTCATAGTTGTTGTCCATGCCAAAACAAGACTTGATTCAGATGAGTGAGACCTCCAGTGGCAGGATTAATTTGTGACATAAAGGATTATTTTTGTGTGTGTCAAGATATTATAATTTACATTATAATTTTACATTGCAGATACTTAACCTAAAAGTGAACATTTACTCAGTATTTACTCAACCACTAAGTTTCTGTTCAACACAAAATATTCTGAAGAAAGCTAAAAACCTGTAACAATTGACCTCCATAGTAGGAAAAATAAACATTATGGAAGTCAATGGTTACAGATTTCTAACATTTTCAAAATATATTTTTTTGTGTTTAAGAGAAGGATGAAACAAAAGATTTGAAACAAGTAAATGTATGAAAGAATGGTAATTTTGAGTAACCTATCCCTTTAAAACATGCCCTTTTAAAAAAACGTAAGTGATCTTTCATCTGACAATTCAATTTTCTAAATATATGTTTTTATATATTTGCAGTGCACATTCAATGCACACATTACTTCTTTCAGGGGACATTATTGCTTTGTATTGTCATTGCACATAATTTTGTAATGCACTGCTTACATTTAATTATAAAAAAAATTGAAAAATGTATTGTTTGTTTTATAGCTGCAGTGATAAGTATAATTTCTAATGAAAATGTAGAAAATGAAATGAAATGGAAAAAAATGTGTTATACAATTTATTTATGTCGAAGTAAAAAAGTGTTGTTGTTTTTTTGTTTGTTTTTTTGGAGCCACTCTATGTTGCATTATGAAATTAAAAGTATTGTGACACCAACACACGAGATATGTCTGTGTTCATTATTTGGAAAATCTCTTATCTTATTATTAATTTTCTGAAAGCATTGCCACAGGAAGAGACGTTTGTTCACCTGAAATGATTTCGACATCAAACAGGATCACTGCAGATAACAGCATCCCCCCCCCCCCCCCCCCAAAAGATGATACAATGCTTTAATTACTGAAGATAGTGGCGTTCATACTAATTCTGATACCCCAAATTTGTTTCAGTGGATTATAATGAGGCAAAGGCCTTGAGGACAAGCACATCTCACTCAGATTCTGTCAGCATGAAGAAGCAAACAGGATTTGTGCTCTCAAAGGCAATTCTGTCGATTTAGAGATGGCATTAGCATAAGTCACCCTCTGGGCACGTACAGAGAAATTTGGAGCTGCAATAGTCAAACTTTATTTTTTGGGGACTGACTGAAGTAGGAAATTCGCAATTAGTGTTCTGTAAAAGATGCAGATACACAGGATGGCGACATCCTGAGGGTTCTGAGTTAGCAGACACTTAATGGGAATGATGGCAAGACTGTTTGCAGCCAGGTTGGCTAGGAGCTAAACAGCACTATAATTTGATATTTCAGTCAGCTGAATAGTTTTCTACTTGTTTGGAAACAGAAAACAGAATTATTAGTTGCACAACAGTTGAAGGAAAAGATATAGCCGATTTTATTGCATTTGTCAATAGTTCACTGTTTAATTACATTTAGTAATTACTCAAGATATTTCATTAAAAAAAACAATGTAAAAATAAACAAAGACCTACAAGTATAAGAGTCCTAATTCATCCATGTCACAGCAAATATGTAGGCCCTTTTTCAACAGAAAATAAGTGCACTTCTAAAGACAATTCTGGTTAAAATTTTGTATAAAATGAAAGAGAAGAGGGACTTGATTTATTTACATCTTATTACCTAAACTGTAAGTTTCAGTTAATTTCATTCAGAAAGTGTGCATTAAAAGTGGCCATTTTTAAAGACCTTTATAATGTTTAAAAAAATCTATATCAAATAAATGCTGTTCTTTGGAATTTAAAGTTCTTCTAATAATCATGAAAAAAAAATGCATCACAGTATATTTCATAACAAAATTGTAACACATATAATGGAAAAGCAGCAAAAGAGCACCAAACAGGCATATTAAAATGATCATGTTTTGAGAGCGATAAAACATTGAAAACAGTTAATTTCAATTATGAATGCTTTAATATATAATTCATAATAGAATAGACTGTATTTTTGATCAAATAAATGCCACCTTGGTGAGCATAAGAGACTTCTTCATGTAAATTTTCATTCATTAAAGTCCACATGAACTGAAAGTTGCTGAGACAATTATTTCATGTTGTTGTATGTTCACCTGCTTCCAATTGAAACTGAATATTGAGTAGGGGGTAGGGCTTTATTTTTGCATATCATAGCCTTGTAGCAAAATAGTGGTAAGAGGAGAATGGTTAAGAATATTATGGCAGAAGCCGTCAAACCAACATTAAACAGAGAAAAAACGTCACTACAAGTGCGAAAGCAAATGGTCAGTCTTTGATTGAAGATTACCAAAATAAACTTTCTTTTTTCCAGTGGAACTTGCGCGGATTAATTGTTCACCTAAAGAATAACAATGTGCGCTAGCAAAATAGCATTTTAATTTCACACAGCAAATCTTACTTTAATTCTATATTAAGCTAACAACAAATCATCATAGGCTTTTTTTATTATTTCATGTAGAATAAAACCAAGCATCAAGACAAGAATATGCTACCTTTGATGACACTGATTTTGTTCAGCTGTTAATTGCATCCTTAGTAAAGACCACCTATTCTGACTCCAACCTACAGATTTACATTACATTAGCTCTCTCCTCAGAGCATTTAAGGCGTTGTGTGCTGCTGAAAAGCTCTAATCCTCACAGCAGTGGCAGTATAATTCCTACAATCAAAGCACAACAAAAGAAGAAAAAAAGGACACTTAAAAATTATGAATACTTGATTATAGACACTGGTGTCCTCGTGACTACAGCAATTTCTGGTGTGGTTCTAGCAGTTGTTAGATGGATTAGGTTTGCCTACCAATTTTTCAGCATTAATAAATGCTGTTTGTCACATGAGGCCCATTCAATGTGATCTAATGGCACATGCTGACCACAGAAAACTAATGGAGTAGAATTTATTGTAAACTTTTTGATCTCTGCAATTCTTTCATGCTACTCATTATTGGTGCACTAAAGTGTGACACTCTGAAAATTTATCTGCCGACATCTGTCTGGGAGGGGAGTGGAGTGGGGGGGGGGGGGGGGGGGGAATATGCATTATTTTATACATTTTTTTAGGCATGTATATTGTTCCATGGTAGTCTGTGCTAAACATTCTGACGAGAGACTATTACAGGGTTCATACACATCTTTACTACTAAAATTCCAGGACTTCTCCATGACTTTTCCAAAATTTTCAGGTAAATATTCATGACCTGTTTCATGTAATGTCTACGTACAAAATGTTCAAATTTATTACAGCATATCAAAAAATATGTGACAATCTATGTAAAATATGTTTTTAGAAAGTATCTTGCCGTATGTGTGAAATTTTTTGAAATGTTGGCTTACCTCTGTATAACTGTATAATTGTGCGATTGTTTCTGGACACTACACTCAAAATGTTTCTTGAATTACGGTGAATGCGAGTGAAAAAGAGGTGAAGCTAAAACTGTGAGGTGCTTTTTACCCCACACAGTAAAGGACCGCGTAGTTGTATTAAAAATTTATCCAATATTATATATTCAAGGACACATATTTGTTAAACAAATTTCCATGAGTTTTTGTTAAACAAATTTCCATGAACATGGGTTTATGGCCTGGAAAATGCCTTGTAAAAATTCCATGACTTTTCCAGGGTTTCCAGGGCCGTATGAACCCTGCTATTAACTGATTTTATTCCTTTTCATTTTGCAAATGTCTCACTAAAACCTCTACAAACTACTACTAAAACTGATCTGAGTTCAAGTAAAATGAAACATGTTCAGTGATTCGCCACTGGGAAGCACCATTTGCCAGTGGAGCACCACTGAATTTTTTTAATGTTTCAAAACAGTTATGATGAAACCAAGCCCCATTTACTGAAATGACACTGCCAATTTTATATGCACTCCGAACCACTGAATCAAAATTGAAAGTTTCTTAAATGTTTCGAAGCTTCATGAAGCAGTGCATTGAAAGCAGCAATCACTAAGTAGAACACATACTATGTCAATACATTTATATATATATTTTTTTGTTTACTGGGTAGTAGTTGACTCCAGTACAGTAGGTGTTATGTAGGTACAGTACAGTCCAGTACAGTAGGTTGTATGCCAACCACCATTAAAATGAAGCAGAAGCATTTTTTATTAACAATAGTAACAGGAGATACATAAAACATGTAATTTGCAAATACGAATGTATACATATTCATGGTAGAACCTAATACATAAATACAAAAAAAGAAAAAGAAAAAATACATCAGAATCAGAATCGGTTTTATTGCCAAGTGTGCTTACACACACAAGGAATTTGTTATGGCTACAGAAGCTTCCAGTGTACATAAAGTGACAAGTGACAACACAAAATAAATATGAGGAAAATACGACAAACATTAAACAGAGACGCAATTAGACAAAAGAGCTCTGGATGAGGAATTGTTTGTACAGATTTGTTATAAATATGCAAGTTATAAGGTGCTGTGTACAAATTAATAAGGAGAAAGTATTGCATTGTATATTGTTATAAGGTGCTGTGTACAAGTGGGTATGAGAAAGTATTGCACATGTTTATTGCACAGTAGGGGAATAATTAACCATTCATGAGGTGGATGGCCTGAGGAGAGAAACTTTTCCTGTGTCTGGCTGTTTTTGTGCTCGGTGCTCTGTAGCGGCGACCAGACAGTTCAAACAGGACGTGTGCTGGGTGTGAAGGGTCCAGAGTGATTTTGCAAGCCCTTTTACTCACTCTGGAAGAGTACAGTTCTTGAAGTGTAGGAAGGGTAGTGCCAGTGATTCGTTCAGCAGTCCGGACTATTCGCTGTAGTCTACGGAGGTCGGATTTGGCAGCTGAGCCGAACCAGACGGTGATTGAAGTGCAGAGGATGGGTTGGATGACAGCTGACGAAGGAGGTACAGTCTCTGCTGGGATTTCTTCACAATAGAGTCTATGTGAATGTCCCACTTCAGATCCTGAGAGATGGTGGTGCCCAGGAACCTGAATGACTCTACTGCAGCCACAGTTCTGTTCATGATGGTGAGTGGGGGAAGTCCAGGGGGGTTTCTCCTAAAGTCCACTATCATCTCCACCGTTTTGAGCGTGTTCAGCTCCAGGTTGTTGCATCTGCACCATAAAGCCAGCTGCTCCACCTCCTGTCTGTATGCAGACTCGTCACCGTTCTGGATGACGCCGATAACAGTAGTGCCGTCCGCAAACTTTAGGGGCTTGATGGAGGGGTCTTTTGCAGTGCAGTCGTTGGTGTACAGGGAGAAGAGCAGTGGGGAGAGAACACATCCCTGGGGGGCACCGGTGCTGATGGTGCGGCTGTCGGACATGATTTTGCCCATTCTGACTAGCTGTTGTCTATCTGTCAGAAAGCTGGTGATCCATTGACAGACAGAGCTAGGAACTGAGAGCTGGGTCAGTTTGTACTCGAGCAGTGATGGGACGATGGTGTTGAAGGCAGAACTGTAGTCCACCAATAGAATCCTTGCGTAGTTCCCTGGTTTGTCCAGATGTTGTAGGGTATAAGGCAGTCCCATGTTGACTGCATCATCCACAGAGCAGTTTGCTCTATAAGCAAACTGCAGGGGGTCCAGCAAAGGTCCAGTGAAGTCCTTCAGATATGCTAGCACCAGTCTTTCAAATGACTTCATGGCCACATGATTTAAAAGACAAATAAGTTATAAAGAAAAGACAAGATAAAAGATAAAATAAAAATACATAAAACATATGAATTTCTCAACATAGGCTCATTCTGAAAACGTAGCCCTATATACATTTCTGAAGATCGCAAATTATGTAGACAGAAGTATGTATGGCTGCATTTCGTCTTTAAAATGAAGGCTGCAGGGCAGTATGATGCTCTTCCTTTTCGCGATTGCCAGCTGACCATATACCTCCGTATGGACGGCTTTCCCGCTGTTACCAGTTTGTCCAGTTAGCTCGTCATGTATGTCAGCGGACATAAGCTAAGAGGAGTTGACCACGACGACGGGGTTCGAGTCCGGTGAAAAACGGTTCCAGAAAGCGGGTAAGACAAAAACAGAAGCCAAAAAATAAAATAAACAAGTAAATATCTAATAAACCTAATAAGTAAATTATTTAAATGTTAGATGTGTACAAAAAGAGATCTTATAAGTTAAAAGAAATTGATACAATGATAACATTATAGAAGAAGAAGCAGGACATGGCTGGAAATAAGACAGGAACAGGAAGACAAGGCTAAAGTACAAAATAAAAGATATGAACACAAACACCCAAAAACATGTTACAAATAGCCAATAAAACGGGTAATGAAAATCAGAAGTGTCAGGGTCGGTGGGGTGGGGAAAGGAGCGAGGACTCAAGTGCAGAGAAATGGGTATTTATTTAAAATAAATAAAACCAAAATGCAAAAACAAACTACCCCTAGGGGGAAAACATTAACAAAACAAATAAACAATTAAAACAAACTAGACTGGGCAGGCTGGCAGGGATCAGGACAAGGCAGGAAACGACAGGGCTGGACACGACAAGATGGATGAGATGTGATGTGATGACGAACTGGCACAGGACAGCAGACATGAGGAGAATATAAGCTGAAATAATTAACAAACAGACAGGTGAACAGGATAAACTAATAATGGGTTAACAAGGAGGGTGGGACTACACAATAGACGAGAGCACATGACACATAGAAACCACACAAGCCATGTGCTCACATAACGAGACTAGAACACGCAGCCAATGAGAGAACTCATTAACCGCGTGCTCACACAAGACAAAAGCACACGGTGCATGTAAACATGTACCACGTGCTAAACACAACACCAACAGAAGACTTGAACACAAGACACGAGCACACGATAAATGAAAACACTCACCGTGCACTCACACATGCAACGTGCATGTCTCATCCCAGCGCCAACCGAAACCAACTAGACTGAGACGCTGGGAATGAAACACCACGCTGCAGACAGAACAAACAAACACCAGGACAAGAGCACGCATCTAGAGCACGCCCGGACCTCGCGCGCCTGCATTAAGCGGGAGCGCGCAAAGCCCGAGGCGCAGTCCCGATGGCACTCAAACACACAATGACAATGACAAAAGGAGTGCTCGACTCGAAAACTCGAGCCGAGCACAACATACAAGACATGATAGGACTAGTGTCTGGACTCTGCCACCAAAACAAGAATTTACAAGACCGGAGTGGCAGAACCCTGACAAGAAGTTGAGATACTAAACCCTGAGAGCAAAACAGCTAAAGATTCAAATTGATATTTGTAATATTTAAAGCTACTGTAATAGAGAAATATATAAAGCATCTAAATAGATCACATAGGTCACATTCGTACCATTGCACATTACAGTATAGAGCGGTGGCATTCATTGCATAAATGAAAAGGTATTTGAATGAAATGAGACAGGTGCAAAAAAGGGATATGCTGACCCTCTTATGTGAAGCCCAGACTCAGATTTTGGAAGCCTCGCAAATCTCTTTTATAGAGGAAATGGGATGAAGTTACATCCCCCAGTCTCAGAAAGAGGTAAGCAGTCTATGTGATTAGCAATTCTGTGTAGGACTCTGTACACATACTGGTTCTTTGATCACAGGCCTTTGGAAGATGTGCAGAGAAACAGCTGATGGTGAATGTAGAATTAACTGGTCGCATTATCGCCGGCCAAGTGCACAGAATGTGCAAGAGCATTCTTCGAGCTCTGTCAGACAGCTACCTGTGATATTTGGCTGGCATTTATAAATGTAGCCTCTGGATGAAGTAAAAAAATATAGATATATCTTTTATATATATATATATAATAAATAAATAATAATAAACAAGTCAAAGCCAGACAATGCAGGCAGGAAACACGTGGCAATTAAAGAAAGCTGCCTCCATCCCAAACAGACGTGCTTATGTAAGACACTGAGTGTAATAGATGACCCATCCATCACGAACCTGCAAATTACCAGCACTTTTTATGACTGTGGTTGAAATGAGTAATAGTCAAGTAGAAGCCAAAACGATTTAAGTACGATCTTGGTACATTTAATCTAAAAACACATTTTAGAGTAACATTTTAAGGCAGATATTAACAACCTTAAACCTGTATGTGACTAAAAATTTGCATTACAGTAAGGCAATTTTTTTTAAAGTGAAGCTGACTACACTACAAGATACTAATGCAAGTAGCCAATTTAAATATTTAAGAATACCTAATGTTCTTTTAAAGTAATTACTTTCATGTAGTCGAGGGATGGGTACTTTGGTCCTACGGGCCACTATTGACCTTATTCTTCACATACGATTGGGCGTAGCCATTGGAATCTTTTTGCCTCGAGATTTCCAGTCTTATTCACTTCCATTGATTCTTAGACATTACAAACAGCTTGTTATGCTTGTTAATGTTTAAACTCATTTTTCTTATTTTCTTCTTCTTCTTTTTATGTAGAGTCATGAACACACTTGTTTGTAGAGCAAGTAGTTTGACCGTTTTCTGCTATTCATTATTCCTAGTCATTTCTCCCATAGGCAACTGAATCGGAGGTTTTAAAACAATCACAAAAACGAGCACACTACCTCATCGCAGAATAAGGTCAGTACTGCAGGGTTTAACTCCAACCCTAATCAAACACACCTCCCTATAGCTTTCTAGTGATCTTGAAAACACTGATCAACTTGCTCAGGTACGTTTGATTAGGGTCAGAGCAAAATTGTGCAGGACAATCAGCTTTTAATGATACTTTGTAATATAGAGAAATTGTGAAATAAAAATGTAGTGATGCATATTGCTGATGTAGACAATATAATTATTCGCAATATTAAGCTTGTTTTATTTCCCAGTGATGGATTGCAGCTGGAAGGGCATCTGCTGCGTAAAACATATGCTGGATAAGTTGGCGGTTCATCCCGCTGTGGCGACCCCAGATTAATAAAGGGACTAAGCCGAAAAGAAAATGAATGAATGAATTAAGCTTGTTTTATCCAAAAGTTAGCTTACTGTATTTAAGATACAATTCACCTAAAAATGTAAAAATCCATATTTAAAACACACTGATTCGCTTGCGTTTGTTTACCACACACACAATTATGATTTGCCCGTATACATTTTTTGAATCTCAAAGTGATGGCACCCAGTGACTTCAACAGCAGTGGCTGGAGCAGCAATCTGCAAAGTAAAAAAGTCAGCCCATCATTTAAATGACCAAATCACATTTTAGAAGTATGATTACTACAAGAATTTTATGTGGTTTATTCTTTCTGAGAAAACACAGAGTTGTGTGTGCTGCTTTTCTGTAGATCCACATAGTGAGTGTTCTGTGTGAGAATAAATGTTTACTGAGTGTCAGTGGCTGTATAACTCTAGCTTATAAGATGCATATAATGCAAGAGTGAATCTGGTAATGACAATTAAACTTGAGAATTATAAATAGCTATATTCTGATGAATCTGAAACAGAGACCCACAGACACACACACACACACACACACACACACACACACACGCACAAATAAACAAACACGCATATGCATGTTTAACACGTTTTTGCTCATCCACTCGGGGCAAATGTGACAGGATGCCCACTAAACAGGTAAAAATGCTGCTATATAGATATCCATTGCAGCTAAGTTACTGTAAAAAAAAAACCTGATTTAACATCCACAAACTGTGACTCATGTGGTGTGATTGTAATGTCCTCATTTATAGTTGTGTACACTATGAAGCTGTGGAGATTCCAGCAGTTATGAATTACCTAGCTCAAAAAGTATTTCAAAATGCTATACAACATGTACCACTTCCTGCTTTTTAAAGAGCAGTTTGTGCACAGAGAGTTGGAACAGATCTGTCAATCCCAGTTTCTTTGCAAATCCTGTCTTGTAGACAAACACATTAATACTGAGACGTGGTAATTTGCACCTGTCCGCCACTGCTAATTGGATCCTATTTTAATGTAGGAAATTAGAAAAAAAGAGACTTGTGTTTATATCACTCCAATTTGACTGTGGACACACTATACACACACATTTCTGTCCAATAGGATCCAAACGTTGATTTTGCATGATAGGTGCCCTTTAAAGGAAATTTAAGTCCCTTAATATTAAGGAAGAAACATAGCCTATAAGCTTGATGACAACAGATCCTGTCATAACGTACAGTGCTTAAAAACATTAATAATGTAGCCTAGTTGATGGAAAACATCAAGTGATTATTGAGATTGTGTCGTCTGTCATATGTACTGTAGGTCTGTTCTTTACAGAAACTGGTTTAAATAGACGCATATGCTGTGGCTGCTGTAATGTTTAGGTTCTGACGAGGTGCCTGTGTTGACTTTTATTTAAAGAATCCTATAGCCTACAATATAATTGTTTTGCTTTTTACTTAGCTTAGTTTGCAGTGATCATTATTCAAGGATTATTATGCATTGCATTATGCATTCGGCTTATTTTTCATTAGGCTGTAGTCTTTGAATCTTAGATTTGTATTTTATAAATGGATCGTTTAAGTACTTAGCTAATAGCTAACTAATAATTCTCAAAATGGAAAAGCCTTGGTTGGTTGGTTGGTTGTTAGCTGACTACCTAAAATCACTCAAAACTCTAATCTGTTGTGTTCATAATGGAGTGGTGCTGGAGCTGTCATGTTCACCAGCGATCAAGGACTTCAGAGATCGCTGGTGAAC
>CAIGQV010018127.1:12255607-12267880 GCA_903798115.1 Danio jaintianensis
TCCTACCCATCTTGTCCTGTCTGCAATACCTCCCAGTAACGTGACAGGAGCATAGTCAGAGCGAGAGAAAACCCAAACCCTGATTCTTAAAAAATCCGCTCCGAACTCCGGCCACAATTATGTCGTTTCACACTTCAGTCTGCTTGCAATCCACTTCACTCACATACTAAACAAACATGCTCTACAAACATTGCAGATTTGCAAACACCTAGAATCTTGTTATTCAGCACACAACACTTATCAAAACTCTGCCATTTTCAGTGACTAATCTTATCTGATTGACCATTGCATTTGTATGCTCAACAGAAAAATATGTGATTGATTATTATTATCAACGCTAATAAACCAAAAGCTCTGATACAACATAAGCAGATCTAAATGTAATGCCATGAATTGATTAATTTCATTCATTTTATATAGTAAAAGATTTAGTTCAATTGTGCAGCTACATTTTTGCTCATTTAAAGGGAATATCTAGGATTTTGCGTTTATTTTGCCAGCATTTCTGCCTCAAGGCCTTGTTCATTTCTGACCCTGATGGGTATACACTTGTTAAATCAGATGCAGAGAAATTGCATAGCTGTAAGATCTCATAATGTACCCCAAACTAAGTAAAAACTTACCATTGAACATGCTGCTCTGCTCAGTGACCAATTTACATGCCAATTTTAAATGTATGCCAGATAATAGTTTCCCTCATAAAAAAAAAAAGATTTATTTTAAACCCTTGCCTTTAATGCATAAAAAATAGGAAACCAATTTGTACCCTGTTTACTGAAAGAGGCAAGAAAAGACATAAAATAGACAAATATATTAGTTATCTCAACATTACATGCACTCACTACCTCCCTATTTCCTATGGCTAAAACCAGCCCATCTGTCATGGGCAAGAGGAAGCCTGTCAATCTTACTCCATGAGCAGTTGGCCTTAGATGAATCACCTCCGGGCTTTGGGAGAATCCGTCACCCTTGCAAATGCAATGCACAGCTTCATAAACACACACACACACTCACTCAGAGTGTAGCTGTAAAATCCTAGGAGGGAATTAAGAATTTATCTTTGGCCAATCAGAACCTCAGTTGTCACAGGATGTAAATGTTGCTCCAAATGGTTCACTGTATGAAATCGACGGAGTAAAGGAACAAGATGAAAACTGCCACAGCCAATCAGTGTTTTCAAAGTGTGAGTGAAATGTGTTGGCCTCAAGGGATAGCCTGAGATGTCACACAACAACCAGTCCGTACAACCTGTTATCTGTTTTGTTGCTAATAATGCTACTTTCAGTGCTTGTGTTGCAATGTTTCCATTGACATCCATAGCAAGGAAAAATACTGTGGAAGTCAATGAATACTTGTTTGCAGCAAAAATATTTTAGAACAATTCAAGGATGAGTAAGTTTTGTAAATTTGAGAATTGTCATTTATGGGTGAACTATACCTTTAACCGGAATAAAGACCTTAAAAGGAAATGAAATGTAATTTTAGTTGTCATTTCATAAGTCATCGGATATTAAATGGATGAAAAAAATACTGTGATATTGTTCGATGAAAAAAATATATTCTACTATATCCTCTATCCTTTACTAAAGACTTAAAAAAATGAAGAAAAAAAAAATCATTCAAATATAAATTACAATCAAAATGATATAAACTATGAAAAAAGCTAATTACAATAAATAATAAGCATGTTATTATAGAATTATACTACAATCATAACTTCTGAGATTTTAAAACCAAAGGCAAATACACACAATGAGTTTGTCACTGCAGGAGAGGAAGAGTAAGTGGAAGCTGCGCAGTGCAAAAATTAGGCAGTATATTTTCACATGCCAGCATTACTTAAAACCAGCATCTTAAACTCACCAAGGCACTGTCAACACATCAATGTATACAGAAACCACTAAACCCTAGAGTATCTCAGAAAAGAAAATTCCATTTGCAAGACAGAGATTTCAAATACTTAGCAAGACTGTCTTTTCAGAAAAAGTGTTGACTGCGAAATAAAACCCTGTCACAATATTCAGGAAAACATTAAACATGTGCCCTCTTGAACCTAAAACCTGACCTAGAAATGTCCCCTTTGTAGTGCAGATTCAAAAAAACTACAACAACAAAAAAACTTTGCTTACAAGCAACTAACAAAGTTTGTCACTTTAACAGTTCTCCCGGTGCAGCGTTTACTGGTTTTGAGACCCTAATGTATTAATCAGACATTTTTTCTGTGGGCCAGCTGGGAGAGTTGCACTAATGTTTGGATCCCTTAAAGCAGAAGTACTGTTTGTTGTAGATGTGCCTCATTATCTTTGGCCATGGCTGGTGCTGGTGTAACAGAGCCCCCTGGTGTGGTAATTGCTGGACTCCAGCCGCAACTTTCCGAGCCATATGCTCCCACGCTTCACTACAGCTGCCACAACTACCTAGTGTCCAGCTGAGACTATCAAACCGTGGTTTAAGACAACAGTGCTTTTAGCCCACCTCCAGACAGCAAAGAAAGGTTGGAAGCTTAAAAGGGGACGATTTACTTTAATAGCGTTGCTTTTCATATGCAATCATTCATAATATGCGGTTTACTTCTAATATGCGGATGTACTTTTCTATTCCCATGATCAGCTGTCCTTGTTTTTAGGGGACAGTCTTCACAAGTGCCCCTGATTTTAGTCTGCACTGAACATAGCCTCAAATACTTTTTGATGAAACCATCCAGTTGGTATTCAATAGTATATGCTTTTGCATGAAGCTACATATTTTAACTTATTGTGCAAAAAATCGTGTTTAACAGCAGCCTTCAAAATGAAAACCTACATCACTCAGGAAGGTGTACAGAAAAGTCCACCAATCAGAGAGTTACATGAAACAAATTGCACCAAGAGAGTACAGACTCTTCTATGAAGCACTGCAAATGACAATCAAGTACTAAAGTCACATTCCAAGAAACTTGGTTTCATAAAACATTTGCAACACAACACAAACAATGCCAAAAATATAGGTATTAAAGGTGCAGTATGTAGAATTGACACCTAATGGTTGAACTAGGTATTGCAGTCCAAATGAAAAATATTGAAGAGGGCCTTATTTACCTGGCCCCTCCTCCTCTCACACACACGTTGCTAGATTGTTTGCAAATAAAAATCCACCTCATGAATCCACATCTCATTTTCTACATACTGCACCTTTAATATCTATATTTAATACACCCGAATATATAGAGCCTTCAAGACTGAAATGAAATACCAAGGCAAACATTCTACTTTCAAATGAGAATAACTGACTTTTGCATTGTTTTTTTAGATAAACAAATATGTTCACTTAACATGTTTCTTAAATAACTGCAAACATGTCATGGTATTTTTATGTTTTAGATGAGCCAAATATCAATTAATTTCATTCATTCCCTTAAAAATTGTCTCTGACAGTGTGAGTAAACATCACTGCAACAAAATATGGAACTGTTGATGTATACTGTATAATGTTTTGAACAAAATATCTATTTCACATACTGTACATCTGCTTATATTTCAGCATGTCTTTTAGATTGAACCACACCTAGTTTGCAGAACAGGAAGTGTCTATTAAACAGCAAAATAATAAAAAATATAATAAACACATGTGTCAGAAACACATCCGGAACGTCAGATTCCTTCACCACACCTACTCGTTCACAATCACCAGCCTTCTGATCACCTGCACCTGTATTCAATCACCGTTCACCCCTATATAAACCCAGGACTCACACTCACTCATTGTCAGATCTACTTGCTAGATACCGGACTTAATCCCTTTTCCTCAAACCAGCCTTCATCTAAAGATCATCTTTATCCCTCAATCCTGCCTTCATCCTTAATCATCGTTATATCCGAAGCTAAGTTTATACCTGTTTTGTTTATGTTTGTTATTTTTGGTAATGATGACTTTTGATCTGAACCTTCTTATTGTTTATTATTATTTGGAATAAATATCACCCTTTACCTTCATCTCATCTCTCTCTCTCTCCCTGGAACCGTGACAACATGTACTTGCATACACACCAATCACACATTTGTCCTACATGAGAAGACTTTCTTTGGCAGGGAGAAGGGTGTGGTTATAAAATGAAAGGTGAACAACTAATACAGTGCACAGCATAAATGAGTACAATCCTTTTTTGAAAATGAATATTTTTATCCATTTCATAATGAATATAGACAATACATTTTGGTACATTTAAACGAATTATATATTCATTAAAATAAGTGTGTGGTCATCTGACCTTTCAACTAAATCATCATCATCATGGTTATGGTTCCCTTGATTTTTCTCTTCCTATTTATTAAAATGTTATTTAATACTTTTCCCTAACACATTCATTGGGGTGTACAGATTTTTTTTACAATAGTCTTATTTGCTAAATTAATTCCAGATTTTAACATACTTTTTACATATGTATTCAATGCTGTGTTTTAGCTGTTTCAGTTAAAGGTGCAGTATGTAAGTTTGACACCCAGTTGTTGGTCTAGGTACTGCATGCCTGGTTCAAAACACACGCAAGCGCAGGTTGCCAGATTGACGACATAAACAGAAGTGTGCCTAACTATCGAGCCTTAAGGCTAATTTAAGTGGTGTTCTAAATAAAAGCAACAGCTCATGATTGAAGCAATATTTTCCATATAGTTTTTATCCTAACCAACACCTGAAATTTTAATTTTAGAAATGGCTTCTATTTAATAATATTCAAGAGGTTTAATATGTATTAATTAGGTTATAAACTTTACCATTTCGTTGGAATGCAGCACTATTATGTGCTTCTGAATGACTATTTAAATTTCTGTGGAGTTATCTGGTGCAAACAGCCAAATTGCTTATCACTGCAAATCTTGTAACGTAACTTAGTGTGTTGTTACTACACGAGGTTACAATGTAACCTGCTCACCTAATGTTTACGTTCGTAATATTTATGTTATTTGCTAACTAATAACCATCTCATGTGGAACTCTAAATCTGCATCTCATTGTGGAGGCTGCTACTGTCCACCGGAGATCGCATTTTGGTTGCTGACACATACTTTGTGAGCCTTCCTGACTGAATGAATGAAATACACTGTTTTCCACCAAGGCAACCCAGGGTGCTGAAATATAATTGGCTAAATTGGCAGTCAGCAGGATAAAAGAACCAAAACAAACTGACTTTAGCAATGTTTTTCAGATAAACAAGAATGTTCACTTAGCATGTTTCTTAAATATCTGCATATTATGGTATTTTTATGCTTTAGAACAGTCAAAAACGTACATACAGCACCTTTAACAAAACTTTCAGAAATTCCTTATAGGTAAAATAAATGAAAACCACCACCAATGAAAATATGGATAAGCTTTGTATCAACCGATGTACAATTTCTCTCACAATATACTATTTTAACTACAGTAAAGGCATTTAAGGGAGAGTAGAATTTACAGTAGTTCATCACAGTACTATATTTACTGTAGTCAAAATATACGAATACACGAGAATAGTATTATTTTTAATTCATAGGTTACCTTGATTAACATATTAGTAAGTCATTGCTGAATAAATAATGCATTAGCATTCCTTTACGCACATATACTAAACCAACACTCCGACATTTATATGGCTTAATGTCACTGGTTAGTAGTATTTTTATGTATCCTAAGACAAATTTACAATAATACTCAACGGCTCATAAAGCATCCAGGGGCAACGGGAGCTCATTTAGCACAGCCATCAAAAGTACTTTGTAACACTTCACTTGCCTGAAGAGAACAGAAAAAAAGATGACCTAAAGGCTGTATGGACTCAATGTAAGGTAGGAAACTGTCTAAATGACTGTTCCACTCGGTCAAACAAATAATTTCTTGCTCGCCAAACTTCTGGCCCTCAGCATTGGCAATTATTTTGATTGACGTGGTTGTTGCTATTACAGTGCTCTCATAATGAGGCCAGCGGTGGATTGTGTGCCATCAGCACATGGAAGAACCTGTAATTTCATCAAGCTAATAAAAATCAATGATTTTTACTCTGCTTTCATCAAAAATGTCAGATTTACTGAGCTGTATTAAGTACTTGGCCAATAAAATATCTAAAAATATCAGTGCTATTCTCAATTCATATAGAATAAACTTTCACAAAGGTATCTATCACTGTAAAAGGCAGTGATGAAATACAGAAGTGATCACAAGTTTAGAAAGAGACGTCTACACTGGGGCACATGTGAATTTGAAGGGCTTTGCTCACACAGCTGTGGGAAAGGCAAGAAAATCAGAAGTTATATGTGGTAAATTCAAGGTGTGATTTGAGGGTGAGATGGTGGAACACATTTTTTGCCAATTGTGATTCTGTCCCCACTTTTTGAAAGTTCAAACATGCTTATAACACAAATTCAAATTAAAAATGTCTCCAATTTATTGTTCTTGATCATTTTTCCATTAAGCAATTTTGATTAAATATACTCCTCTCATGAATGGAGCTATAAGCACAGAAATTCCATATCCAGAAGTTAAGTTAAAAAAAAAATAGACATATGTGACCCTGGACCACAAAACCAGTCATAATTATGGAAAATTAAGATTTATGTATTATCTAAGAGCAGAATAAATATGCGTTCCATCTATGTATTCCATCTAGGATAATCTATGGCCTAGATCAGGAATGGACAAACTTGATCCTCAAGGTCCGGTGTCCCCACAGAGTTTTGCTCCAGCACTGTAATGTAATGTAATGTTTATTTATATAACACATTTTATCATGTATGGCCATACACCCAAAGCACTTCACAATCATGAGGGGGGTCTCTCCACACCACCACCAGTTTGCCGCATACACTTGGATGATGCGATGGCAGCCACAGGACAATGGTGCCAGTGTGCTCACTACACACACCTGGTGTAGGTGGAGTGGAGAGACAGTGATAGAGCCAATTCGGTGGATGGGGATGATTGGGAGGCCATGATTGGGAATTTGGCCAAGATACTGGGGCTACACCCCTACTCTTTATGAGAAGTGCCATGGGATTTTTAATGACCACAGAGAGTCAGGACCTTGGTTTAACATCTCATCCGAAAGATGGCGCTCACTGACAGTATGGTGTTCCCTTCACTTTACTGGGACATAAGGACTCACACAAACAGCAGGTTGAGTGCCCCCTGCTGGCCTCACTAACACCACTTCCAACAGCAACCTAGTTTTCCCATGTGGTCTCACACCCAGGTACTGACCAGGCTCTGCCCTGCTTAGCTTCAGTGAGTAACCGGTCTTGGGCTGCAGAGTGATATGGCTGTGGATAATCAAACACACCTGAACAAACTAATCAGTGTCTTCAAGATCACTAGAAAGCTACAGGCAGGTGTGTTTGATTAGGGATGGAGCAAAACTATGCAGGACACCAGCCCTCCAGGATAGAGTTTGCCCACCCCTGGCCTAATCTGCAACATGAGGGTTAGAAAAAATCTAAATGTTGAGAAAATTTACTCACTCAGTTTCCTTCGGCTTATTCCCTGCTTTATCAGGGGTTGCCACAGTGGAATAAATCGCTGATTAATCGGCAATGGTTTTAACAGTGGATGCCTTTCCATTCACAACCCAGTGCTGAGAGTAAAACTCTCAGTGCTGGGAAACCCACACACACTCTCCCATTCACATACTATGGCCAATTTAGTTTTTCCAAATGAACCCCATGCAGATACAGTGATAACATGCAAACTCCACACAGAAAGGACTTCTGGTCCAGCCGGGACTCGAACCTGCAACCTTTTTGCTGTGAGGCAATCATGCTAACCACTACCGCCTCTTTTACACAATACAATTAATATTCAGTCATATTCTAATGATTTTTGACATAGAATAAAAATCTGTTATTTTGACCCACACAGCGCATTTTTGGCTATTGCCAAAAATATATCTATTCAAAATAAGTCAGAGTCACATATTATATCTTTTAGTAACAGTAGTAACAGATTGTTAGTAACAATCCAAATATATATCTGAATAATCGGACATTCGGATTCGGATTCAGAAGATAGCTTAGCAACATACATACACTGCTGGACATCTACTGGACTGCAGCCGCATGTGCTTTTACTGTCAGGCAGTTACAGCATTGCTATGACCATAAAATGCGCACAAAGCATTGAGAGTTGATGTTGATGCTTCTAGCTATGATATCTTTGACACTTATCTTGACATTGCACGGGTGCTGTTCTCTGCTGTCAAAAGAGCATACATTTTGTATTTGTTTTGCAATAAGTTCAGCTCAACATTTTTATGCAACATGTATAATTTTATGTTTTATTTTTAGATAATATTTTTAAATGTTATGTTTAATTGAACGTATTTCAATTTCACCACTGACAATTCCCACTTGGTTTTATTTTAGAAACACCCATCATTTTCTGAAAAAGGGAAGCCAAAATACTTTCTGTGCCCAGTAGGCCAACAGCTGGTCTGCCAAGGTGCCCCACTCAAGGCTGGCACAATGCCAGAGATCCACTTCTATTACTTTCAGTCTCTAAGCTGGAATTTACCCAACTTTCCTGTGATGATTTAACTGCTATTCAATTTGATGTCTTTACTACAAGTTCTGTCCTCTTTGGTTCTTCATAATTATTTTCATCCTCTCTCTGGCATTAAATTAGTCAAACAAGATGCTCAGTTAATTATAACACCATTATTTTTGTTTTTTTGCTTGGTCACTGGTTAGGGAGCTTAAGGTCTACACACAAGTGAAATTTCTGCCATGAAACTCTATCTGCATGCAGGCTGAGAGGTCACCTAATCTGCTGGTTGCAGACTGGTTGCTGTCACCTCGGCAGCCAGTGAGCTTGCTCCTTATCAGTTTAAATGCTCCACGCCATTTTACGCTGTTAAGCTGCGGCACGTCAGCTCCACCTGTGTTTAGCTGCGGCACCCCAGCTCCACCTGTGTTTAGATCTGCTACGGGGGTTACATATATGTTTGCACCGCAGCAGTGTGTTATATTCTCATATGGCATATCTGTGTATAAACTGGCAGCAGCAAGTCTTGGTACTTGCTCTGCCATAATAATCAAAGCATATCTATGCTGCATATCTAATAAACAATCTATACCGTCAAGACCAAATACATCAACATTGCCATATACATATTTATTACCATACTAAATCCCGAGAGTGTTCATGACAGAAGAATAAAAACTTACAGAAAGTGAATATTCTTATTAGCCATTATTTATTATTTCATAATGTATTCTAGTCAAATGTCCAATTAGCACAATCGTGATCCTGAAAATCATCACCCACATGAGGTGACCTCCATCTAATATAAAAAATATATATATATATATATATGGCGACGCGGTGGCGCAGTGGGTAGCACGTTCGCCTCACAGCAAGAAGGTCGCTGGTTCGAGCCTCGGCTGGGTCAGTTAGCATTTCTGTGTGGAGTTTGCATGTTCTCCCCGTGTTCGCGTGGGTTTCCTCCGGGTGCTCCGGTTTCCCCCCACAAGTCCAAAGACATGCGGTATAGGTGAATTGGGTAAGCTAAAATTGTCCGTAGTGTATGTGTGTGTATGAATGTTTCCCAGTGATGGGTTGCAGCTGGAATGGCATCGCTGCGTAAAACATATGCTGGATAAGTTGGCGGTTCATCCCGCTGTGGTGACCCCAGATTAATGAAGGGACTAAGCCGAAAAGAAAATGAATGAATGAATGAATGAATATATATATATATATTATTATTTTTTTTTTTTTATTTATAGTTTTGAGACAAATCCTATAAGCATTAATTCATTTTTCATAAAGTTAAAAAAGACTGGTTGCAAAAAAGTTTTAAACTACATACCTCCTTAGGTTACATATACCTCCTTCATTCATGATAAAAAGTGACCCATTAAATCATGCATACGACCATGTTTCATCAATGCCTGTGTGAGCTTTACGCAAAGTATTGCCTTAGGCATTCTAAATCAGGCAGTCTGAAGATCCAATTAATTATCACTTTGCAATAAGCTCCCCTTCACACGCTGTAAAAAAAATGTGCGGTAGCATATTGCACCTCTGCATCACACCAGTTATTTTTAACTTCAAAAAGCTTTGCCATGCAAAGGCACTGCACTTTAATCATAACCGGTGGTTCATTTTAAACACTCTCCATCCACTTATCAGCATGAGAAAGCAAAAAAATCTGCTAAAGGTGTTAGTGAAGTACTTATTAATAACTGTGTCTAAACAAATGCAAAGTAGCACTGAGGTGTCAGAGCATGGTGAGACATCTAAGATGGGAAAGCACTGGAGGGAAATAAGACTTTTTATATGTGATGCTTAAGCTAAACTCCTCTACAACACTTTAGGTCATGTGTAATGTTAAGTTTAACTATGAATACGAACAATCCATCAGCTGTGACTAAATTCATAATAAAGCTTGGCCTCCTCATATATTATTGCTTTTATAATATGGCTGTATGGATTAACACAAAATCATATTACAAAACAATTTTATTTTAGGGAATATAGGGAAGACCTTTAGTGAAACAATTGTTTACAACAGGGGTCTGCAAATTACACAAGCAATAGAGAAATCTGCATATTTGTTTAGTTTCCATATTGTACCTATAGAACCATGTATACATTTGGATGTTACTATTCTTTAGTCAAAAGGAAAACTCCTGTATGGAGTTTTAACAATCATTTTAGACTTTATACACAAATACAATTCAATATTTTTTTCTTTGATAGGTTTTTCCAAAGATTATTAAAGTTTAAAAGACATTTAAAGTAAATGTCATGTATGGACGACACTTTGGTTATCTACCAAAAGGGGTGGGTGGTCCTGAGTCATTATCTGATACTTGAACATTTAAGAACAGAAGAATCAGCAAACCACCACAATCAACTGTCCCAAGAATATATAACAATTATGGAAATAAAAAGGATTTGGAGACTTCAAAAGAACTAATAATTTCGGAAACCAGTCCGTATAGTTATGAAATGGCTTATGTCTGTCCTGTCGGTAGATCCCTCACCAGCAGCCTCTCCCATGAGACACGATGATGATGATATTGATGATGGTTGACAACACAATGATACATTTTTTCTTAGTTACATTTTTTTTCTTTCATGAATGCCAATAAAACATAAGTAATCTCGCATCCCTTGCCTACACTACTGTACATTTAGTCATGTAGCAGACACGTTTGTCCAAAGCAACTTACAATTGAGGAGGAATTTAGCGATTCAACAAGAAGAGGCAATACACACAAGAAATGCTAATTATATAAAGGAAATATTTGTGCTCAGGAGGGGGAAGGTGCCCCAAAGTGTCGTCCTGGACATGGCATTTCAGTTCTCTCCTTCGGGGAATGTGGGTTACGTCTGTAATCAGGACGTTTTCAAGTACGTTGTACTCAAAGAATGTAGCACTGAATTTCTGAATTTTCAAGCCTATGAAGGAGAATATTATGATCGATTGTATCAAATGCAGTACTGAGGTCCAATAACACTAAGAAAGAAATACAACCACGATTGGACGACAGAAGGCGGTCAATTGTAACTCTTAGGAGTGCTGTGGAGGCTAGCAGACGATTGGTTAAGCCAATCTGTCTGCTCCCTGACCTGGGCCCGAGTTAGTCAAGTGCCAACACTAAGACTATATGCCAGATTACTAGAGAGGAGAGCTGCCCCAGCCCGGGTGGGATGAAGACCATCTCTCTTCAACAGGTCCGGTCTACCCCAAAAACTTGGCCAGTTGTTATTCAGTTGGCACCAATTTGACATTCAGCCATTAAGTGATGAGAGTCGGCTGTGGAACTCGTCACCACGATAAGCGGGCAGGGGACCAGAGCATATTACGGTGTCTGACACACCGTATCACACACCTCTTTAACATTACTTTTAGTGATCTCCGACTGACGTAGCCGAGCATCATTAGCACCGATGTGGATAACTATCTTACTGAACTTACGTTTAGATTTAGCCAGCACTTTTAAATTTGACATAATGTCAGGCGCTCTGGCTCCCGGCAGACATTTGACTATGGTGGCTGGTGTCTCTATTTGCACGTTCCGTACTATGGAGTCGCCAATTACTAGGGTACTTTCATCAGATTTCTCAGTGGGTGCATCACTGAGGGGGCTAAACCTGTTTGATGTTGGAACGGACATACTGTGTTTTCTCCCACCTCTAGATTCTCTCACAGTGACCCAGCCATCTCTCTGCGAAGACGCAACAACCGGAGCCGAACAATGTGAATGGCATGCTAGGCTAGTCACATCCAAATCCTTATCTAGAGACCTAGCACTCTTACTATCCTCAA
>CAIGQV010018127.1:12272165-12375028 GCA_903798115.1 Danio jaintianensis
ATATATATATATATATATATATATATATATATATATATATTTCTCCCATTCTTTTTTGCAGTACCTGTCATATTCCACCCAGTTGAATGGGGTGCATTGGTGCACGGGCATCTTCAGATCAAGCCTTGAGCCAAGGACATTCACTGAGCTGTCCAATATTCACTCTTTGTTATCCTGGCTGTGTGGAGAAACTTGCTATTAACTTGCTATTAACACTGCTGTACTCATATTTCCCTCAATCTTGACTGGTTTCCTATTTCCTGCCACTAAAAAACACCCACAGCATGATGCTTCCACCATTATTTTTCAATGTAGGCATGGTATTGGCCAGGTGATGAGCGGTACCTGGTTTCCTTCAGACAAAGAGGTCGATGTTTGTTTCATCAAACCAAACTATTTAGTTTCTCATGGTCTGAGAGTCCTTCAGGTGCCTTTTGACAAACTCCATGCAGGACGCAGTGTGCCTTTAACTGAGGAATGCCTTCTGTCTGGCCCATCTAATATACAGGCCTAACTGGTGAAGTGCTATTGTGATAAATGCTTGTTCTTCTGGAAGGTTTTCTTCACTCCAAAAAATTTTACATAGACCTCTTTAAAGGTGAATGACAGATATAATTCCAACAGGTGTCACGCAAACGTAATTAAATTTAAAAAAGAATAATAATTCCTGAAATATGCATTTTCCATAAAGTATATTAATAGTGGGGCAGTCGTGGCCTGGTGGTTAGAGTGTTGGACTCGTGATCCGAAGGTTGCTGGTTCGATACTCGGTACCAGCGGGAATTGGGGGTGGGGGGAGTGAATGACCAGCACTCTCCACCACCCTCAATACCACGACTGAGGTGAGTCCCTTGAGCAAGGCACCGTTCCCCCCAACTGCTCCCCGGGCGCCGCAGCATGGCTGCCCACTGCTCCGGGTGTGTGTTCACGGTATGTGTGTGTTCACTAACTGTGTGTGTGCACTTGGATGGGTTAAATGCAGAGCACAAATTCCAAGTATGGGACACCATACTTGGCCACACTACACTTCACTTCACTTCACTTCACTTCACTTCACTTAATTCTTCTGCTATAGTTGATTGCTCAGGGTTTTCACAGTGATACACAGTGAAGCGGGTGCAGCAGTCAGCCATGGTTAAATAAAACACCATTATTAATCTGTCAGCATGTAAGACTGAAAAAACATTCTAAAAAAATATTTTAGTTCCAAATAGGGCACAATATATTGTTTCAGCATTGATATTGCAATGTGCGCATCAGCAATAGTCACATCGCAAGAGTCTGAATTAGAGTTGACCAGGAGCCACAGAACACATCTGATTTGTAGAGTCACTGCTAAGTTTCCCATAATAGATTGAAAGTTGATCCTTTGCATGTGTTTTTAAGGCCTTTGACTGAGCATTTCAAGAGAGTTTGGGTAAAAAAAAGTTGTTTTTAATTATTTATACGATTTATGCAAAAACAATTTTAGTCCAAATATCTATATTTCGAAGCAAAAATAAAATTGTTTTGATTACCCCATTGGCAGATAATTTAGCTTGTTTTAAGGAAAAACTCCAAACTTCAAATTTTGATTTATTTTTTTCTGAAGGCAAAAACAAAACAATAATTTTACTTGATCTACAAGAATTTTCTGATATTTGGACATGAAACGAGACAAAGAGAAGTGAAAAATAGTTTTTTTTTGTACTGTGATTATTCAATTTTTGTACCTGAATGCTGTTATACTCCCCAGAAAACTGTCAAATAATGCTATTTAAACCATCCTGTGAAACTGTATACATATCACAGTATTTATTGCAGAAAAATAAAATATCGCAATATCAGATTTGTCCAATATCGTGCAGCCCTAGTTTCAAAGTAGCATTCTAATGATTATATCACATTATATAATATTATAACTTACATCCAGTGGTGTAAAGTAACTAATTACAAATACTCAAATTACTGTAATTGACTAGTTTTTCTCAGGAATAGTAATTTATGAAGTAGTTTTAAAAATGTGTACTTTTACTCTCACTTGAGTACATTTTTAGTGCAGTATCAGTACTTTCCTGACTACAGTTGACTTTCCTTCAACCTGCAGTCACTACTTTATTTTTTCTTGTCTATGGGGATTTAAAAAATCAATCCTGTGATTCCTGTCAAATCAAATCGCAAATAGAAGGTAATTCGCATCATAATGAACTACCTCAAGACATGTGCGATTTATAATAGCAGCAAACTGTTTGGAAGCATTGAAAGTGTCCAAGTAGATGTTCAAAATCTTTACACGCATTGACCCAGAGACTGTTTAGATGCATGTCACTGATGAGAAGATGGCGGATGTTTACTGTATGATGACCAAAATGGCCTTAAACACTCAGCAGGCACAAGACGTCAACATGACGTCAGATTGACATTGTACCCTAACGTCATGGGGACGCTGCATTTTGTTTGGAAATGAAAAGGTTGACCACAGAACAAAGCCACCGTCAATGTCCAACGTTCAACCTAAACCAACCAAATATCAACGTCTAATGATGTTACAGCTTGAAGTTGTGTGGATGTTACCACTATGACATCTATCAGACGTTAGATTTTGGTTGCCATAACTGATGAATAAATGTCAATGTTGATGTTAATATGACGCTGGTTTAAGATGTTGGCTCGACGTTAGATTTTGGTCACTTTCCAACACAACCTAAAATCGACCAAATGTCAACATCATTTGACATCATTATTGGACATCAAAATAACGTTGTCCTTAGATGCTGGCTAGACATTGAATTTTGGTCACCTGACATCACAACCTAAATCTAACCTAATATTAACATCTTATGACTTTGTGTGCCTGCTGGGCAATAACTAGATGCACTACAGAATGTTACGTTTACACACACACATGCACAATTTACATGTAAATGCATCAGGTTTTTACAGCGTGATACTCACTACTCTTAAGTACTTTTGAAATGTCTACTTAGTTACTCTGAGTAACTTTACTTTGAGTAATATTTACAACAGATACTTTTAGTCTACTTGCACTACATTTTTAGTCAAGTAATGGTACCTTTACTTGAGTATGATTTTTCAGTACTCTTTCCACCACAGCTTACATCTTACACTTTGCAAAACTTGGATGGCAAACCACCCTAACAATATTAAGATGTATAGTCATACTTACATCTACTGGCCTTAGACAGATGCTGACCTATTACCTCATTACATTTATAATGCAAATCTATTCATCTGACACTAAGTAGACTGCAAGGACAACTTCCCATTAGCATAGATGTAAAAAATTAAGAAATAAATAAACAACTGACCTATCCCTTATTATGTCACGATTGTGCTGAAGCACACAAAATTCTGACTCAGTTTTAAAAGGACAATGACGAATGGTTAAATGCATTGATAATGAAGTTGTAGTGCTTAAGTACACTCAGCTTAGCATGTGGCAAAACATTACTAATGATTTTAAAAATATGACAGAATGAGTGATAATTTCAAAGCCTGGAGAGCTGATTTGCTATATACTGCCTACACAGATAGCTGCCTACTAAAACAGCATCATGGAACCTCATAAATAACTAATTTTCAACCTATGAGACATCACTCCACACATTGCATGTAAGCCACATGGTAATTCTTCTCACAACTGCTTCCAATACAGGGCAACAGCACTCATCCATTTCTTTAATGCCTTTGGTACCAGAAGTTTTTCCCTATTATTTTTTGGGAGGGGATTTAAAAAAATGCTTTGTTAAAGAGCTAGACTACTTTGAAACCAATCTAGCAAGCTATAATGCAAATCATAAAATTACTAACTTTTTGATTAAAGAGCCCATATTATGCTTTATAAAAGGTCATATTTTGGTTTTGGGAGACTCCAACAGCAGGCTGATATGCATGCAGGGTCAAAAAACATTTTCATTGTCTTATAATATGCATTTTTTTACCTAATTATCCCAACAACTCCCATATGATTTGTTCAGCGATTCATTTGTTCCCAAACCCCTCCTTTGTGTGAGACTAATCTGCGCTGTTTGGTCCGATGACCCAGTCTGCTGTGATTGGTCGTCAGAGTTCAGCGCAAGATGGATAAAAAACGCCCACCACGGTTATGAAGTAGCCACAGTACAGTATATGTGTGAGCCCAATGCAGGAGTGCATTAAAGCAATGCAGTTAAACACCAGCATATTGCTCTATTCTTAATCATAACCCCAAGTAATAACAATGACACACATTCAGAATT
The DNA here is from genome assembly GCA_903798115.1 of Danio jaintianensis. Taxonomy (NCBI): domain Eukaryota; kingdom Metazoa; phylum Chordata; class Actinopteri; order Cypriniformes; family Danionidae; genus Danio; species Danio jaintianensis. The sequence continues at coordinate 12,276,404 of CAIGQV010018127.1, forward strand.
AATCTACACAGTGGCAAATATTGAACTATTTTGAAAATTGAACGCACCATGCATGTGTAGGAACAGCTGATGGTGGTGGCCATAGCCATGACAAACAGCAGGGCATCGCGAGCTCAGAAACAAATTTAAATGGGTAAAGAAAGAAGCACGGAGCAATTACAAGTTACAACACACAATTAAATACATATTTTGCAAACTGCAGAAAACGAAGCAACCATTTTAACCACCCTTACAGGTTATGTAGGAAGGAGAAACACTTACAGGATCTAGAGGAAGAAGAAACTGGTCCATATGAACTCTGTAACAGAGTTCATATGGACTCTTTCCTTATAGAATCAATAGTTTTAAACAAGGTGCACTTTCAGATTTAAACCTCAGCTGTATGTTTTCATTCACTTAGAGCTAAGTTACACACTGTATGTGGAAGGTCATTTTCAAAAACCCATAATAGGGGCTCTTTAAGTACAGAATTACAGTCCCATGAAGCATAATGAATGGCATAAAAGAAATAAATATCATTATTATAAAATATTGAGGGCGACGCGGTGGCGCAGTGGGTAGCACGTTCGCCTCACAGCAAGAAGGTCGCTGGTTCGAGCCTCGGCTGGGTCAGTTGGCATTTCTGTGTGGAGTTTGCATGTTCTCCCCGTGTTCGCGTGGGTTTCCTCCAGGTGCTCCGGTTTCCCCCACAAGTCCAAAGACATGCGGTATAGGTGAATTGGGTAAAGTAAAATTGTCCGTAGTGTATGTGTGTGAATGAGTGTGTATGAATGTTTCCCAGTGATGGGTTGCAGCTGGAAGGGCATCCGCTGCGTAAAACATATGCTGGATAAGTTGGCGGTTCATCCCGCTGTGGCGACCCCAGATTAATAAAGGGACTAAGCCGAAAAGAAAATGAATGAATGAATGAAAATATTGATTTAAAGCTTTATGTATATAGAGACAATAAATTTATTGACAATAAATATGCACAATACATTCATTCATTCATTCATTTTCTTTTCGCTTAGTCCCTTTATTAATCTGGGGTCGCCACAGCGGAATGAATCGCCAACTTATCCAGCACATGTTTTACGCAGCGGATGCCCTTCCAGCTGCAACCCATCACTGGGAAACACCCATACACACTCAATCACACACATATACTACGGCCAATTTAGCTTACCCAATTCACCTATAGCGCATGTCTTTGGACTTGTGCGGGAAACCGGAGCACCCGGAGGAAACCCACGCGAACACGGGGAGAACATGCAAACTCCACACAGAAATGCCAACTGACCCAGCCGAGGCTCGAATGCACAATACAAATATAGGAAAAATTATATTTATTAATTCATTCATTTTCCTTAGGCTTAGTCCCTTTATTATTCAGGAGTCGCCACAGCAGAATGAACCGCCAACTTATCCAGCATATGTTTTACGCAGCTGATACCCTTCCAGCCCCAACCCAGCACTGGAAAACACCCATACACTCTTGCATTCACACACATACACTATGGCCAATTTAGCTTATTCAATTCACCTATAGCGCATGTCTTTGGACTGTGGGGGAAACCGGAGCACGCAGAGGAAACCCACGTGAACACGGGGAGAACATGCAAACTCCACACAGAAATGCCATCAGACCCAGCTGGGGCTCAAACCACCGACCTTCTTGCTGTGGGGCAACAGTGCTAACCCCTCAGCCACCGTGCCGCCCAAATAATATTTCATTTTACATCAAAGTTTGCCTGTTATTTCTGTAATTCATAGTGTATTTAAGAAAATTAAAAAAAACACTGTTGGACATGGATTGAACAGAGTACCCAAATAGAACTGTAGCAACCAGTCAAGAAATTGAACATGATTAAAGTCCACATGAACCAGAAGCTGCGAACATTTTGTTTTTGTTTTTTTCGTATTGTGGCGAAGTTCCTAAAGAAACGATATATTAAATGAGAAAACAGTGGGCGTGGGTTGTTTTTTCTACTGCGAGTTGAATAAATGTAGTAAAGTAGGCATTTCATTCAGAAAGATCGGGAAAAGGGTTTGGGGAAAGTTATTACAACCTAACAGACACCTCCTCACCATTTCTGTTTGTTGTCTAAAATGACAGTTGGAGCGACGTGGTTAAATATGTTAGCCACGCCCATTTCCTAAGATATACGTAATTGACAATTTAACTGAAAAAACAGAAAGTGCATTTTCCGATTTCAATTAAAGATTACAAGGGCAATTTTTTTTTCTTAATGGCATGCACAGACCACAAAACTAGCAATGTGAGCTAAGAAAATCATATGGTTAGTTTTGATTTCATTTGTACTTTAAAATTGTTAAAGCTTTCCAGTGTTAGAAAGTCCTGGAAATTAACACAGAGGTTACTGTATTTCTAGAGGTGGGAATCACAGGTTAACTCACGATACAATATCATCACGATATTTTGCTCCGGTAATGATATATCACGATACCAGCGATTCTGCAATATATCACAAGAAAACCATCCACGATATATCACAATTTTTGTAAATAAAGGGGAAAAAATGCATCAAAACAGCACATTTTATAAAATTGCAACAATGTAAAACAGGCACACAGCTGTCAGAACACTGAGAGCTGTTTGTGACTGAAAAGGTCACATCTCTAAATTAGTCATAGCAGCAGCATCTCAGTTTTCTGGAATATACATTTAAGAAGAAAACTGTCAAAATATGCATATCGTTATTTTGTCCCACCCCTATTTATTTATTCTCAATACATTGGTTTTACCATGTTTTCCATAACTAAGACATTACATGTTTTGCTTGAATATACTCATGTGTTACACTGACTATTTCCCTTTGCTTCAGTGTAACAGAGACCAGTTAGTGAGTGTAAGGGTTTACATCAGCTATGATAAAGATACATTTATTTTCATGCCTTATAAGTCTTGAACATCTATTGCCCATTTTAAGTAAGATGGGGTAAAATGAATTGGGGTGGTTTTTTTTTTTTTTTTTTTTGGTGAAATATTAACAGCATTTTCTAGAAATTTCTTACTGCACCTTTAATAACTTCACACCTTCGTCTCTCACTAAAATTGACCTAGTGCTAAGATGACTGTGGTCCTCAGCATGCTTCCTAATGTGACAAATATCTCCTCCATTGGTATCATATTAGTCCATCCTTGTGCATAATATTTTGAATATGAAGCATGCATGACATTCATTTTCTATTAAATAAAGGATGTCTGATAAGCTTTTCGTGATTGCTGTGCACCTCCGCTGCAAGGACAAGAAGCATTAGGTATGATGAGAGCCATGAAACGAACTATGTTCTTTAAAATTGAATTTCAGACCTCATTTACGCTCAGATAATCCCTCATTCACACCCTATTCTACATAAGCAAACACTTCTGATACCAGGATGCATGATGATTCCCATCAGGAAGTATTACTGACTGAGAGGCAGTAAGAGCCCTCAAAACCAGACAAGAAAAAAAGAGACTGTATGTTACAGAATGTAGGATTTGTAATGCTACTGTATTGTTTACGGTGTCTGAAAATAACTGCATTAAATGATAACTTAACTGTCAGGATTTGTGGTGGGAAGAGGTGAGGACTCTAACACAAATAAATAAATGGGCTTATATTAATGATAATAAATAAAAATAAAACAAACCAAAACCACCCCAAAGGGGGAAAGCAGGAAACTAGATAAAACTAAGCTTGCAAGGCAAGAGCAAAAAAGCAGTATAACAGGCTCCAACACAAGTGAAGGTTGAAGACGGACTGGCACAGGTCTGAAAACTCGGGTGATTAAACAGAGAGCAAATCGGGCACTTGCAGAGGGTCAGCAGGAAGATTTCAGACACTTTCCTGGAGTGTGACTTCAGCTATGACGAACGTCATCAACGCAATCAATGCAACAACTTCAAACCACCAACTTCAAACCACCGTGGGGAAATGTGAAAGCAGCTTTTCTCTGTTTTTATTATTTAGAAATTATTTACAAAATTGCCACAACAGTTTGTGTATGTTTGCCATGAGAGCAGTCTTTCAGTCAGTGTTCATGTCAGAATGAAAAAAGACAAAACATTTATTAGAGTTTATTCAACTGTAGGGGATCAACCTATGTTAAAAGATCGATCAGGGATTTATTAGCTCATTTCAAGGAATCGAATCTTGAAGAGTCAGACTGAATCAGATTAAAAGATTTACACTTTATCTACTATTTGTCCAGAAAATCGAAGACATCGTATTTTACCAATCATGTTTATATTATTTCCGTGGCCAACAATAGTAACATAACACAGTATTGGGTTAAATTTTAGCAAGGTAACAAAATCTACAGCTCGAGGCAATGACTTAGAAGCACATAAACATGAACACAGTTCTTACAAAATGAAAACAAAGATTTATTGAGCTACACTACCATACATGAAACTAACTACGTAATAAACAAACAACAAACAAACGCACGCACACACATTCAGGCATACACACAGAGGCAGTTCAGAGGATACAAAATGAGTTGACAACCGTCCCAAATTAATTCTAGTACTAATTCTAGAAACCACAAAAGCAGAGACTTGGCTTTTGACATCTTTAACTGCTTAAGATTAATTTCTTAATTTCAAAACCTCTGAGAAACACGGCGCTCCTGATTGGTTGGTGACTCAGCTTCAGTGACGTCCTTGGGATTCACTCGCTCGTGAGTGGAGGTTGTCCTGGGTTGGTGACAGACTCTGCTGAGAGTTGGTTTGCGGAAGTTCTTCTTGCGGTGCTTCTTCTTCTTCTTCTTGGTTTTATGGCAAGTTGCGAACCAACTTTTAGAGGTGCATATCGCCACCTACTGTGATGGAGTGTGAAGAGACTGAACTGTGGATTCCTAAATTCTTTTGTATAGTCCACTATTCTTAATTATTTTATAATTGCCTTTATTTGTCTCCCTAAATCTAAACCATCTTTTAATAAACCTTTTATTGTGAAATCCTGATATCCTAATGGTATCCTAATGATATCCTAATGGATATGCAATTCCTCTTTAAGATTTCTCCTTTCATTTTCATTTGCTTTGCATCTTTTTAAAACATGTTCCACTGTCTCCTCTGTTAAACATTCATCTTTTCTTTATTTCTATAGCGCTTTTACAATGTAGATTGTGTCAAAGCAGCTTCACATAGAAGATTATAGTGAATTGGAATGGTGTCCGTTCAGTTTTTAGAGTTTAAGTTCAGTTCAGTTCAGTGTGGTTTAATTTTCCCTGCTGAGAGTCCAAACACTGAAGAGCAAATCCATCGATGCGCAGCTCTACAGGTCCCGAACCATGCAAGCCAGTGGCGACAGCGGCGAGGAACGAACTTCACCATGTGTTACATAAACCTGTCTCATGTTTCCCCATAATGTATAATGTTTGATTTAAATGTGTATGTCCTGTTCTTAAACGTGTTAAAATAACTTGTTCTCTTCGACTAAGATAATGAGCTATTTTGCTTTTCTTTATAGTTTTTTGAATCTTATAATAATGTCGACCTGTGCTACTGGATTCCCAAACTTTCTGCCATTCTCTATTACAGGCTTCTAAGATTAAGTTTCTGCTCTGCTTGGTGAAATTTGTAAAATTGGTCTTCTTGCGGTTTTGACAGTCCCAAAACTTTAAGAGGTTGCGTGGTGATCCAATCACGTGGCGGTGCGGTGTCCGAGCAAGCGAGAGGGGGCAGATAGCAGCAGCGAGCGCGAGCAAGCTAATGCAAAAAGCAAAGTTTTACTGTTGCAGTAAGTTTTTAAGTGATCTGGTTTGGTCCATCCCCATGGCATTGTCTTCCAATGAGCGGTCACCATGGAGGGCGGGGCCACGCCCTGTACCATCATACTCAGGATCAGTCCTTAACCAACTGCTTGTTAATTTCGCGTGGTGAAATCTCTTGGTGAAAGTTTGTAACTATCTCACATCAAATGTCACAAGACGAATACTGTTTGAACTACTAGTTTTTTATGTACAACAATGTATTGCAAATGTCACTAGCTTTCGTTTAGTACCAGACATCATACATTTCAGACACATACAGAAGGTTTCGTCTGCTATGAGTGTTAAAAACACATTGATTGACTTGGTTGGTTGCAATAAACACATAGTATATGAGGAAAACTATGGCATATTATTCAAAGACACATCAACCTTAAATACAACACCTCACGTTATTATCTTTAATTCTTATGCATTAATTCCAGAGATCCTTTGTCTCTACAAAGTGTGCATCTAACAGGATGTCCCACATGGGCACATGACCCAGGATTCATGAAAAAGAGTCTCAGGGCAATTAGTTAGGTTTCCTGTTGAAAGGCACCATTGTTAGGTGATTAAATTATTTACCAAATTTAGTACAGGGTCCCCAGAACAAAGTAATGGTCAGAATAGTCAAATCAATTGGCTCTGTGTTATCCGTGATGAAGCCCTCGAACCAGTTCTAAATGACTGAGACCAGACAATGTGGCGCTTGACCAAGATTTCAGATTCGGACTGATTTTGATTTCTGCAATATGCCAGTAAGTTCTTACACAACGAACAAACTGTCCTTAGTACATCACCTCTGAACTTCAATTTCAGAAGTGACACAGATTCTGGGTAGTTCATAGACTGCTGTATTATGTTTCAAAAGTGGTACACAGATGACCAAACAATGAACGCGTGCTGTGTGACAATCAGGGCTTGACATGAACACCCACCAACCTGCTAAATGCGGGTAGATTTCAGCTATGGCGGGTTAGGCAGCCACTCCCACAAGCCACTTTGACTGGTTGGAAATAATTTTTAAATTGTAGTTTTCTTAAAAGCAGGGTTTGACAATAAAGATGGCCCAATATGCGTGCAAATGTGATCTTAGAATCAATAAGCAGCAGGACTGACAAAACAAAACTGTGTACGCGCTAGCAAAAGAAAGCAGGTGAAAACCGAATGAGAAGCATGATAACTCGCACAAGGCAACCATGCCTGGAAACTCAACAGCATCGATGAACCTTAAGCCAAAAATTTATTAAAATATGTGACAATTCAAATTGGTTGATATGGCAAACAAATTGCAATACAATGGGAGGAGTTTATATGAAATTTTTTTTTATTTGCATCCCATTCAACTCATGTTTCCTTCAGATATGCTTTATGTAGTAGGCCTATATAAGTTGTTCACAAAACAAAAGTCACACCATTCTGCTTTTGCTTCAAAGTTTTTAACTATAGTCTAATTTAGATTAAAAACTGCTCATTCTGCATATATGCTGCATCTTTGTTTTGGATCAGGATTAAAATACAGTGGTTGCCTCTATTTTATTTATTTATTTATTTTCTTATTTTGTTTATATGAAGAGCATTTTTTTATTTATTTAACTGACTTATTTGATTTGGGTTAAATCAATATTACATAATATTATATAATTTTACAAAAATGTTCAGCAATAGCCTAATAAAATAACAATATTTCATTTACTGTATAATGACTAATCTCCTTTTGTTTTAAATATATATATATATATATACACATATTATGAGTAAAACCCTACCAACAATGCATGAAATGGGCCCAAGACATTTAAGATTGGACAGTTGATGATGCGAAGAATGTGGCCTGGTCTGACAAATCAAGATTCCTGGTGCATCACATCAATGAATCATCAAGGGACATGCAGATGGATTTCTGTCATTGCCTTGGTCTCCAAATTCATCTAACATGAACCCAATCAAACATTTGTGGTTCACCTTGGAAAAGCAGGTTCCTGCTGCATCACCACCACATCTGCAATGTACTGTATGAGAACTGGAGGTCCTGTTGCTGACATTATAGTATTAGATATCACAAAAGACCTTTTGTCACATCAGTAAATCAATGCCTCGCTTTCGTGGGCCAAATTAGGTTCTACTGACTACTAGGTGGGTGGTCATAATGTTATTCCTGACAATTATAAACACAAAGAAGCTTAAAGGGGTGGTCCACTACAATATCATATTTTAAACTTTAGTTCATGTGTAATGTAGATGTGTGAACATAAACAACATCTCTGAATGTAATATGCTCAAAGTTCAATGCAAAAAGAGACATTGGCTTTTACAGAGTTAGCTTAGCAAAGCCTACAACGAAAAAAAGTTTGGGGACTACAAAAAATACATCCGGGCTAGTGAGATCACAGGGGCTTCCGGACATGACACAAAGAGAGAAGTGTCTACAATTCAATTTTAATTATATTCCAGAGAATTATAAAAAATATATAGCTCTAGCATTTGACAAAGGAGAGCTTCCAGAATCTCTCCCATTTCAGTGCTGGATTCGGCTAAAAACTCCTCCAACTATAATAGACGAAGCTGTAAATTGTGAGCCACAACCTGTAAGTATTTTTATTTGTTAAAATTTATCAATTGCATGCACAGTTTCTAGCGTTAACGGTATGTTGTAGCAAGGACGTAAAAAAGGATGTTAACAACGGGAAATGCTGTTTGGCACCGTTAACAATTTAGCTACAAATTCATATTTATCCGTCAAACCACTGTAAACACACACACTCTTCACCAGCGCTGCAGTGTCTCTCTATGCGACGCTTTCCCTGCGTTCTACATCTCAAATAACCAACTCGCAAAAGATATGTGAACATTTCATATTACTTATGCATGCTTATTCTGAATATATGTGAAAGACACTTGTCAGACTTTATTTTAGAGAGCAGGCGTGAGGTACTGTGTACTCTTCATTTTCTGTCAGATTCAAACACAAACTGATACGGCTAACAGCTTCTCTGACTGACTGTTTACACAGTGCAAAAAGCGTGTGCTTGAAGGCACGTGATGCTTCCTGGTGACGTAGAGCCGATCCGCGAATCACAGCACATTATGTTAGCTGACCAATCAGAGCCTCTTGAGGGAGGGCCTTTCGGAGAAACTAGGAAATATGACAGTTGTTTACATGTTAGCTGAGTAGCTGTATATAATCAAAGTAAGATATATGAAAAAATAACGTGATTTTCTACAAATGAAGCATGAGCACACATTGCTTTGCATCTTATAAACACAACCAAGCCTTAAAAATACACTGTGGACCACCCCTTTAATGTTGAGAGCAAAGCCTGGAGTTCTTAAAGAAATCTTATGAAAAGGATTTTGAAATTAATTCAAAATCTCTCACTTTTGCTACTCAATTAAACATGCACAGAACAAAAAAAAATCTTTATACTACTCTGTTGTAACTCTGTCTCTTTTCCTTATTATTAATATTAGATTTAGATCTGTTTATATGTTATCGGCTTCTGACTTTATGTACACAATTTAAAACACAATCAATGTTTTGTTATCCAAGCAAAACTAACTAATCAGGGAAACTAATTTAATTCATAGCCTATACTTTTTATTTCTGAACTTACCACCAGTTATTGACAATTTTAGTTAAAAAAAAAAGTACAAATATTGAATTTGTCTGCAGTGCCTTATCTGAAAATGGCAGTACTTGCAAGAATGCGGGAGTTAAATCGACTGTGTACTCTTGTGGGATCCTTTTCATACATATGGATGGTCAACAACTGGCTTTTCCAAGCAGAGTGATCGATCGGAGCATGGAAGAGGGGTTGCAGGGTGATGACTCACATATCTTTGTCATCGAGGGTGAGTTTTATTCAGCTGCTGTCATATGTATGGATGTGCTTGACCGATTAGAGGGGAGAGCTCTTATTAACGGGCCCTCTGGGGACATGTGAAGAGAGATCACTGTGGGATTCTAATTAATTTGGCATCCTAATCCAGACATATAACTAAAGGAGTTTGACATGTTACAGAAGTACTTTACACCACTATTAGGTTTATATCATATTATTGTTATTTACACAGGATAGACACATTAGTTACATTTATATTCAGAAACTAGGGGTGGCACGGTGGCTCAGTTGTTAGCTCTGTCGCCTCACAGCAAGAAGGTTGCTGGTTCGAGTCCCGGTTGGGCCAGTTGGCATTTCTGTGTGGAGATTGCTTGTTCTCCTCGTGTTTGCATGGATTTCCTCCGGGAGCTCCTTTTTCCCCCACAATCCAAAAACATGCAGTATAGGTGAATTGAATAAACTAAATTGGCTGTAGTGTGTGTGAATGAGTGTGTATGGGTGTTTCCTAGGACTGGGTTGCGGCTGGAAGGGCATCCGCTGTGTAAAACATATGCTGGACTAGTTGGCGGTTTATTCCGATGTGTATTTAAATATGCCAGTTCATGTACGGACAAAATGAATCATGAAACCCAGTAAAAATGGATTTATTTAAGATCAGTCAATGTTCTTGAAAGCTGGATGTCCCTGAAGAAAAAAACTCACAATGCTGGATCTGTTTTTCATTACATTCATACCCACTGCTGGTTTCTATTCTAAAAGCACAGGTCCCAGCAAAACGACCAGTTCCTCTCAAAAGAATAAACGATCCATAATAATTAGTACTAAATCACAAGTGCACTTGTTAAATAATCAGCAGCAGTAATAAAAAAGCACTCCTGAAGAACCAAAATAATTGCTGTATTAAAACAGATTTCCCTGAACACTCCCCCACAGTGCGCCCGAAGTGTGAATAAAATGGTCACAATCAAAATCTACAAAGAACTATAGAAATAAAGGTGACTTGACAAAATGAATGAGTAAATTAAAAAGTGAAACAATAAGTGGTCTTTTGGGAAAATTTTGTATTATATCATTATTGCAAATATTTTCTTTTGCACACTAGTATTTCATGCATAACACGACAAAGAAAGTGCAAGCATGATGTACGATTAGCAAAGAAATGATCTTATCAGCTTTACTTAATCAGTGAAACAGTTCATTAAAGCTTGACCTTCTGTTTACAGACTGAAGATTTTTTGGAATTATTTTCTTTAGAATAAACAGAATAAAACAGATAAAATTATGTTTAAAATATAAGTAATTCAATATTAACTTCATGTTTGTTGAAGAGTTGTATAAAATCAATATCAGATTTGCGATCACACTCACAGTCTGATATTTTTTCTTGTGTGGTATTGCGCAACCATTTCATGGTTTCTGAAAAAATATATAATAAATAAACCCATACAGGATTCTTTTTACTTCACATCTAAATGTATTCTAATAGGCTTCATCTCACATGGAATGTTTTTTAGATTGTGTTTTTGTTTGTTTCTTGTAAAGTGACTGAAATAATCAAATATCAGCTCACACATTGTTGTAACCACAAATTATATAATCACACCCTGATTATAAGACTGGACATTTTACTTTAGGGTTTTAGATATCAGTATTCAGTTATTCCAAATTGCCCAATGCATCAAGCAGTCATCCCCATACCAGCACACCACCAGTATGTTTGACCAATGGTATTATTTTCTTTTTGATTAAGGGCAGATGTAACAGAACTCCTTTCTTACAATACAATTCTACTTTAGAATCATCAAGATATGCTAAGGAAAAATCTAAAGAAGATTTAAGGTTTTTCTGGGCTAGCAGTATTTTCTGCCTCAACCTTTTCAGTTTTAGCAAGTGTGGTTTGGACAGCCGTGATCACTGTTGGGGTCTTTTTTTAAATAGATGAGCTCTGCAATTAACAACACACCATATAACCTACACCTTTATTTACCTTAAAAAACACATCGAAAACCAATAATGTAGGATAATGTTGTCTTCTGAGAACTTCCTGAGCCCAGAACTCTACATGCCGTATATACAGATTAATGAAAGTTTAAAGCAATGTGTTTGCTGCTTTGTGCTTCAGTACTTTTTGTCTTATTAGTGAAGTACAAACCATTTTCAAGTACAATTCCTTTTCTTCCATGTGTTCAAAATAATGAACGCATTCACTCATCTCAATTTTAATTCAGCAATTTACTTTTTAAAAGCTAATTAATTAAACAAAAAAGTAACTCAAATATTATTACTTCATTTTTTTAAGTAATGCGTTACTTTACTCGTTACTTAGAAAAGTTATATTATTACGTAACTTTACCCTCAACACTGGCTGTGATATTCATAAACAATGAGTACGTTTACATGCACACACAGACATGTAAACACCTTAATCAAACTATTAACATCATGTAGGATTTTTCACCGCATTTTGCGACAGGATATTCTATACACACACGACAGTTTGACACTATCGACACAGAGGCCGCTGTCGACTGACTGACTGACCGAATGACTGACCGACCCGCCCACCGCCTTCCCTAAACCCAACCGACAGAGTTTTCAAAGGCAATCCAGAAAAAGAAAAAACCCTCGCGGCCGCCTAATCTTTACCACGTTTTCAGATTATTTACTTGTTTTTTTTTTTGGCTTACCTGCTTTTTGGAACCTTTCTTTGCCGAATTCGAACCCCGTAGTCGTGGTCAACTCCACACTCCGCTCTGCGTCTCAAGTCCGCTGACGTATGCGGCGAGCCACTGTGCAAACTGGTAACAGCAGAAAAGCAGTCCACAAGAAGGTAAGCTGTCAGCTGGTAGCGCGAAAAGAAACAGAATCTGTCGGCGGCATCATACCGCCCCGTAGCGTTCGTTTTAAAAACGAAATGCAGCCATGCGTAGCTCTGGCTACATAAATAGTGCTCTCCAAAAATGTATACGGGGGTACGTAATCACAATAGCCGCATTTCCACTATCACGCCTAAAGCGAGCGTGCCAGGGCAAGCCAGGGCCAGTCGTGTTTCCACTGTCACTTCCGGGGCCTGATCGGGTCAAAGTGGGGCTTCCTCGGGGCCAGCGGCCAGCCTTTTCGGCCCGCCGAATACCTTGGGCCAAACAGGGCCAGCTGGGGCTTCGGGTCGGAGTGAAAGGAGAGGCAGAGTTTGCCCGAGTCTGGTAAACATGGCGTGCTGCCATTACACTAGTTTTCCAATTGCACAGGAGTACATGCGCCAAAAAATCCTTTGCTGCATCCTCCTTGATGTTTCAATAACGCATAATAATCTTTACACCACATTAAAGACACAGCAACCACTAACTTTCAGTTGTCGAGAGTTTTTGTCAAGTTTAAATGGTGTGTTTCTTTCTTTATTTTGGAGATAATACGAAATATGAATACAACAGAAAGACTTTAAAAATTGCGTGTCCACTTTTGTAGGCTCAACACAATAGTGTCATATCTAGATAAAATAGCCTAAGCTATATTGAAATCATTTAAAGAATTACAAATACTGGATATAATAAAATCACATTAAATAAATAAACCAATATAAAACAAACAAAAGAACAATTTAGGTATAGAAAATACAAATAAATTAAACCGTTTCAAGCCATTTTAAACTTTCATTTTACAAAGGCCTATCTGAAAAAAAGATTTTAGATATTTTCTAAAAACAATAAACAATGGAGGAGTTTTGAAATATTATTTATAAAGTGTTTGGATATGATGATATTAATCAAATCGTGCAAACAGAGCATTTTTTTTGGTGAGTGAAACTCCCTGTCAAAAACTCCAGTCCTGCGCAGTGCTGCTTTACAAACGGATTGGGAAAAACTACACACAAAAATGTGTTCTATGTCCTCAAACAAATGTTTATGTTTTTATATGACGTGGTAAAATTTAAAAATGAAATTTTAAATGTAGAGGATAGCTGCTGAGCGCAACGACATATAGGCTATAGCCTATATTTTATTACTTGCTCTTATGTCCTGAAACACTTAACGGTTTCCTTTACTTAAGATTACCAAATAATATGCAACATCCTTAAATTATTCTCTTAAATAAAGCGGAATTACCTATTAAGTGTCATATAGCCTAGGGAAAAAATTGTGATTTTGGTCTCTCCGGAGCATTTGGGCTGAATGTTTGACGGCGTCTATCAAAACGAGGATGTTATAAAATACATTTTATACTGAGTTATTACCGGAACAGGTGACGGGCTGGTGGGTAGTGCTGTCGCCTCACAGCAAGAAGGTCGCTGGTTCGAGCCTCGGCTGGGTCAGTTGGCATTTCTGTGTGGAGTTTGTATGTTCTTGGCGTGGGTTTGCTCCGGTTTCCCCCACAGTCCAAAGACATGCGCTATAGGTGAATTGGGTAAGCTAAATTGTCCATAGTGTATGTTTGTGAATGGTAGTGTATGGGTGTTTCCCAGTGATGGATTGCAGCTGGAAGGGCATCTAAATACTGATATAATGAATAAAAATACATAAGCCTATGCTTATAGACATATAATGTAATGCTGTACAGAAACGTGTCATTTGTTTATTTCAGTTGTCTGTATTTTAATCGTTTTGTGATGATGCGATGGTGTGCTTTATCTGCCTGCCTGATTCCCGCTGAACTGGGCGAGTTGTGTGACGTTTGATTCGGGGGACGTGCTGCGAGCTACTGGCCCGACAGTGGAAACGCGACATGATTTCGGCCTCACTGCACATGCACCCGGGCTATTGGAACGGCCAGGCCCGATAAAAGCCCTGGCTCGCACTGGCCCGACAGTGGAAATGCGGCTTTAAACTTTAAACTAATGCGGACATTTTAAACTAATACTAAACCAATAATGTTACAGAAACTAAGGTAAATCACACTCTCAGTCGATCCCTCTTTTTTGTATATTGCATTACAGTTAATGGATTAGTTCACCCAAAAATGAAAATTGTTTCACTGTTTACACACCCTCAAGTGGTTCAAAACCTCTATGAGTTTCTTCCTTCTGTTGAGCGCAAAAGAAGACATTTTGAAAATGAAAACCTGTACACATTGACTTCCATGGTAGGAAAACAAATACTATAGAATAAATGGTTACAGGTTTCCAGATTTCTTCAAAATATCTTGTGTTTAACAGGGGGAAAAAATCATAAAGATTTAAAAAAATAATAAAAGATGGATAAGTTATGACCTAATTGTAATTTTTGGGTGAAAATTTCATTTTCCCTTTAATGGAAGTTTAGTTTTGCTGTGCTTTGGCTTTTACAACCTTTTTGTAGGTGATTTCCCAGATGCGGTACAGGGTAATACAGATAGAACTCTGTCGATTTATTGATTTTGTTTTATGCTGTTCAGCATAAAATCTTCAGATGTGAATGCATGGTAGACTTAAGTATTTCCTCATTCAAAAGGGACAATGCACATATCATCAGAGCACACCAATCACTTTGGGATAATTACAGTAAGGCATGATTCATAAGGTGATTCATTCCTAATAGTGTGTTGTTTCTTTAATGAATGGTTTAGATGTTCTGACATCATGTTATACTATTTTAAATAATGACCAAAAAAAAACGCTCTGTGAAAGGCAACCATACTGGTTGAGCAGTGGAATGTACAAGTCAGTTTGAAAAAGCATCTAGTGAATGATTTAGTTTTTGGATATGACAACAAAACCTAGATACAATTTGATCAAATTTATATTATGACAGAATTATATTCTGAAAAAAATGCAGGTAACTAACCAACAGTGTATCATTTATTATGTTAACATTTTCAAATACGTCATTGTGCAAAGAGAAATTAAATCAAATCATTCAGGTTTACTTACAAATGTATCCATTTTATAACGCAATAACTGTGACCCTGGTTCTTCTAGCTCATTAAAATGCAGATTGTTCAGTTGATATAATGCAGTGTTTAGTGAATTTGTTCCTTAGCCATTCTCCCTGTCCCACCCTTAAAGTCACAAGAACTTGATGCAATATATGTAAAAACTCTAAGGGATAATTTCCTAGATGCTCTCAACAGTTTGCAAACACCAAATCTGCTAAGATATTACTTTCAAAGTGGCCTTTTTCTGGCTTATTTCTCTGTGGAGTTTCATAACTGCTGTCGATTAGCCCAATTACTGTGGTGTAATCAGCAATTTTATGATGTGGATGTTTCCAGTATACTGCAGAATCTTACATAAGAGCAGATAAAGGCTGGGAGCAGAGCGGAGCGGAGCAGGGGTCTAAAACACAGATAGTCTGCAATTTTGAAAATCTACAAATCTGAAGATAGAACTGCACAGAGCCTAGAATAGCACATTTCAAAAATAGCACACAAAACAAGCATATAAATAGTGCCTATCACGTTTCTCTCATCCAGGTGCAAATACCATGACACCCATAGATTTGTTTAAGAAGCAATTTACTGATTCCAGTTCATATTCCCTTCAACAATTTGGCTTCTTATATGTTTAATTATACATTAATTATATTAAAGAGTTTGGGAACAATCATGCAGGGAATGAATAAATGAATGAATGAATATATGAATGAATGAATGAATGAATGAATCAATGAATCAATGAATGAATGAATTTCAACGGTAAATTAGATAATTGCAATGATGCATTTTTATGCATGTTTTTTGTTTTTTCAATTAACTGTTATGAATCAAATGTTTAGGAACTGAAATATAATGGTAAACGTTTTTTTATTAGACATGCCAGTATTCAATAAAAATATCTATAATTTAATATATTGCAGTAATGAATATGCATATGAATATGAATCATTGGCACTTCAAAACATCATGGGGTTTCAGCCTCTGTTTTTATTTAATGTGGGAAATATACAATACCACATATGTATGTAAGTTATACAAGAGATATTCTTGTATACAAAATAAATATTCTACTGGTCTACAGTATAGTCACAACTCTCTACTGACAACACAACTATCTGGATAAAATTATTTACATATATATTTTATTTAAATGTAAATTAAAAATTTATTTTTTTCGTTATTTGAAAATCATTACAATTTTTATTGAGAGATTTACAATGAAGTTTGTCAATTTATTAAAATACCATGACAATATAGTATACCGCGATACAAGACTCAGCAGTTATTATGACATGAAAATGCTAATTTTGGGTTCAATAAAAAGAATTGGCTCACAAAGGCTTTTTGCTTTCAAATCAAACAATGTGAATCCAAGAATTTTTGATGGACTAAAATGATGCTTTTGATTTATGGAGCCAAACAGGTCTCAACAATTCACTGAAAATAAAATGATGCAATAATGATCTGGGGGCGACGCGGTGGCGCAGTGAGTAGCACGTTCGCCTCACAGCAAGAAGGTCGCTGGTTCGAGCCTCGGCTGGGTCAGTTGGCATTTCTGTGTGGAGTTTGCATGTTCTCCCCGTGTTCGCGTGGGTTTCCTCCGGGTGCTCCGGCTTCCCCCACAAGTCCAAAGACATGTGGTATAGGTGAATTGGGTAAGCTAAAATTATCCGTAGTGTATGTGTGTGAATGAGTGTGTATGAATGTTTCCCAGTGATGGGTTGCAGCTGGAAGGGCATCCGCTGCGTAAAATATATGCTGGATAAGTTGGCGGTTCATCCCGCTGTGGCGACCCCAGATTAATAAAGGGACTAAGCCGAAAAGAAAATGAATGAATGAATGAATGAATAATGATCTGCTAATGCTTATTAGATTGCAGAAATCAGCAGAAAATTTATAGAAATGATGATTGTGCTTAAAGAAACATGTAAAAATCATACATTTATCAGTAACTAACTATGCAGTTTTGGACTAAATGCCTTAAGTGAAGCTCTGTGAACAAAAAAAATAAACTGTTGCAGACAGGATTAAATATTAAAGTTTGTGTAGTTTTTTTTTTTTTAATATCAAAAACTGATTGATTTTGCACTCCAGGCATAAATTAAAAATAAATATAAACAGAAAAATAAACAGACAAATCCAAGACAATTCACACAAATGTCAATTTGCTCACATTTAATAATGAGTTTTAAACTTGTTTCATGTGTTTTGTGAAACACATTTAAAAAATGATGTCATTTCTTTTGTGTTTGTGAATTGCTTTTTGTCTTGTGTGTAAATGATTACCATAATGTGTCCATATAGATTCAATTGTGATGCTACAGTGACTATGGAGATTTCAAGATGTTACAATGAATTCAGAGTTCCATCCACGATTGAGAAAAAAAATAACCACAAATTAACAGGACCTGTCCAAAAGGAAAAAAAAAGATTTTTAATCACTACCTGATGCACATGCACAGTCCCCAACACCACATTCAGACAATAGGTATATTTAAGGACTTATGGAACCCTTTAAAAGACAATAACCAGTAAAACATCATAAGAATACATGTTTACTTTTACATGGGCCATCAATGATATAAAAAAAAAAATCCAACCTTGGCATTACTACACTTCCTTAACGCTCTATGACCTCATTTCCTGTCTTGTACGTACATATGTCCTCAGGTAGACTGACCCCACTCATACCTCAACACTGAGTCAATATAGGGTGACAGTCACACCAGTGCACTGATCACATTTTATCTCCGTATAAACAGAGTTGCTGTAGGAGGCTGCCATGAAAACGCAGATGTTTTTTTCACAGTCTCAGCTACAGGAAAGAAAGAATAACTTCCCTCCTCCGTTTCTCAGGTTGTGCTAAGGCTGTGTATTGATTAAGACTGCAATGCGACGCTTCACCTTCTCTAATGCCTAATAGAGACCCGGAGGTGGCAATCATATACTGAATGGCAAACAAATCAGGCCAATTTGCACACACACATATCCGTATTGATACTTCATTCACAATTCACTCTACAAACTGATTGCTTTGTTTTTAAGCGCAAAATGTATTTACATGTTTTGATTTTGAGACGATTTGAGACAAATGCAATTTATTTCTCACTGAAATTACACTTTTTATCTAATTCATTCCGTGAGGCATGATTTATTTATTAAGATAATTAAAGTATGAAAAAATAAAACATTTACGCACATACACATCCGCATTCAAGGTTCAGTCTACAAACAGAGTTGCTTTGTTTTTAAAGCAACGTGTATTTAATGGTTTTATTTTTTCCTGAGTCAATACATACAACTGTGCTTTTCAGTTGAGTTCATCTCTGAGATATGTTGCTTTATTTCAATATGTATTTATTTATACAGTTCATTCAGTTGCTTCATGGCATCTTTTAAGCAATATTAGTATGTCTTTAATTGAAAAGTTAAATAAAAATAAAAAAATCAATAACAAACATAAAGATATCATTAAAGTGGATGATTAAACAAAAAAGTAGCAAATTCAAACATCATTCACATTAGGGCTGCACAATATATCGTTTCAGCATCGATAGTGAAAACAGAATTGTAAAAACTTTTTGTTTACTTTTTATTTCACAGTAAAAAAAAAATATTTCACAGAATTGTATTTAATTACTGTATTTTTACTGAATTTATATGATTTATGGAAAAAAAATCATCATTTGTTTTCTCACTTAAAATTTTTGTCTTGTTTCTAGTCCAAATATCTACATTTCAAAGTGAAAAACAAGATTATTTTACTTACCCAACTGGCAGATCATTTTGCTTGTTTTAAGGAAAAACTCTTAATCAAACAACTACTTGATCTAAGAATTGTTAGATATTTGGACTGTTAGATATTAGATATTAGAAAAGAGACAAAACTAAGTAAGAAAAGATTATTTTGCATTGCGATTATTCAATTTCTGTACCAGAATACTGTTAGAATCCCCAGAAAACCATCATATAGTGTTATTCAAACTATCTTGTGAAACTGTTTTCATATAGCAATATTTATGGCAGAAAAATAAAATACTGTACCACAATATCAGATTTTTCCAATATCGCGCAACCCTAATTCACATTTCAAAAATGTCTGTACTATGAGCTCAGGTGCATCACCACCGTGTTTTAAACAGTCTTACGTTTCAAGCTAGATAAATGAGGCAAACATTACCTCTGCCCCATTGCAGTCTACCACTATAGTAACCAATAAAGTCATTATCTGAACCAGATTGTGATGTCTCCTTTATTCTTCCTCTCATGAAATATGCATGAATATTTTTCACTTCTGAGTGGATGAACTGCTAAAATATACATGCAGTCAATGTGACTGTCTGAATTATTCTTAACTTCCCATTCACCTGACTGTGATAAAGTGCTCCATCGCAGGGCTGAATTGCTGTTTGGACAAGTATTTAAGCGTAACTGTTTTGATAGTACTAATTTTAGACTTCATGTGATGTGACCCACAGCTCAACCTTAAAGAGGCCATATTTTACATTTTTTAAGTCTATGTAAAATATTTCTTTAATAATACAGTCACTATCATTACCATTGTGATGTCATTTTCTTAATAATACTGTAGTGAGGTATAAAGTATATTAATTTCTATGAATGTATGCCCAACAAGGGCACTGGTCAGCATTTGTTCATGGTAACTAACTGTCTGCAACACTTGTCTTTTGTTTTTTTGTTTTTTATTGAGTGCAATACCTATAGCTTCAATGCAGTGCAGTAAATCTCAACCAGTATGCAACCTCAAGCAAAAGAGAGGAAAAGCTTGTCTTTTTGATATAAAAAGGCTTAACATGGACATAAAATTGGTAAACAGAACATCTCCTTAAACTTATCCATTTTATTTTGCAATGTGGAAGTACGTTCTTTTTTGCAAAAGTGCTAATTATTTGCCGCTATGCGTAAATGACTAGGAATAACAAACAGTCAAACTACTTGTGCTACAAATACAAAACCAGTGTGTTTATGCCAATACATTAAAATGAAAAGAATGTGATAAGAAAGCACCAGTTTGCAACATCAAGAAGCTGTTTTGTATGGACAAAAAGTTAATGGAAGTGAATGAGACCTGAAGTCTCGATAGCTACACTTGCTCTTGTGTGAAAAACAAGGTGGATAAGTGACAGTTTCAAACAACCTCTTAGCAAATCCGGTTAGTGTAACATAAAACATGAGGAAAAAATGCTATATTTAAGTAACATTTATGTAAATTCATGTAAATGTAAATGACTTTTATCCCGTCATTATAACTACTTCACAAAAATAATTAGAGCTTTGTTTGAGACACTTTGCAAGCCTTGATCTATTGTAAAGGCAGAAACAAACTCAGTGACTTCCCAAATCGCATCCTGTTATGAGACTTCCAGACGCATATCATTTTCAAATGTCCAGTCTCTTGCAGATCAATAAGAGGAAAAAGCATAGGAAAGAGAAAAGACAACATGACAGAATTTTAGGGTAAGTAATCCAATAACCTTTGCTTTGTTGCCAGGGACGCTCTAACATTTCAAAACAGCAAACAGAGTCAAGCATATCTACAGCATTAGCTTAAATTGATCTGTAAACTCTTGTGACTGTACATAAAAAGGAAAACCCACAATCAATATCTGATTTCAATGATCTTTGCACAGCAGCCAATCAACAAGCTTGGATAAAAGAGTGAAGCCGGAAATTTCACTTCTTCTGAAGTCTGTGTCGAGCTTCAGACCAGATGATTAAGCTGCAGCATAGATAAAAGTTTTTTTCCATCTGATAAGCACAATCTACAATTTACTACACAAACAGTTAAAACAAGGCTTTCAAGCGCATCCAAAATCATCTTCTCCAACCATTTCTATGGTTCTATTTTCATAATCTCGGCTGCAGATGAAGTCATGGTGTGTTTGATCTCGTTTGTAGTTGAAAAGGTGAATGCTTTCTTCAGATAAACATGACACCCATTATTTGATCCAATTACAAGGCAGATATATTTAGTATCTGTAACAGACACTCAATTATTAATGAGACGTAAGGCATGAGATAACCCAGTGGCAGTATTTTTAAGACTCAAAAGAAGAAAAAATTGAGCACAGCATAAACCCCAGATAACAGCAAATAAATCAGGTTAGGACAATCCGTTAAAAAATATTTAATCGACAGATGCAGCATTTCGATTCAACTATAGGAGATGCTTCTGAAAAGTATGACAGATTTCTGTTCATTTATAGTCATTAGTACTCCCCGTTTACTGCTCAAGAGACAAGAGAGTATATTGATTAGCCCTCAAAACAGATTCTATTACAGGCTACTACATTCACTAAAAGTGAGGGCAGTGCTGCCAAAAACTGGGTGCAAGTGAATTCATCCTGAGCACACATCTGAATCACTCCGTGAGTTTTAAGAAATTACCATTTCTTTAATTAAAAGCAGTGGGTGATTATTATCTGTGTCCTCAGTAATTTCAATCAAGCAACAATCTGCACCAGGGTCCCAGAAACCCTAGTGACGGCCCTGGCAGTGGATCATGTACAACAATAAGTCATGGATATTTAGATTACCTCTCAAAGTAAAAAAAAAAACTAAAAATAGGTTAAAAAACTAAAATTGTGAATGTTTTGCACATTTTTATGTTTTGTAATCCTTATATATCACCTGCTACAGTATTTGAGTCACTGAAAACCAGGGTTGCACAATATATGGCAAAATTATCACGTTAGTAGTATATGCAGTCGCAGACATGTGTGATAAATGATAATTTGCTCAACCCTTGTGTACTGTTCAAATTTACGACCCTTTCGTTATGTTCGTTATTGTTTTTGCCCCATTGACTTTCATTATAATGACATTTTTTGATTGCAAAGTCATATAATTGGGCATTCTTGATTGTTAGTGGTTTTACCTGTTGGGAAGAGGTAAAATTTGTTATTTTCACTGTTGATCATCAATTGGCAGCATTAACCCTTTAGATAGGCCTGTGCAAAAAACATTCTGGCTTTTATATGGAGTAAAACAACAGATTAGTGTGTGTTCAACAAAATTAAATAAACTTACTATGTTTACTATTTTCTGAGCGCATAAGCTGCTTATTTTGACTTTCTCAAACATATCAAGATAAGTGCGCAAACAGCCACGAATATAACAAAAGAGTAGTAAATTTCCCCAGAGTGTATTGTTGAATTAAAAAAAAATCAAAGCATTTTCCCAAATTATGTGTCAAAATAAGTTTTCACCAAACATTCTATTTGCTGAAACACAGAAAAAGCTGTGGTCAAATTAAGACTTAAAATCACTCCAGAGTGGATGAAAACATCCCCAACAGCACACAAGGGTTAAGGCATTGGTTTGACCAATCAATACTATCCCGCCCTCGCCAATAGTTGCTGTTTTGCTATTGGCTGGAGCGGCCCAAAGGTGAACCCAGAACTGAAAATAAATGCTTATGGCAGCAGTAAAGATGAGAGAAAAATGACAACAGCCAATCAGAGTCAGAATATCTTGTGACGTTTTCACTCATTTACTGTGTTTTAAAGACTAAATGTTTGCACCTTGACACCTTTTTTTAGTCTGAATTAGAAATAATTAGATCTAAAAAATAGTTTAAAATCATTAAATAAATAAAATGATTTAAATATAATTAATAATATAGTTATCACAACACTCAACAACAATATAGCATTAAGCGTAGTATCGTTCAGTCCAACTAAAAACATGACTTAATGATAATAAAAATGTAATTAAACATTATACATGATGATCTCACAGTATGAGGGTACATCAATGTATTAATTCATTTTAAGCATTTTAATAATGTTTTTTTTTATTAGTATTGAAAAATGCTTAATTTATCTTCCTATCCATTTTGGTTGAATCTGTCCATATGCATGTAGTTGTGTCATCAATGAGCATTTAGTGCTTACCTGGTTGAATAAATAAATGGCAAGCAATGGAGGATAACCTTGTTTTGCCCTCAAGGTGGGTGTAATGGCATGTGCAATTGACTAGTTAAAGCTTGCAAAGTATATAGGCTTAAGAACTGTTAAAGGGATGTGAAAAATCTTATAAGAACAAATACCAATATACACCAATGCAATCAATTTTACCAATACCAATATGCTGATGTGAAGTAAAGTGAATTATTTAGAGTTTTCAGTGCAGAAAATGTATGTTTGTTTTGAGATACATTAAAAGTACATGTCTGTACTGAAGTAAATACTATAGAAAAACAAATATAAATTCTACATTAGTTAGTTCGGGAAGAAATAACAAAAAAGGTACTTTTTATATTAGTACGGAGTTCAAGGTTGTAGAAGTTAAACTCTTGGAATTGTCTGATATGTTTACAATTATTTTTTGATAAAATACACTTTAATATTATTTATCTACTTTCTATACTGGTGTATTGTATTATACCTGGACATTTAGCATTTTTCTCTTGTTTTCCATATGTATACTCTTTTATTGTTGTTTTTTGTTGGGCAGGTGTATTAACTTGCTGTTATGTGACATCTGGAGTTCATTTTGTCTACTCAAAATGTATTCTTTTCATACTTATTTTCTCTGTTGAGCAGCTATGATTTTGACAAGAAATCTACTGTTTAAATGTTTTTAAGTAAAGCACATACTTTAAAAGCATGTCTTTATTTCCACACATTGCTAAAACACAAAGAAATAAAAAGCATGTTTTTTAAACAAGTTTCTTCTCATAAAACATAAATAATTTTCAGTACAGTTTAATGATATATAGTTCATTCCTAATATGCCCTTTGTTGTTATAGCATCAAGCTCTAATCAAGTTTCATCCATCTCTTCTTTAAGACTACACCTGGGTCTTGATACAAAGCCACCGATAGTAAAACATAGACAGAAATTACCTTAAACAGGCGTAGAATGTTGGCCACCATTATGGAAACGGAGCTAGCTGCTGCACCTATAACACCAACTATCTTGTCCGGTTTGGCAAAGATGGGCTGCTCACCACTAGCACATCGCACATCAGTAGAATCACGTTCAATGAGGGCCTGCACAAAGGTAAGTGACTGTTCCAGGGCATAAGTGTCTCGCGAACAGGTGTCCAAAATGCGTGCCCCCAAGGTAACATTGGGCAGCAGGTCAGGGTCTTTATTGATGAGGTCGATGGCAAAAAGCATGGCCTCTAACCGATGAATACCCTTCTCTTTCTTAAGTTCCCCACAAGGAGCACCACGTTCGCCCCGAGCATGCACTGGGAAAAGACCACCCAGGATGATGTCACCATCCAGTCGTATAGAATGGGCATATTCAGGAGCAGGGGGTGTCAGTGGATCCGTACGCTGACTGATGGATCTAGTCACCCCAGTTAGTAGAAGAAGACAGCCATACCATACAAAGGCACTCAACATGGTGACATGAAGTGGATCCAGATGTACAAGCAGCAGTGAGGATGCAGTTACAAAGGTGGGAAGCCAGCAGGGACCGAGCGCAATAACCGAAGGGGGTCATCAGTGCCCCTCAGTGGAGCAACTGCATACCAGATAACAAAGTCCGACGTCAAGGAGACCATTGGATTCACCTGGAAGTTTTGGGGGACAAACGAAAAGGGACGCCGCAAATGAGATGATGGAATATGAGCGAAATCACATAGTTGCTAGATCCTCAATTATGGAGGTCACAGACCATTAGAACCCTGTGTGAGAGAGAAAAGCAGAAGAATATGCTTTCATCAGCAAAGATTTGTGCACATTATTTATCAGAAGACACATATGCACTGCACAGCATGAAGTCTGAAGTGTGAAAAAAATGGAGAATGATCAGTGCATTTGTGTATTCGCTAAACACATCTGATCTGACTTTTAAAACATGCATCTGTTTATGCATAAATATGCATGCATAATTAGTCCTACACTTCTTACACCTTAGTTTTTAATATCTTTATACAACAAGTGAGTCAATGTGCTTTAAACACATGGTTGGAATCCATCCCAATAAAGAGCAGCAACCTTGGAGAATATTTTCTTCAGGTTTACAAATAAAACTCTTAAAAGGGACAACACACCCAATCATTTCCCATTTACTCATCACTGTGTCATTCAAGCCCATTTCTTCCACAAAGCACAAATAGAGGGACTGACGGTCTCCGTCAGCTGTCATATTCAGTGCATCTTTTTTCCATACCATGAATGGGAATGTGACACTTTTTTGTGCTCCAAAGAGTGGTGTCAAACAGGTTTGGAAAAACAAGAGGATGAGTAAATGACAGAATTTCTATTTTGTGAACTGTCCCTTTAAGCACATCTACCTCTACAGTACAAAAGTATAGTGATTTATGCAACCCTAATAAATATAAGTTGGATTCTTACTATTTTATTTACAAAATAATAATAATAATAATAATAATAACAAATGGCGGTTCATTCCGCTGTGGCGACCCCAGATTAATAAAGGGACTAAGCCGAAAAGAAAATGAATGAATAATAACAAATAGAGCAAAGGATCAACACTATTACATAAGAACCCATTAAAAAGGCATCATTGCACAGATTGTACAGAAATAACGTTGCACGTAAAACTTTGAAACATTTAAACTGCCAGAAAATCAAACATCCAAATCCTTTAATGGCATCTGATAATTGCGACAGGTTGGAAACGGCATCGGCATCAGAAACAGTTCAACAGACCATAGTTCAACAAAAACAGCACTGCAACAATTATGCAAATGCACCATTTTACACAAACAGCAAATTGCGGATCAAAAAAACACATTGTCTTTCTTTTGCAGATATTAAGAAATAACATTTAGAAAGCATCCCTACCTGCAGGTGCCTGAGGAGTGCTCGAGCACTGATCGCTGCTGCTTTGATGCTGCTGGGAGGGACAGCGCGCGCAAGAAGCACACAGAAGAGCGCACGAGCGCATCATTTCTCCTGAAAATACTCCCACTCCGTTATGATTGGCTTGACAATTTGCATGCTTTATTTGCCCTGAGCCACATCAAGTGAAACTGGAGTCAATCAATTGCGCACAACGTAAATAAATAAATAAACAAAAGAGATGGGGGAAACCTTAAAACTATGACATTGAAGTAACTCTGTTATTTTTAATAAGTATAATATGAGCGCATTGCTATATGCTTTTTTTACACACCATAGAATGTTCAGACTGATAAACGCAAAAGAGCGATTAGAAATATTCTCTCCAGTGTCTGTGTGGCCTGGTTTGACTGGTCAACAGTCGCTGAAGTAAATTATCTTATTGCTCCCTCTAGTGTAAACACAGGGGACTTACACGTATCGTTTCTGTTCAGTACATCTGCAGTGTTGGTATTTTTAAAATTAGTAAAAATCGAATCGTTTTCATACATTGAAATAAAATAATGTAATTATTAGGGGGAAAAAAAATAAACTTATAAATCTAAAAGAATTGACTGCTTACAATTTTGTTAATGTTTATTCTAAAGAAAGACAAATATAAATGACAAATGACAAATGACAAAAGACAAAACAAATTCACATCATGGATCTATATTTACTGCTTAGCATTATTAGAGTCAAAATGACCATTTGGGACAAATTAGGGGTGTGGGAGGTTGAAAAAATACATTAGAAAGATGCCACCATCCTTTGTTTATTATTACAAAAAGACCGGAAGTTATGATATTGATCTCAAAACTTTGAAAGGGATAGTTCATCCAAAACTCAAAATTCTGTCATAATTTACTCTCTTTTCCCTAGTTCCAAACCCATTTTTACATTCTCTTTTCTGTTGAATTTAAATTCATCTTTATATCTATTGCTTTTTACAATGTAGATTGTGTAAAAGCAGCTTAAAGAATATAGAATAAAAGCCACAATTATTCAAATTGTGGAACATTCCAGCAAGTCAGGTAGACAGAAGAGTATTGTAGAATGCTGGTGTAGTTCTGAATTTAAAACTGATTAATTTCAGTTTAGCATAAATGTCACCGTTGAAGTTCAGCTCAGTTTATTGGGATCAGTGTAATGCAAATGTCACTGCTAAAGGCCTATCCACTGAAGAGCAACTCTAACAATGCACATCTCCACCAGTCCCAACCGGGCAAGCCAGAGGCGACAGTGGCAAAGAACCAAAATTTCACCAATTGACGAGCCTCAGGCTCAGCCGGGTTGACCAGTTCTCCTCTGGCCAAACTTTTTGTGCAGTGTTGAACACAGAGAAGATTTTCTGCAAACCTGTAACAATTGACTTCAATGGTATTTGTTTTTCCAACTAAGTCAATGGTTACAGCTTTTCAGCTTTCTTCAGAGTATCTTCTTTAGTGTTCAACAAAATAAAGAAACTCATAAAGGTTTGGAAACTTGAGGGTAAATATAATGAGTGAATTTTCGTTTTGGGGTGAACTATCTTTTTGAAGCCCTATGTGTCTCCAAGAGCAAATTAACAAATTATCTGTGGTCAAAAAATAAATGTGGGTCACTGGATCACCAGTAGTTTTTCCTTTAAAGAGGAATCTCTGAAGAACAGATTACATTTAAATTAGAAATATATCTTGTTTTATTTCCTTAAATTCCTTAATCATCTAAAAATCATATTGGTACTATTTTGGTACTATTTTTGGCACTCAACAGTTGTTTTGTGGGAAACAGGCTACATTTATAGTCCCAACCTAATTCAAAAAGCCATTCACAATTAATGTAGTACTTACAAATAATTATGTCTAAATAAATAACTAATATAATTGATATTATCTGAATCTTATTTTTTAATTAGTTAGTTGGTTAGCTAGTAGCTATATGATATTGTTTAATGGAAGGTGGGTCCTGTAGGCGTATACCTTAGTGACCATGACATGCTTTAAATATCTCCTTTAATAAATAGAGAAATATCTGGCTGATTCTATTATTTTAGGTACATTTAAAAAAAGTTAAGGGAAAAAGTCGTTTTCCCGTGTCTGATTGAAAGCATATTCAAGTTTAATACTTCAGTGCTTGCCAAACACAATTTTTTTTTTTACACTGTTAACAATTTCCTGTAGAATCTCTACAGTAACTTACTGACTGCAGTTTGCCAGTAGCTTACTGTAAATCAATTACAGCAAGAATACTGTATTTACATTTACAGCACCATTTATATTGCTCTATATGTATTTACAGTATTGTATATCTTTACTGTAAATTATACCATGCAACTTTAAAATACAGCAACATACTGCATAACTGCCCTACAGTAAAATACAGTTCATATTAGTTAAATACTGTATAATTTACAAAAATCATTAATAGTGTAGAGTTAACAGGAAAACTGAGGAACTGACTCTTTCAGGGTCAGATTTACAAACATATGCGCCCAATATATTTGCCAACTACCGATTGTGTTTCATATATCATATCAGCATTCTTTCTATACACATAGCAGGTACATATTGGGCCAAGGAAGAATGTAAAATGTATAGTGATTCAATATGCATCCCAAAAAAACACCAAGGTGAATGCAACAGACAGCCTATAAGACCAAGCGATACAGCACTACGACGGAAACGCGTTCTCTCTCTCTCAATTCAATTCATTAATTGCTTTATTGGCATGACAGATGTTACAAATGTATTGCCAACGCATTTATGAAGTTTACATAAAAAAAACATACATATATATATAATATATGTAAATAAAATACAAATAAAAAATAATTCGAATAAACTGTAAATTTAACAATCAACATGTTAGGATAAAACAGTGATAATAAATAATAATAATCAGTATATTTACAATCTTTTTTTTCCTTAGTAAATATTGAAGTTGTGTTTTATTGTCTAACTCTAAGTGAATTGAGGGTAAATGCTCTGGAGTTTTGGAGTTCACCTCACCTTATGTCTTTTCAATGCGGCTTTATGTCAGATCCTAAACACTAAATAAGTGATAGACAGGGATGGGCAAGTTTTACATGTATCACAATAAACTACAAAATACAGCAGCCACAACAAGTATCAAAATAAACTGTAAAAATAAATAAAATACTGTATTTTGAAAATACTACAAAATACTTTTACAAG
The DNA here is from genome assembly GCA_903798115.1 of Danio jaintianensis. NCBI lineage: Eukaryota > Metazoa > Chordata > Actinopteri > Cypriniformes > Danionidae > Danio > Danio jaintianensis. The sequence goes on from CAIGQV010018127.1 coordinate 12,305,837, forward strand.
GGAACATGAAATTCCTTCGCAAACCTTCCATCAATAGACCTATTGGATCAATCCTTTCACCATTAAACTGACTTAGTGAAGTAAACAGTGTTTGACAGCAACAGCCTTTCTCTGAGCAAGTTTAATTCAGCTTCTCTGCCAACTCATTCACCTCTACTCCTGTACATGAATAGGTATTCATAAACCTTTGTTTCTCTTTGATTTTTGTATAAATTTTGTAAAAATTTCATACAGAAAGTCCTATCATGAAGATGATCTCTTTAATCACTGTAAAAACCATGTAATGCAGATAATGAGTTGGAACATAGTACAATATCTCTTCATTGTGTTTCCATCCATTGGGTGGCCAGTAAAATTGACACCATCTCTTAACAGCCTTATATTTTAAAAGGGTGATATATTCATTCATTCATTAATTTTCCTTCGGCTTACCTTTATTTATCAGGGGTCGCCACAGCGGAATAAAACACCAACTATTCCAGCATATGTTTTACGCAGCGGATGCCCTTTCAGCCACAACCCAGTACTGGGAAACACCCAAACACTCGCATTCACACGCACACTCATACACTACGGCCAATTTAGTTCATCATATTCACCTATAGCACATATTTTTGGACTGTGGGGGAAACCGGAGCACCCGGAGGAAACTACTCCACACAGAAATCCCAACTGGCCCAGCCGGGACTCGAAGCAGCGACCTTCTTGCTGTGAAGCGACAGTGCCGCTAGGGTGATATATGAAGATGATATTGTATTTTATTTTTTATAAATTTAGATTGTTTTTTGCTATTGAAATCTGCAATACTTAATGTAAAAACACGATTTATGAAAACTACTAAAATCTTTAGTTTTAGTCATTTCCATAAATCATGTTTTTTGCAATTGTACTCTTCAATGCACAACATAAAACAAATATCTCTAAAAATTGAGCTATCAGTTTTTGCAAATAAACTCTTCATAGACAGACATCTTTCCTCTTCATTAACTATACAGAGCACCTGCAGATCAACTGGCATTTGAAACAGCCAATGAAGTATTGTAGGTATTGCCACTGTAGGACTTATTTGTATGTTGTTTGTCTTATGCATCTTGGCATCTACATCAGGAATCCATCCAAAACTACTATTATTTGTGCAGTTTACTCATTCTCCCAAGAGTTTTTCAGTTCTTCTATAACTGGAAGAGTCTCAGTTTACCCCCTTAGTGAACACCAGTACACAATCTTTAGGTGATTTTTTATTTCTAAACTTCCTCTGCATTTCCACCTGCAGCACTGAGACTGAGAATGATTATGTGCTGTAGGCTCCATATTCCTGTTTTTGGACTGATATTTTATTATATCTAATTTCTTAAAATAAGATGCTAACGCATTGTACACTATACTGCCATTAAATATTACTGGTCTTAGCATATTCATTCATTCATTTTCTTTTCGGCTTAGTCCCTTTATTAATCTGGGGTCGCCACAGCGGGATGAACCGCCAACTTATCCAGCATATGTTTTACGCAGCGGATGCCCTTCCAGCTGCAACCCATCACTGGGAAACATTTATACACACTCATTCACACACATACATACACTACGGACAATTTTAGCTAACCCAATTCACCTATACCGCATGTCCTTGGACTTGTGGGGGAAACCGGAGCACCCGGAGGAAACCCACGCGAACACGGGGAGAACATGCAAACTCCACACAGAAATGCCAACTGACCCAGCCAAGGCTCGAAGCAGCGACCTTCTTGCTGTGAGGCGAATGTGCTACCCACTGCGCCACCGCGTCGCCGTCTTAGCATAGTGTAGTATATTATTTTGAATGATTGTGGATTTGCTCCCAAATATACCCATGCCATTTGTCTGTTATTTTCTTTGTGTGTTGCATAATTTCCATTCATGCAACAAGCATTGACCACCTTCTTCAATATTAATAAATTTTCTGGTCTGATCACAAGCCTATGCAAATAAATGAAAAGCACCAATCTGAGGCCGCATTTTTATGTCATCATGAAGACTTCTTACAAAGTATTTTAAAGCATTTTAAAAATTAAAAATACAAGACACTAAGGTATTTTGATACAAAATATTAACCCATTTTAATAAACCCCATAAAATACAAATAACAAAATACTATTTCGTATTTGAAATACATATTTGAAGTACTTGTATCATAAATAGTGCCCATCCCTGGTGATAGACATACGTGAAATACATTACCTATTATATGGAAAGTGTGGACATATAATAAAAATGTCCACAACGTATAAAAACATTTTAATAAAGCATTACATTGGTAGCATACACTGAGTAGGCTTGCGCTTAACCCAGTTTGCACGATCTGATGTGGGGCACAGCTCGGTGCCCCTTCCTATGCTGTATTTGAACAGGAAATACACAAAATACAGCAATTTGGATTATAAAAATGATTGAAATCATTTGAATCATACAGAAATTCCACTTATAGCACAGATCAGTGTACAAATATTTATTTTATCATTATACATCTCATGATGACAGGTGAGGGACTGCCACACACACACAAAGAGAGAGAAATACAAGCTCTATTGTTTCACACATTCCTGACTGTCAATTATGTTACATAATATCAAAACTGTTACCCATTTAATTGACAGTAACAGGATTGACAATTTTACTACTTTTTAGCCAAAATGTCCACTTGTAGCATGAATACTAGGAGAGAGGGGAGAGCGAAAGTACCATTTTTCATTAAAAACCTGTGGTTATTAACTCATAAGTCTGGTCTAACAGTGTTACTTTCGTCCCCAAAGGAACTGAAGGAAAAATTCAGACCTTGCAAATGTAAAGATGTGTTATTGCACTAAATAGCCTGTATATTGAACATTAACCTCAATGACTTGTTTACTAAATCCATTCATTCATTCATTTTCCTTTGGCATAGTCCCTTTATTCATTAGCAGACACCACAGCGGAATGAACCGCCTTTACTAAATCCATAAATTAGATTTTAATAGAGATACAGATTTTTTTTAAACAAACACTGACAAAGATTGTGTATTATCTTTATTTGAAAAGAAAAATATGCAAGCAAGAATATATCAGAATTTTGCAAATAAAAAGGAGTGCACACCATCAGAATGGATCTAAGTTTTGGCGTTCAGAAAGCCCTATATGTAGCGATTAATAACCAAGGGTTCAAAGCATTCTGCATGCACCCTGTCTAAAATAAATCGTACTTGCAGTTAACTTGCTCAAAAGCTTCATTATAACTATTTATACTTGAAAGCAACGATGAGAGCCATGTACTAAAGCAAAATTTATCTCATTAGATTAAGTGATTAGTAGGCTACCTAACTGAACAAATACAGTAGTATTCTAATTTATTTTAGTCACAGTTGCAACCTCTTCTTAAAGACAAACACAAAGTTTAAGCTGTTAAGAAAAAAATCTGGACTCTCAATTAAGACACATCCTGAGCAGCTTAATAAGTAGGTTTTGACTTAAAGGGCAGAACATTTACAAGTACATTTCTAACAAATTAGCAGCATTTCAATCTGTAATTGATTAGAGAGGTGATCATATGGCAGGAAAGCAGTTACATAACTTATCAACTTATATTTAACATTAGTAAGACATGCTGTACATACGCAGAGCATATACTTCCCATGTATTTTACACTTACTCTATTTTCAATTTATGAAACATTCTTTATGCATTTTTAAACTGTCGGAGAGAATACAAAAAATAGTGGTTTAATCCATTTACAAATTATTCAAAATTCATTTGGAGAATTTGCTTAGTTTAAACGTTTTGCCAATACCAGTAACCAGTCAAAGCTGATTCAAAATCAATTGAAGATCATTCTCCATTTGAAGGGTAGATGCTATTTCTTTTACAACAGTGCCCTCCAGAGTAAAAAGCTGGAACAAAGTATTTGGTGATCTTTCTTCATCTCAACCCCTTTATGCAAAGTTGATTTATCCTCGGTTTTGTTTTTTACCCACAGGTCTGTCCATATCTCTTTGTCTTCTTTTGCATGTAGATACACCCATCAATGAAATCCAGTGCAAATGTGCAACGTATTCGGAAAGAAATTAAAGAATGTCTAAATGAAAAAAAGGAAAAGTGAAAGACAATTAAATATCTACATATAAATAACACATTGATTAAATTATAAAAACTGTTTAAAGGGGAAATTGCGTGTACTCTATATACGCAGATACGAATATGTTAAAGAAAGATTTGAGAAAGAAAAACATGCTTAAAACTCTACATGCTTAAAAAATGTCCATTATATCAATTATTATTTTAAAGAACAAATTATATAAATATTTATTTGAGGTTAATCTACTCACTTTAAAGGAATGGCACAAAAAAAGGTCAGGTCAAAATGTGAATGTTCAAGAAAACTACATATCTATTAAAGACATCAGACAATGAGGAATCCCAATCTGTACAAATGCATTCTAATTGGTGAGTAGTTCCTATTACAGTCACCTTAGTTTATTTGTCTGAGAATGTGATGAGGAAAAATATGCACTGCAGCAGTGACTTAAATAACAATCAATTAATCAATAAAACGTACCCATCCTTTGAAACCACTTAATAGTTGATGAAATCAAAATATAAAAAAAACAAATTCTGATGTAAATGTCAAAGCTGTTTGTCCATGCAAAGATTGCTACCACAAATGGTGGGTGGCCGTTTACATGCCCAATTTAATCTTAGTAGTTTGGTTTAAAGTTTCTCAAATGCAGCCCTTCAGATTCGCAGAACCCAGCATTAAAACAAACTCCTTTAACATAGAAAAGCACTGACGTCTGCCAAAATGATATCTAGTGAAATTGTAAATGCTTATTCTACACAGTATTTCATCCTGGAAGAATTGCACATATCCAAGCATATCAAGGCATAAAAGCTTACATCAGTTTGAATACATGCACCCAATTATAAGGGATTGTTCACAAATTTATTTATTTTAATTTTCCCGGGCTTTCTTTTTTGTTTGTGAAATTGTGAAATCTAGGGTTAAGTGTTCTAATGCTCGCTTAAGGATGATCATGGGTTGCTTGTTGAATGTATTAATAGAGCACCAACCTACCAAATGAGAGCCTTTGATCGAGTGCTTCTTCCTTGTAATTTGTCCCCACTAGCAATGGCAGTCTTGTGTCTCCGCCTGTGCGTCTCAAGGTAAACCTTTTTGGCAAATGCTCGGCCACACATATCACATGCATGGAGGGAAAAGTTTTTGGTTACCCTAACCTCTGTGCAAGTCTCCTGACTTCTGGTGATGGGTGGTCCTTTGATGACATTATGACTGCGAGTGACATGCGGATTCTTGGCTGCTTGAAGGTTCTTGTCTTGTCTGTTTGGTGCAAGTGGAGACTCAAGTTTGCCTGTGTTAAGTGAGGTTAAAGCAGAATGCTTTCGAGTGTTGGGGGATGTTTGTGATTCCGGTTTCTTTGCTTTGGGAGATACTAGAAGATCTTGTTGGCGACTGCTAGGGGAGGCTGGTGGATCTTGCGTTCTATGCTTCCCGCTACCCTCTTCCTTTGCATTTATTTTCTTGCTTGTGCTGCTCAAGATAGTATCAGCTGGTTTCTTAACTGCCTGGTTCTCCAAGGCAGGCATGACCTTAGCCAGATATCGTGACGACTTCTTGTGCACCACTGTGATATGGCGGATGACATCCCGTTTACGCCGTGACTCATACCTGCAGATGGGGCAGCGGTAAAACTTTATGTAGATGCTATCGTTTCCATCAGTGTGCAGCTCTGCAATGTGCTTGCCTAGGTTGTAACTGGTACTAAACTGTCGTTTACACAACCAGCAGTAGATCCTCTTAAAGTCAAAACTCACACTGTGATTTCCATCATCCTCTGAAGCTTTCGAGAGAGACTCTTTCTTTACATAAACCTTATCTCTTCTTTCATGCTTAGATTTGGACTTCTGAGAACTGTTTTCTAGAGTGGGTATCTTATGAACAATTCGCATATGTCGCCTAAGCATTAGTTGGGAGCTGTACTTGCGTTTGCACAGCTTGCAACGACAATTTGTCAGGTTGTACTGTGGTTTTTCTTGCTTCAAAGGAGAGCTTGGTACTTTTGCTGGAGAAGGAGGAGAATGAGTGTCAAGTAAAAGAGGCTGGCCTGGCCTTGTGGCAATGTCTGGAGTAATCAAATCCCGCTTTAAGCCACGATGGACCTCATCAAAGTGACGACGAACATTGGCCTTGGTGGCAAAGGACTTTTTGCACACTGGGCAGCTCTTCCCAGGAGACGGTGGAGGTTCAACAGGATGCTTGTCCTTAACCACTGACAGCAGGCTGATGGGCACTGTACGTGTCTCAGTAAATTTGCGCAGCTCCTCCATCCTCTGCCAATGCATCTTTCGGCAGTGTCGGCGTACACTACGTCTAGACCCAAAGTCCTTTCCACAAAGGCAACAAGAGATCCTCAATTCCTTTACCTCCAAGGCTGCACTCTCCTCTTCCTCTTCCTCCCCTTCTACTCCCTCAATCTTCATTTGCTCTTCACAGCTCGGACCTTCTTTAGCAGGTTGTTCTTCAGGTTCAGTTTCCATCTCATCTTCAAAATCTGACTGTTGGACCTTTTTAGGTGCCAAAATAGATTTACGACGATTTTTCTTCTCAGGTACTAAAATCTCAGGGACTGTTGTAGGGGCAGGGGCAGAAGCAGGGGCAGGGGATTCTGGCATGTCCTGAATTTCCCCTAGTGCAACATGTTGAAACACTGCATTGGGGTTGGTCTCAATGGCCTCCAGCTGAATGGTTGGTTTTTCTTGCTCTTTCTGTGGATAGATGGCTTGAAGAAGTTCTTTGATAGCATGGCTCTGCCCACCTTGTGAAGGATCTGCAGAAAGAGATCATAAAACATTAATCTTATTAATAAATACTAATATTTGCTAGAAAAATGTTAACTACACTATATTGGCAAAAGTTTTGGGACATCTGCCTTTAAATGCACATGAAATTTAGTGTCATCCAATCTTATAAGTGTGTTTATGGGAATTTTTGACTATTCTTCTAGAAGCATCAGACACGGATTGGAAGCCCTGTCTTGCAGTCAGGACCTTGCTTTGTGCATTAGTCCGCAGTGATGTTGGAACAGGAAGGGGCCATCCCCAAAAATATTGTACAACTACTACATATTTGGAAGCATGAAATGGTCCAAAAACACAGAGGTTGCCTGATTGATGACACAAACAATATCGAGTGTGCCTGACAAATGAGCCTATAGCCCATGACATGCCAAGCCGATGGTCGGTTGTGAGGCAGTGTTGGGCCATCATGAACATCTGTAAGGCTAGTTTGTTTGGTGTGTTCTACACCTCACCTCTCTTTGGGCTCATGTTGGAGTGAGTTGGCCCAACTCAGCATCTAAAATCAGTGTCAGTCTGCGACCAAAAAAGAGAGCTCTGATTGGTGGTTCAGCAACTAATCAGAGCATGAGAACAAAAACTGAAGTCACAAAACCAAGCAAACGATTCAAGCCAAGAGGGAGCAAAAAGAAGCTGTCTGTAATTTTGTTGCATTAACAAATATTTTAAACTATTTACATTTTTTGATAATCTGATATATTTTCCAGCAGTGGTGAGTGACATGTACTTAAAATGGTACTAAACATGCATTGTTTACACTTTGTATGTGGGCATCACAAGTTCCAGTTACCCTTTGTGAAGTGAGAGAATGGACTACTGCCTCCTGCGGGTGCGGAAAGATACATCCTCTCACTCATAATGCCTACTCGTTTCAGTCTGCTGCCATCCGTTTGGTGTGTTCACATGCAGCTTTTTGGTCTAGACAGGACCAGATGTGGCCGACACCAGACAACATCACAGTTTGGTTTTGTTCCAATTCTTTAATTCTAGTTCTTTGGCGTCGTCTTGGTGTGTCCCAGGCTTTACACTGTAAGCTGATCAGCTAATGTTACTTTTGTAATTTTGTAAACACCACCTCATGTGGATTTCATTTCGGAGGCTGCTACGATCCCGGGGTGCCGAAATAAATTTTCCAAACTGGCAATGGGTGGTTACACAGACCAAAACAAAGACATTCCGATATGGAACACACTTCTTCAAAGTAGAATAACAGACTTTAGCATTGTTTTTCAGATAAACAATAATGTTCACTTAGCATGTTATTTAAATAACTGCAAACATATTATGGTATTTTTATGCTTTAGAAGAGTCAAAAACTTACATACAGCATTTTTTAAATTTCCTTTCACTAGAACTAAGGGGCTAAGCTCAACCCCTGAAAAACAACCAAACACCATAATCTTTCCTCCACCAAATTTACACTTGGAAAAAAACACGTCAGAGCAACTGCCTCCAATACAAAGAATTACTGGTTCAATCCCAGCTTGGAACGAGTGGGTGGTGTAGGACTGGTGCATTACATTGGTGCCCTGAGTGAGGTTTAGTGGTGTGAGTGTAAAAGCTGATTTATACTTCTGCATCTTGTGCACGCGTATGGTCCAGCGCAGCCTTTGCATGGTCGCATACCCCTCGCCGTGGCTGACGCGGACACTGGTGCGCACCTCTCAAAAAAATCGAACTACACGTCGCAATGACACATATTGCAAGTTCTGTGAATGGTCGGCTTGGTATCGTTGACGAGTGTGGGCAGGGCCGAGAGCCGTGGGAGAGCAGTGTGTCCGTTGGAGGAGCAGTGTGTGAAGGAGCTCCATACGGAAACTTTTGTTTTGTGTTTACTTTATGATTAAAGTTGTTTTGCTTGTTCCCGCCTCTGAATGAGTGAGTTTAGCAATGTGTACATTAAGGTATCATTGCATAGCGTTATTGCAGAGCAACACAAACAGCACGCAAAAGTATAAATGCACAGCTACATGCAAGGTATGCACCATGGGTCACGGTGATCACTCGACGCAGAAGTATAAATCAGCCTTAACGGAGGCAGCTAGTAAATTGCTGTGCAGGTAAAGCCTCACTTCCCTGATCTCAAAAGGTGCTCTAACAACAGATGCTAGAGGCCGCGGAGTTTAGCAAAGAATTGCTGGTTGGATTCCACCTCAGAGCAAGTGGGTGGTGTAGAATAGGCAGGTTACACATTTACAGCAACGTCCCAAACTTTAAGAACATTTTGTGTAGCAAAAAACTATAAAACAACTTTGTTGCCTATGTCTTCTGTGTTAGATTAGGGTGCACGTTTAATACAGGCAATATGATGCTTGCCTATGAGTAAAATGACACTTGCCTGTTACTCTCATTGTAAATACGTCATACTGTCTGAGGTATGAGGTATACTCCAAGCTGATGTCGTTTATGAGGCAAAAAACTGTAAAAACAACTCTTTAAAAAGTTGTTTTTACAGTTTTTTGCCTCATAAATGTGTTCTTGGAGATTTGTATGGGAATAGCTGAACCACTGAAGCCTAAGGGAATGTGTTGACGTTGATGTTTTTGGTTCCTTTTCTGGACTTTGATCCTCTTGGGAACATTGCTGTTTATGGAGGATGAGGGAGCGCTCAGATTTCATCTAAAATATCTTTTTTATTTTTTCTGAACATGAAAAAACGTCTCAGGGAAATGAAACTACATATTAATTGGTGAATGAACAGGTAGCTATTGGTTGATGGGTAGTTTTATATTTCTTACTTTCTTTCACAAAAATATAAATTTAATATGGACCAATTAATAGGGACTTTACTAGAACTATGTTAAGCTGCTTTGACACAATCTACATTGTGAAAAGCGCTATATAAATAAACTTGACTTGACATTTTGGTTACACTAAAACGTTAATGGCATCCAATGTGTTTTTTGACAGCACTCAACATTTAACAGTTCAAAATATTTTCCCATAATAACTAAGTTAATAAGTTAAATTACTGAGAGAGTTTAGATACATGTACAAACCATCTGACTGAGGTTGTCGGGAAAAGCAGTAAAGCTCCTTGTGTGTGACCAGATTTGGTAGACCACGGAACAGACTTCGACAGATTTTACACTCAAATATGGTGTCAACTTCCTTCAACAGCATTTGTTTTAGTTGAGTTGTGCCTGCAATAACAACACAAGCAAGCAAGCAGTTATCAAAAAGACAGTTTTATGTAGGAAAGTATGGTGGATGAAAATGTCATTGGTGTCTCGTTAGTACAAATCTCTATAGTCTCACTCAATGTAAATATTGACTGTTTCTTTGGACTGCATTTCACTTTCAGTAGGGAGAGGGTATACTGTACCTGGATGCTGGCATATTGATGCTGGCATATATAACACAGTGTTGTGCCTGGTAAATACAACAGGTCTGCATGAATGATCAAAATTCTGGGATTGAAGTACCTGAGCGAAAACACTCAATAATTTGATGAATTCCTGACTTGGAGGTCTGAAGCTGCTGTTGAAGCAGGGGTGGATCACCGGGCTCAATCAAATGCACTAAAAACAAAAAAGACATCAGAAAATATATAAATAAATATTTAGGCTATCAGTTATGTCAAAAAGTGTGCTCCAGCTAGACGACATCTCCTTTTGGTTTCATATTTCATGAACTTCACAATTCAAACCTGGATTCCATTCTGCCTTTAAATTTTATATTTATCCCATATTTGTCTACTTATCCCGTATTTGCCAACATGATACAAAAAGCAAGTTGGACTACTACATATGGAATTATAGGCATGAACTTAATGCTTTTAGAATTTCATTTTAACAATGATGATTGCAAATATGTAAAGAAAAGTAGAATTAGTATGCAAGGCAGATGAAATCTTATAAAGGAACAGAAGGAAAATAACTTCTAAAAGCTGAAAATCTTTTTTATTACTATTATTAAATGTATTTTTGATAAACCTAAAGAATCATTAGTATGCAACAGCAATTGATCCATGACAACTTATATGTTGCTATATGTTTTTTTTAATAAACCAGTAGTGTTAAAAACGTATTTATTTATATTTTATTTATATATTACATTAACTATAAAAGTCATGACAATATTACAATAATTTGACCTTTTTAATACCATATGTGTCTACAGTTTGGTAACTCACTACTCAGAGTAAATTTTGGTTTAAATTTGGAAAATGTTAAAGACATTCACTTCTTCCAAATGTTTTTATTTCCATTCAGAAATAGAAGAAGGATTTTGTACTTCTGTTTGTAGTCTATAACAATATATGCTGCTAAAGTACCACTTTTTGGATTAAATGTCCTTCCTGGCAAAAGGAAAGATTCTACTGTGTTACAGTTGTCAACATCTCACTATTGCCTAGTATGTGTTACCTCTCTGCTTTGGAATAGCTTGTTTTTATTTATGGTCATTAAAGACAAATAACTCTAGGTCACTGAATTAGCAGCAACGTAGAACACAAATAACAACCTGCTGAGCTAGACATCTTATTCCGGCATTAATAATTATGAAAATATGTGGATTCATGGAATGTGTTTGTCCTACATTAACGGCCATGTTGCCACAAGACAATGTATAAAGTAGGCATTAATCACCTTCACAATGCATGTGGGTTGATTATGTGCGGATATCACCAAGAGATGAAAACACAATCATATAATCACTTAACAATGTATCATAAAAATGTAAGTAAAATATGTCAAAACTATGAAAGTCTACAACTAAATTAATCTATGTATTTATTAATGTGATGTATTCCAGAATACAACAGAGTATTAACAGAAAATGTAGGTGGAAGTTGATTTTATACATTTGGAATTGATTTGATATTTAAAAGTGGGTGTTGCATTAAAGAATTCTGCCAAAAATAAGAAAGATTTTTTTAGTGTAAAAGGAAATAACTTTTCTCCTTTGGATCGACTGACAAATCATGCACAAAAAGACCAGGAATGTGTATTTAAAAAGGAAACAGGGTCAGTTTTAATTTCATGTTGACTTTAAGGTGCCGGGTTCCTACCTGGATTTTTGCCACAAGGCTCTTGAGGGGTTTCTGTTGTTTGGCAACAGCAGGCCTGAAGTGTCTCAGTCTGGCAGTATTTGTCACTAGTCAGGCTTCCCTGATCTTCACTCTTAGTAGCCTCCATCTCAGAGGCCCCTTTTATGAACCTAAAAGGCTAAACAAAAAAGTGAATCAGAGCAATTTCCTCTCAATGCGTTTGATGGAGAAATAACTTTTTCACACATGCATCACGAAATGGCAACATGTTTTCCAGCAGCAGCATCGTAATTAACAGTTTATAATTTGATTATCAGATATTAATTGTAAACACAAATTATAAGTATTTGATTGCAAGTCAACTACAGCTGTTTATGCCTGTATTCACAACAAAGACTGACAAACACCTATTAATGTTACTGTGATGACTATGTTGAAGACATTTATTGCACATTTACCAAGGAAATGTCAAGATGAGGCATAACAGCTATGTGCTAAAGAGGATAAAAACAATACAAATTATGTAAATGTCTGTCAAGTATCAAACAACCATCAAGACTGGGAAAATGGAAAGAATCATTTATGACAATGAGACAAACTAAAATGAGATTAAATTGTTGAATCACAAAGCTTTTAAATATTAATGTTTTTTGGCTTAAAGGGACCCTTTACACACAAGCATGTAATTATTAAATTAGTAAAAATATTAAATATGCAATCTATTGTGATTATGATGATGAAACAACAATTCATTTGGATTCCTACAAGCAAAAACATACAACAATCAGTAAAAACTAAATCATTCTAATATGTGGCATCCGTTGTTCTAACTAAACACATAGTGGTCACTATAGACCATTTTGAGGGATGTAAACAAAAACAATGGTCCTAACGTACTTCCTGTTTTACATTTTTAATTTCCATAGCTTCTGAGAATCCAAAAAAGTCCAAATGTTGATAAAAAATCCTATGGCAGCTGTTTTAACGTAAAGTTATTATTGAATTGCCTCTTGTTACAGTTATGAAATTGTTTGACAACAAGCAGGAAATTTTCATGGGCCAGTGACATCACCACATTGAAATGGTCTATAGTTTAAAGAAAAACAGACAAGTAACTTCCTAAGTAGTGTTACCACAATAAAACTTCATTTCATTTAAAAAACATAGCAGTGAAAGCTATGAAAGGTAAGGTTTGGGTAAGATGCAAAAATATGACCCCAATATTGCAGATTAGATATGTATACATCTCATATTAATATTTCATTTAGTTAAATTTGATCAGTTTTCATCCCTCTGCAGTTCACTTAAATATTGTATGACATGCTTGTGTTTTTCATGTCAACTCTTTCCTTAGAGCTGTAACTATAGTATTTGGGCGGTGGTTACTGTGGTAAAAAAAAATTTTTTTATGTGTTTCGGTGTATGACATTGTGTTTACTTGATTGTTGAGTATTGGTAAAAACAGCGCAAATTAAAACTTTAATATTGCGTGTTGTGATTCTGATGGACACCTGACCGAGATGGCAGTGTCCTGCCCAAACATTCGCGAGGCAGGAAGTCGCGAGGGGTGTTTGAAAGAGCACGTGTCCGTGGCCAAATGTACAAATTAACGTAATTATGCTTCATATTATCACCATTCTGCGTTTATAACCCGCAGTTCGATTGATTAAAAAAAACAAATGTGTTTGATACGAGTCGCATTGTCAGTGTCAAGTCAAAAAGACAATCATGTATCACGGTGGACTCGTACACGAACAAGTACTTTGCAAACTTCATAACAAACAAAGTATATCGTGTAAAACTAAAGCCTGGTATAAGCGTGCGACAGCATCCATCCAAAACAACCGAGAACGTCTTGAATTGACCATCGGCAGGCACCCAAAAGCATCGCAGACATTTGGCCACGTGACCGGAAAAAAAATAATAATTTAAAATAACAGACACGCGATCTGTGCCAGACCCTCTTAAAGCTTTTAAATAAAACGCGTGATATATAACGTTTGTCATTAAATTATGCTTTACATAATGACACACTTTTCAATGTGGGACGAACATCATGTGGTTGTTTAGAATTAAGTGGTCACATAAGCTCGCGAAAAGTCACCACAAAAAAACACACTAAATTATGCTTTTACCCGGGGATGCATAACCATATCAGATACAGAATAAATTCGGTATTTTCGTCGACAAAGTTGTGCCCAGAACCTTTAACACAAACTCACATTCGCACGTACCCATCAAAACACACTGGGTCCACAAGGGGCCAAATGTAAGAACAACGTGAAAAGTTGATGCCCAGATTTAGCAGTGACAGTTTTCAAATCAGAGTACAAATATACAACTACAATTTCTGGATGACCTGGACAGATGCGCTGACATCAGTCCAATCGTTTGAATGACTTATGGTCGGAAATCATGGATGCATGTGTACGGGAACGCGCGAAGCCATTGGCAGCATGAGCATCGCCAAGTCCACAGATGCTAAAATTAAGCATCTGACCACCAAAGAGCCAATCTATCGCAGACTACCCTTTGGATAACATCAAAAAGTGTGTGTTTGTGCTATTCGTGGCTATTTCTGTCGTACTAAAACCTGTTGGAAAACCTGGGGTTTGCGTTCTCCCCTATGCGCAATTTAGACACGTCGTGGCGCATACACGCTTCATTTAGCCAAACTGTTTAAAAATGTAAGCGCAGGTTATATCGCCGGGTTTTCCGGATATTCGGGCTATTTAGCGTTTTCGTGAAGCAATTTGCATCGCTCCATTATTCTGTAAATCTCTTTTACACGGTTACATTGTCAGGCCAAATCTCCTCTATTGCGAACCACAATGGGCCAGATTAACTTGATGGAGAAGGAGAGCCCATGTGCAGAATGGAGATTTAAAGCGGCATAAGAAGGACTGATGCTTACCAGGGAGTGAGTGCGGCGTAAAGGCGGGCTGACGCGAGAGGCGATACAAAAGACGACGTTGCCACCAACTTGCGGTGCTTTCTGAGCACAAACCCACCAAAATATGAAATCGCGTCTCCAAACAGTGACAAAGCGCACACATTCGGGAGGATTTGCGTGATTATAGGGCACGTCCGACAGATAAAGTGCTGCGCTTTGCGGCGCTGTGCCATCTTCCCGAAGCCGCTTTGGCGCACAGGTCTGGTGACCCTTCCGCCTTTACGCGTCCTCTCCTCTTCGCTGTTTTGTTATGAAGTGCCATATTCACTCCCAAGTAGGCCCGCGGACTTGCTTTATCTTTGCGGACGGTCGCTACGAGTCCGAATCAACTCTTGCTCTAATTTAAGCGCTCGGAACAAGTGCGTTTTCCCCGGTTGCACAGCCAGCACGAACGGTGACGCCATTTTCTGTTGAGAACAACCACGCTCGCGCAGGATAGGAAACGACACTGGTCCGCTGCACGATTCCGGGCCCGAGTGGGCAACTCCCGCGGTTGAAATCGGCTGGGATGTGTTCACAGAGTTCTTACCTCGAGTAAAAACAACGTTCGCTTTCGAGTTAAGATGGTAGAAGGCGGTCTGGAGGTTGTTTCTCTCGCCTCTCGCGCTGACGCTGCCCTCTCGGAAGCTGCCTTTGTGCACCGCGAGGACCTCTCGGCGGAGAAGCGGCTGTTGCGCAAAGGTGCAGTGGATGTTTGAGACCACCAAAATGTGGCACCCGATGTTGTCGCCAGATTGGTGGTTTACATCTGACCCCCACAACGTGTGCATCTATCTAAGGAAATTAACGACCAGTTTAATTCTCACACACCCACATAAAACTGTTGCAAATACACCGGATTCCAAACACAAATTTAAGCCCATGGAGCCTTTCCATTGGCGATGATAGTATATTACTTTTTTGCAAAATTATTAAAAAAAAACACTTTAAACAAATATATTTCACAAAATAGACATCTAAATTTGAATTAATTAACAGCGGTTATTCCGTAGGCGAACTTTTGTCTGCTTGAAGTCTTAAAAAAACTTATTGAAAGTCTATTTTGTTTAACATTAGCCACGTTTGGTAATAAAACCAGGCCCATCTAAACGGTTTAATGTCTGCAAGACTGGATTTTGATGTTATCTGAACCACGGTAGGAAATAATTAATTTACATTTTTCTAAAATAATTGTTTCAGAATTTAAACACTTTAATTTACTATTTTAACTAAACTGCCAAAGTATATATATTTTTTAATTAAGCGTTTAAGAAAAACACAAGAGGCAAAGTTAATAAGTGTAAAACAACAGTGGGAAATATAGAATTTAAACAATTGTTTAAAAGGGAAAAATAGAAGTGAATGAATGAATGAATGAATGAATGAATGAAGCACAACAGAGGATATTCTCTTTATCATTTATATTGTTTACATTTTTTCTTTAAAATCATCCTCAAGGATAGAAAATTTCTCCAAATTGAAGAATCCCCTTCATATTTTTTTATGATCAACACCATGACAGTTTGCAATTTTAGCATTTAAAAACAATGCAAATATACTCATTGTAGCAAGTGAACATTAAACTATTCATAAGCTAACACCTACATTCATTCAAAAGTTTGAACGGTTCCCACCATAATTAGCATGTAAACATTCTTCCCATTGAACTGTTAATGTAAGCCATTCTCTCTCTCCACTGAGCTTTTGCATGGCAAGAGTGTAGCTGCAAAGTTTTATTTTTATTTACTTAAAGGTAAACTGGCATTCTCTGATAAATGTGCTATTTTATGTCATTTCTGTTTTTCCACTCCAGTGAGTTTTTTTATCCATAGGGTTTATATCAAGCCAATATCTAAGTAAGTAGAACATGCATACAAATACTCTAGATATTTTCTAACAAATCCACTAAATATTTTTAAATAAATGACCTCACATTTTTATTTATTTGGAGGCATAAATTCAGTTCATACAATAACAACTGGCAAGCTCAAGTTGTCACGATACTTTACTTTTTATCTTTTCCCTTTTATACACTAATATAACTTTTCACTAATATGTTAAATGTGTTTAACATATTATTCATTCATTCATTTTCTTTTCGGCTTAGTCCCTTTATTAATCTGGGGTCGCCACAGCGGAATGAACCACCAACTTATCCAGCATATGTTTCACGCAGCGGATGCCCTTCCAGCTGCAACCCATCACTGGGAAACATCCATACACACTCATTCACACACATACGCTACGGACAATTTAGCCTACCCAATTCACCTATACTGCATGTCTTTGGACTTGTGGGGGAAACCGGAGCACCCGGAGGAAACCCACGCGAACACGGGGAGAACATGCAAACTCCACACAGAAACGCCAACTGACCCAGCCGAGGCTTGAACCAGCAACCTTCTTGCTGTGAGGCGAACGTGCTACCCACTGCGCCACCGTGACGCCTGTTTAACATATTAGTAACATATATTTTAAAAATGATAAAGGCTATAAAATAAAATGGATGTAATAAAGAGAAATACAATATGTGTGTTTATTTATACTTGATGGTCAACTCAGAATCCTCATTTTTGAAAGAAAAAAAAGTCATGTTCTAGGCAGTAGTATTTATAATTGAACTAAAGTTCACTTACGTAAATAATTTGTCAATGGTGTAAAAGTTTTTAGCAAATCATTCATATATACTTCAGTTGTAGTAAATTGGCAGGAATATCAGGATATGCAACAATCAAGCTTTTCTAAAATATAGACACAAAATAGGGTAAAGTATCAAGATTTTTCTCATTGTGGATAAATTATTTAAAAATAGTCTCAATGTTATAATTACAGAAAATTAAATTCTGCTATTTACTTTCTGTGGAAAAAAAAACAAGAAGTTTTGAAAAGGTCTCAAGTGTTTATTTTTGTCCATACATTACATTTCAATGGCTTCTGACTTTCATCATATGAACAAACATATGGATAGTTCATGATGACAAATTTTGCAATTGTCCCCCTTTACTTGCCAATATACGGATTGATGAGAGTTGAGAGATTTAATATTCTGTACCCACACACAACCTATAACTTAAAACACTACTGTTACTAATGTTTAAATAATTAGGCACGAGGTCAAGTAAAATTTATATTTGCATCAAGAGCTTTAGTTGCTAAAAAATTAATGTGTTTGTGTGTGTTTATTTCTATATGGGTATGCATTCAAACACATAATCTGAGTATGCATTCAAATTGTTTTCCTTACCAAATGTCCCTATAAGTATTTGTGGGGACATTTTTTGGTTCCTATGAGGAAAATGGTTCCTAAATCACACAAAATGCAGTATTTTGAAAATGTAAAAATACAGATTGTTTCCTGCGTTGCTTGGGTTTAGCGTAATGGAATATACAGAATGAACAATATAAAAATCATTACATCTATGGGAAATCCCCATAAAGATAGCTGTACGTGTGTGTGCGTGTGTGTGCAGCATCATTGCAATAGTAGAGGCCTAGTGTATGAGGAACAAATTATATTTGTGATTTGTGCTGTATATTTATTTATATCAAAATTATAATTGTTCAGTTTTTGTGGTAGTTATTTTGTTTTGAGATTGTCTAAAATGCACATTTTATTCAACATAATTTATGACATAAAAACTCATAATTTACCATAAATGTCACATAAGTACATTTTATGAATATACTCTTTTCCATATAAATCAATACAAAACCCTTTAAACGAACAGTTTTAACACTTGAGAAACTTTATTTTTTAATAGTTGTTGAGTTCTTCTACTGCTTGAATGTTGTTGCACTTCTTACAAGCCGTTTGTCCTAAACAGACAATTATAGAGATCTGGATAAATCATGAACAAAATACACAGTCACTAATCTGCCTTATTAAAGAGTATCAAAACATGAAAGACATAACATACTGCTGATATAATCAAATATATACAAAGCAATAGATGAGTGTTGTGTATGCATTCAAACTTTGAATTCAGACCTTTTGAATATCCAAATAATGTCTTATATTTCTCATGCAGTAGTTATACTTACACCTCTCTTATGAATGTTTCCTGTAATATCCTGTCTTCACTGGCTCCATCAGGGAACGCGCAGAAATTCTTGATGCCAATTGTCTTTAGTACTGTTGGGGACCCGTGTTATGTTTAGTCACACCACCAGTATAATTCTTACACGCAAAAATTGTAAAAAACAAAGTTTGTTTGGAAGTATTGGGAAAAATATGTTCTTAATTTATGTCACCCACACCCCCTTAACTTGTATCACACTGATGAATTATTAAATAAAAATGACTTAATTTTACTCATCATTTACTCACCTTCATATAAATCAAAGTACAAGAAATGAATTAATTTCCATAATACTAAGATATTTGACAACAAATCTGACAGATTTCTGTGTTGTCATTGCAAATAATCACAAAATCTCTGAAGCTTTAAAACATTCATGAAGAGATAAATAAATAAATCCTTATGAACTGAGTATGTCTTCAGAAGAGATAATTCAGATTCAATATAAGACTATTCATATATAATATCACTTGTTTGATGAGTAAAAACAAATCTCGTTGGTTCTCACAAAAAACAAGAATGCGTACTACATAAAACATAAACGTAATAGACTAATATATTAAAAATAGGCTTAGAAAACATAAACATATCAGGCTAATACAAATAAAAAAACAAATTGAAAAACTTAATAACTTAAATTTAAATATAAAAATCTGTTTACATCTACTAGTATTTAAACATTCATATGTTTCGATAAACAAACAGGACCAAAGCCTGCTTTAATAATATAAGATGCACTATTATATAATATAATTCAATATGATATGATATATAATAAAATGCTCCCTTCAAAAAGCCTGTCTGCATTTGACAATTATTTTGGTTACATGCATTTGCCAGATGCCTTCATCCAAAGTGGCTTATAGTGCATTCGTTCACATTTTACTATATCCTTTTATTATGTGTTGTTAGGGGTTTCCCAAAAGGACAAAGAGTTTTATGACCCCTGCAACATAAGAGATTTACCTTCTTTGTATTGACCATAAGTGATACAGCCTTGATTGGAAGGATCCAGGATTCCAAACAGAGCGTCTAGGTTGGATACGTTTAGGAGGCTCGGAGTGTTTCCTTGATGATCTTTGTAAATTTTAAGCTTTTCAAGCTGGTCAATCAGAAATGTCCTAGGGCGATCTGTAAGACTGGGTATTAGTTATGTGTTTATGCGTATGAACGCAAATTTAAGATTGTTCTATGTACTTAAAAAGACAGTTTCGTCCAAATAATTCAAACTCTCACGCAGCAGACGGTAATCTAACGTTACCAAATATGAGGCAAAGTCTCACCTGGTCTGTAGAAGAAGAGCATACTAGTTAAATTATCCATCAGTTGAATAATTTTGTGTTTTTTTATGTATTCTGCTGCCTCGAGCTCCCGCGGCGACGACATATTCACACTAACTGGTGTCCTGCAAGTTTATCACTGTTGCTATGAAACCGCACATGCGCATTGTATGAGGAAAAAATCAGCGACCTGCTCTCTAGCAAGTCAAATACATATCTTAATATTGATCTGTAATTACCATACTGTTAAAGTTACTCTTAAAGCTACAAAAAAGTCAAGCCTCACGTTGTTCCAAACCGGTATCGGAGCACAAAACAAGATGGTAAAATGTTGGACAGAACGTTAGTTTCAATCACCACTTTCATATGCATGTTTATGAAAAAAGATTTAACGAAAAGCCAGTATCTCGATCCACCTAACATATTCCCCTTTGTTCCATTTGAGTGAACTATCCATTTAAACCTACTTCCGCCCTAATCCTCTTCAATCTCATTATGTCTCGAAACTGAAGTTAGTCGTGTTATGCTCTTGTATTTAGATTAGTAAAAAAAAAAAAAGAAGAAGAAGAAGAATTAATTAATTAATTAATTAATTAAATAAATGAATAAATCAATGGTTTTCACAACTTTGCATTTTAATGTGTTGACTTGTATTAGGCCTAATAATTAGCCTACTTCAATATGAAAATGTAATTAATTTCATTTAATTAATACGACTGGATAAAATATCTATGAGGAAATAAACAGATAAAAGCTCTTTTAAAATATAAAATATTCTTTAATTTTCAGAGTTTTATAAACCAATGTTTGGAAAACGAATATATAAAATATGCCCTTTATTTCTTTAGTTTAACTTTTACATGTTTCTTTACTTTTTTTTTTTTTAATTTACGCACATATTAAAATCAACCACTGTCAAATAAGAAATTTAATTCTATTGCTTGTGAGGCAGAAAGTTTATGTGTGTTGCAATTGTCTTTACCACTAGAGGGAACTCTTTATTGTGTACTGTATGGCATAAGTGGTTCCGATATTATTAGCCTATGGTATTTATTTATTAAATAGCAGTTACACGATCGTGGTTATTGTGCAGATGAAGACCCTTTCTCGCATTCATCATATATATATATGAGATGTGACATATTTATTTTTTATATATCTTCATGTAAAGTTTTAATAAAACAGGTTCATAATACAATAACAGACCGTTGTGCCAAAAAATGTGTTCTTTATTAGACTGCACTGTGTAATACACAAAAAGTTTTCAAGCATGCATGTAGGATACTCTTTAGTTTATTTTCAAAAATAATATAATATTGTAGAAAACCTACACATGCACACACACACACATATTATTTATATTGAAATAAAACATACAAAAATCATTCACCTTGAATATAATAATTTTCTTTGAGTGCAATGTTCAAATTCTCAAAAAAAAACTTTGAATATACATGATTACAAAAAAGATAATAAGACTTTTTTTTCTCTTGAAAAGCATATATGGAATAAAATATATACAAATGAAACTTTAAAATATGAATTAACAAATGCTACAGGCCTGAGTCCTTTTTCGTTTTTCTTTTTCTTTTCTTTTTTTTTTTTTTTACAAATTATAACAGATTTACAAACAAAATGCCATTCAACTTATAATTAACAGCAAGATTTTAAGGGGCTTGGATTAATGTTTGTTACAGCAGATGAAATATTATACAATAAGAAGAAATAATCAATATACACAAACAGATAAATAAATAATGGAAAGGGGGATTCGTATTGAGTGATTAAATAATTTGTATTAAAATAAATGGACAAATTTCAGGGAAATTAATTGTAATAAATTTTACTTTTCACATAATTTTTGACAAAAGTCCAGCCTTTTTAATGCTTTATTTGTACATTT
The DNA here is from genome assembly GCA_903798115.1 of Danio jaintianensis. Lineage (NCBI taxonomy): Eukaryota > Metazoa > Chordata > Actinopteri > Cypriniformes > Danionidae > Danio > Danio jaintianensis. Next base: position 12,327,900 of record CAIGQV010018127.1, read on the forward strand.
AGTGTAGGTTATAATACATTTACACAACATTTACAATAATCAATTAGAGTACTTACAATGATAAAGAGAAACCAAGAACAGAAAAAGAACAAAAAAATAATATCATGGATTTAGAGAAAGACATAATGGATATTATTAGAAAGTGAAGAGAACAATATGTATACATTTATGTTTAGAGATTTATCCAATTAAACAAATTATGGGCTGTGCAAATGTATAGTCTATGCATACTTGTAAATGCTTTCTTGTAAAGTGAATCTGGAGTAATTGTAATCTCTTGTATAAATACTACGAAGACGGGTTTGCAATTTGTACATTTGCTTTTATGAATATAGAACCTACATAGAAATAGAATTAGGTTTATTATAAACTAAACATACAAAATTACAGCTTGAAGTTTCAACAAACAATAAGTGTGACATCATCAGGAAGCGACACTGAAAGCTTTCCCTACTGCGCATGCGTAAATTTGCAAGTCCTTGGACACAGCAATCGCTGTAGGTGAAGCGGTCTCGGAAGGGACGTACTGTCAAAATGCAGAGCTGGAACCATTTGTACCGCACACTCGCTACGGTAACGACTCTTTATTTTCCCAATTACTACGTACTTTGAGTATATACATACTGGCTTCAAATAAAAATATAAGCGTTTTACTGAAAATGCAACGTTATAATAGTGTAGGCCTAGCAAACCCGCATGTCAACGTCAACATAAACAAACGAAGCGAACCGAATTTATATAACTATATAGTACATGCATTTATTGTGTGTCTATATCTAATTTACTGAACGTGTTAATGCATATTACACAGGTAAGAAGTCAATCTCTAACCATTGGTTGAACTTGGAGGGCGTGTTGTTTCAATACTGTCACTGTGAAGCTTTTTAATTAACGTTATTGGTCAGCTACTCTAGGTTAAATAATTCTAGTCCAGGTACAAAGCACATTACATAAAAATATTTAGCATTTGTCCACTATAGACGTGTTGAAACGCGATACTCAAGGAATGTGCCAGTAATGCCAGAAAGTGCTGTCTATGTAGACACAACAGTGGGTTTGGAGACAGACATATTTAAGGAAGAGGTTTGCTTTTTCTCTTAATATAATAAGTGATCAATAGTTTATTTTTAATAGTTTTTAATGTTGTTGTTTGATCAGAAACCAAATCAAAAGACTTTTTATTACCAATTATATTTACAAGGAGTTTGTTTTGATAACAGAAGCTTCCTGTGCACATACACAGATAATAAATTTATTACAGATAATAATAAATAAGACAATAAAAAATATTTACATGTACAGATATGCTATATTCAACTTATGCAAGAGAATGTAAATTATTAATTAATTTCAGATTTTGTAGTAGTTTTGCTAATTCAACTTCTGTTTCAATTACATTCTTTCAGTCAGTTACCAAGGCTGAAATCTTCCTATATACTTTGGGTACTTTTGGGTACATACTGACTTCAAATAAAAAATGAAAACGTTTTACAGAAAATGCAATGTTATAATTGTGTAGGCAGGCATAGCAGTAGGCCTATATGTGTACATATATGTATAAAGGTGTTTGAGTCTTCACGCAGAATTTGGGTTTATTTGCTTTTCTTGTTATATAATTATGTACCTGTTTAATAACAGTGAATGACTGATTGATACATATACATTACCGTTTTAAATTTCAATGTTTATCTTTATCTCTTTTTTTCCCTATTGGATTGGCCATTTTTTTTAAATAGTCTATTCACAATTAATGTGTTTATATTATGGTTGGCATTTGGATGCATTAAAATAGAATATTGAGAAGCCATATTCTAATAATAATACTAATCTCTTTTGTATTTAATATCATATATACAGCGAGGTCAGCACCTTCCTTGCAAGCTGCATGGAGCCACAGTCTTGTCTGCGAGAACGTATGCTGACAAAGCAGCAAGTAAGATCACTCAAAGTCATATTTGATAATAAAGTTAAATGAAATGAAATGCACTAATATGTGATGCTGTATTCAAATACCATTTGTTCTTTCAAAGTTGATGCTGATGTCACAGTTGTGGGCTCTGGACCTGGAGGATATGTCGCCGCCATCAAAGCAGCTCAGCTTGGGTTTAAGGTATCAATCTGACACCCAGTTTTCAGATGCAGATAACATTTTTTGGCCTCCTTGGTAACATACAGCCTTTTATCACAGACAGTATGTGTGGAAAAGAATGCAACCCTTGGAGGAACATGCTTAAATGTGGGCTGCATCCCATCAAAGGTTTGTGATAGTTAAAGAGTTTTTTCCAAAGTGTAACAATGCTTTTTCCACACAAAAAAGTATGTGTGTATTTTTAAGTGATTTTAATATTGGTAAACTTTTTTTTTTGTGGCTTATTTAGGCTCTACTAAACAACTCATACCTGTATCACATGGCACATGGAAAAGATTTCGAAAGCAGAGGCATTGAAAGTAAGTTCAAATTTTAATTTATGATGGGGTCTGTGTAAACATCTTTTGTGACCTGTATGTCGAAGAAATAGGTTTAAGGTCATTTGAACAGTAATGAGTGATAAAACGTCACAGGGATATCTAGGGCTCCAAATTAACATTTGAGAGTAGCGCCATCAAGTAAAAAATGTAACAGCCTCATTTTACACTTTTGTAGTGCATGATAACTGCAGATGCACTGCAAAAAATGCTTTTCTTACTTACATTTTCTTGTCCTGTTTCTAGTCCAAATATCTTAAAATTCTTAAATCAAGAAGCATTTTCCAGACAAGAAAAAAATATTGTCTTGTTCTAAGAAATAATATGTCAAAATTAAGTGTGTTTTTCCTTAAAACAGATATTTGGACTAGAAACAAGTCAAAAAGTCTTGAGTAAGAAAAGCATTTTTTGCAGTGGATAGCACCTCACTGCCATAGTAAAAATTTGTCAGAAGTATATGGTTTCTACTTTTGTCTTAGGCTGCTGTTCATTATTACATTTGTTATAAGTATATGTACAAAAAAATCTGACTTAGGGCTGGCTGGTATGTCCCAAATTTTATTTCACAGTATGAGAATTTTTATTCCACGGTAACGATATTTTTCATGATATAGTTTTTCCCAAATTTGTTTTTTTACAAAAGTGCTTTATATAAAAAGTAAGCTTGAATATTTAGAAACATTTCTCACATAACATCTTCTCACAGAAAAAAAATAATAATAATAAAATAAAATAAATAAATATATATATATATATCAAGTATCAGGTAAGTAAAACTTAAATATGAAAAAATAAATATGTAAGGAAATGTCAAAGAGTTTTTTTTTCTTCAAAAATACAAAATATAAAAAATAAAGGAATTGGCTCACTTGGAGCATCTTTCTCAGCTTCACACATGCTTTGTGTGATTTGGCCATGCCCACTTATTTACATTTTGCAGTATACACGGAATAAAAAAAATATTTTTTGCGGTACACATTTCATTCCGCGGTAACAATATATACCATCATACCGCCCAGCCCTAATATGACTACTTAAAAACACAGTAATCATATTCCATTACTATTTTAATAAAATTAAATCTTTAAAATTAAAATAAAATTCAACTAAATCATTACTTTTGCTACATTAAATTCCTGGTAAATGTTGATTTGTGGATCAAAGCACCTTCTTAATGGATTGAGGGCTATTGACAATGACAGCTCAGGTTTATCTGGCTTTAAACAGTGTAAATTACAGAGATGTTTTTGGTTGCTTAAATAGCATGCTTTTTAACAGACAGCGCCATTTAGTAGTTGCACGGCAGGTCAGTGCAATAAACACACTTGCTCAAGCTTGCTTAGTAACAGTCTGGGGCCCTGCATTTCTTAATGATTTATTCTACATTAGTTCAGGGGATCTCGTTGAACTTGGAGAAGATGATGGCACAGAAGAGTGGGGCAGTCAAAGCTCTGACAGGCGGAATTGCACACTTATTCAAACAGAACAAAGTGAGATATTTCATTTGTTTGATTTTTCACCATTCACATCTGTAAGTATATCATGAACATAATTAAAAAAAAACTATTCATAGGTAACTCATGTAAATGGCTTTGGAACGATAACTGGCAAGAATCAAGTGACCGCAAAAACTGCTGATGGAGAACAGGTTATTAACACTAAGAACATCCTCATCGCTACTGGATCAGAGGTCACACCCTTCCCAGGCATTGAGGTAATTTAGTAATGTAGGAAGTACAGCTGAAGTCAGAATTATTGGCCCTTCTGTTAAATTTTGTTTTCCCCAATTTCTGCTTAAAGGTGTGGATATTTTTTTCAACACATTTCTAAACATAATAGTTGTAATAACTAATTTCTAAAACTGATTTCTTTTATCTTTGCCATGATGACAGTACATAATATTTTACTAGATATTTTTCAAGATGCTACTATTTAGCTTAAAGTGAAATTTAAAGGCTTAACAAGGTTAACTAGGTAAACTAGACAAGTTAGGGTAATTATAGGCAAGTCATTGTTTAACAGTGGCTTGTTCTGTAGACATACATACATACATGTATATATATTTGCTTAAGGGGGCTAATAATATTGACTTTAAAATGTTTTTTTATTTATTTATTAAAAACTGCTTTTATACTAGCCGAAATAAAACAAATAAGACTTTCTCCAGAAGAAAGAATATCGGAAATACTGTGAAAAATCCCTTTCTCTGTCAACATCATTTGTGAAATATTTGAAAAAGAAAAACTGTATGTTTTTATTGCATCTACAGGATCCTAAAGTTACAGTTGATTTCGGAAGTTTGGTTTTGACCTATTGCTAAGCTACCAATGTAAAGCTGAAATATAAATAAAAAGCATCACATTTAGTAGACTTTTATTAGGTATGTAATATTTATTAACCTTATTTGTGAATTTTAAGATGGAGTTCCCTCAAAAATGAAAATGTGTTGTTAGTTTTTTGTTGTTGTTTTTTACCCTTTACAATCTGGTGTCCAAGTAGGTGATATTGATTCACTGATTTTGATAGTTCGATTCAGATTCAGATTGCTAATGTATATTTTACATGCAAAAATAAGCTGATTCTGATTCTGTTCAAGTTTTTTCATTTAAGCATACAAGAATGAAAAAAAATAGTACATGAACTTGATGTTAATTTCCTTTATCACAGACTGAGCTATCTGCAGTTATTTAAAACTAGAGGTAGCTGCCCTTTAATCACAATTCAAACAAAAATGCTGCATGTATTGACATGCACAAAAAAGCAAATTCACTCTCAGCCAGTAGGTGGCACTTGTAGAACTGCAACAATATAGCGTTTTCATGGTTGCTGCTATTAAAAGAACATTTCACCATTTTTTTCTACCATGATATTGATATGATATTACGCATCGCCTGAAAATCAGTTAAACTTTGTGTATTCTTGTAGTAGTTCAGGATCTATGCCAGAATGAGAGTATAGTTCCTAGCCATATCGGCCTTCTCAACTTTTCATTTTCTGTCAGTCTTAGTACACAATGTAACTACAGAAGTGTCACGCTTAAAATGGGTAAATTATTCAAACTTGGTCATTTTTGAGTGAGGTGCTAATGATCCACTCCGATTCAATGATTTGTGCTAAGCTAAAGTGCTCCCCCAGACCCAGAGATCAGCTAAATGCTTTCAAAACGTAACAATTTAAGTCTGGGGGAATTAAGTGAGCAGCACTGCATATGTAAATTGTACTTGATGTGTATTATAGACAAGCTCCAACATATATAGAAGCTGAAAGGAGTAACTGAACACTGATCTCACAAAACTCAATTCATTCTGTTGCTGTCTGTCTACATTTTATCTTGCTGTGTGGATTGCAACCTCCAGTGAGCTGATTTTGAAATCCAAGGTTCCAGAGTCTTAATTGATTTTTGATTTGCTCAATTTAAAGTAAACAATATCTTGTGTATCAATAGATGATGTTTTGTCTGTTGGTACATCTGTGCTCCGGACTCTCATTTTTGTTTTGTAAACATTCCATTTACAGATTGTGTAATGTAAAATGATGGAAATGCAGTTATACACTAGCACGCAAGTCTGGAACATAGATCAGCCAAAAAACAATGGCAGTTTTCGATTTATGACCAGTCTGTGCATCTCTAATATGTGTCTTTTTAAATCTTTAAATCTAAAATTAAGGTATAATTCTTTGATACATATAATGCAAAGCAAGTCAGTAGTTACCATCCCATTGGATGGCTCTTAATGATCCATTCTTATGAAGCAAAACATTCGGTCTGTGCAATAAGGATTATTACCTTTAATTGACAGCCTTGACAAACGGTTCTGAGCATGAATGTTGGGACTCTCTCTCTCTCTCTCTCTCTCTCTCTCTCTCTCTCTCTCTCTCTCAATTCAATTCAATTTCAATTTCAAGGTACTTTATTGGCATGATTGTGAGAACTTACAATATTGCCAAAGCATAAACATAAAACAACATACACTAACATACAATAACAAACATTAAGGTCAAATTAAACTAAAGGTGCTGGATCATAAAATACAAAATATAAGAGACCTATAAGATATTTACAATATAAGTTATAAAGTAAACATTTGTAATATAAACTTTTAAAGTATATACATTTACATTTTAAATGGTGTCAGATGAAGATAAAAGTGTTATAGTTTGTTTCTAAAGGTGTGTAACTGATAAATGAATTTAGCAGCAGCTGATGGATGTTTATCTTCACCCAATAAAATCTTCATCTGATCTGATTCTGAAGAGCTGTTAAACTCTGGTATGAGTTTAGACATTTTGTTCAAATGTTTCTCTCTAAACTCTTTATATTTATCACAGTACAGAAGAAAGTGTGTCTCTGTCTCAATGTCACCTCTATCACAATGAACACAGATTCGTTCTTGTTTTGGAAGCCATGTTTGTCTGTGTCTGCCTTTCTCTATTTCCAGACTGTGATCGCTGAGTCTGTATTTGGTGAGGGTTCGTCTGTGTTTTACATCTCTAACGTTGTAAAGATATTCTGATAGATTATATTCTCTGTTTAAAGAACGATAACATTCTAGTTTACTTTGGGTTTTACTCACGTTATCCCAATGATCTAAATATGAGTTTTGATTAGTTTTAATGATTTGATTAATTATGATTTGTTGTTTTTCAGTGGTGTTGTTCTGAAGTTTAAGAGACATCTGACAGATTGAACTGGTTTTAAGTCTCATTTCTTGGGTTTTAAGGGCTTCATGTTGAAGTGTGTTTGGAGGACTTGAATTTAAGTGTGTCCAGAATTAAGAAAGCGTTTTTGGATATGTATTAATAGTGGGTATCTGCCTAATTCGGCCCTGCACGCATTAGTAGGTGTTCTTCTCTGAACTCTTAAAATGTTTCTACAGAATTCAGCATGCAGAGATTCTATTGGATGTTTGTCCCATTTGGTGTAATCTGTTAGACAATCTGGAGCCCAAACCTCACAACCATATAAAGCTATGGGTAAAATAACACTATCAAATATTTTACACCAGACTTTTACAGGAATATCTGATTGTTTAAGTTTACCTTTGATGGCATAGAACGCTCGTCTCGCTTTCTCTTTTAGTGAATTCACTGCTAAATTAAAACTTCCCGATGCGCTGATTTTTAGACCAAGATAATCGTAGTGTAGAGTGTGTTCTAAAACAGTGTTTCCAAGAGTAAACGTGTATCTGTAATCCTGTAATCTTGCTTTTTTCTGGAAAATCATGATTTTAGTTTTTTTGATATTAACTTTTAAAGCCCAGTTTTGACAGTACTTTTCTAGCTGGTCCAGATGTTGCTGTAAACCTTGTGGAGTATCTGATAATAGCAGTAGATCATCTGCATATAGAAGAGCTTTTATTTCAGAGTTATTTAGTGTAAGACCGGGTGTGTCGGATTGTTCCAGTAACGTTGCTAACTCGTTAATATATAAGTTAAACAAGGTTGGACTCAAGTTACAGCCCTGTCTCACTCCACGACCTTGACCGAAGAATTCAGTTCTTTTATCGCCAATTTTAACTCCGCATCTGTTTTTGGTGTACATAGATTTAATGATGTCATAGGCTTTTCCTCCTATTCCTGATTCTAGTGTTTTATAATATAGGCCGTCATGCCATATTGAGTCGAACGCTTTTTGAAAGTCTACGAAGCATGCGTAAATTTTACCTTTATTTTTATTACGAACGTGTTGGTTAATTAGTGTCTGAAGTGTAAAAATATGGTCGGTGGTGCGGTGGTTTGGTAGAAATCCAATCTGACTTTTACTTAAGACGCTGTGCTTGGTCAGGTAAGTTTGAGTCCGGGTATTTAGAATACAACAGAAAGTTTTTCCTAGATTACTGTTTACGCAGATGCCTCGGTAGTTACTGGGGTCAAATTTGTCTCCACTTTTGTATAGTGGATGTATTAAACCTGTAGTCCAGGTTTCAGGAAAGTGTCCGGTTTATAGTATCAGATTAAAGAGTTTTAATAAGGCGTCCTGCATTGCTGTGGAACTATGTTTCAACATTTCTGTTCTGATATTGTCTAGACCACAGGCCTTTTTGGGTTTTAGTTTGTTTAGTGCTTCTTTTAGTTCTTCTGGTCTAACCGGGTAGTCTAAAGGGTTTTGATTATTTTTGATTGTTGATTCCAATTGGTTGAGTTTGTTTTGTATATTTTTCTGGTCAGGTGTAAGGCTATCTGAAGATATTTCACTGAATAGGTTTTTAAAATAGTCTCTCCACAATTCGCCGTTTTGTATCGGTATGTCTGGTTTTTGTTGTTTATTTAAGCTATTCCATTTTTCCCAGAATTGGTTACTATTAATTGAGTTTTCAATTATATTGAGAGTATTGTTGAGGTGTTGTTGTTTTTTGTAGTGCATTGTATTTTTATAATCTCGGAGTGCTTGACAATAGTTTTGTCTGATTTCTGGTTTGTGTGGATCTCTATGCTTTTGGTTGGAAAGTTGTCGTACTAGCTGTCTTTTTATTTTACATTCTTTATCAAACCAGATTTCATCATCAGATTTGCGTTTAGCTTTTTTGTTTGTGTGAATTAAGTTTGCTTTAATTGCACATCTTTCATAAATGTGATTAATTTGTTCTACTGCTGTATTTACGTCTGTTATATTTGTCGTAAAAGGTGTTGTTTGGAATCTATTTATTAGGCCTGAAATCTCATCAGAAACGATAGCATTAATAAATTCGGATTCAGAATTTGGTGACCATTTGAATGGTTTGTTTAGATTAATCAAATTACAAGGTTTTTGGTTATTTCTATCAGATTGTTGTATTTTCTTTATGAATGTCTCTCTCTGTCTCTGTCTCTGTCTCTCTCTCTCTCTCTCTCTCTCTCTCTCTCTCTCAATAATTGCTTTATTGGCATGACAAATGTTACAAATGTATTGCCAAAGCATTTATAAAGTTTACATAAAAAAAGAACATACACGTATAATAAAAATAATTAAAAAAAAAAAAAAAAGTAAATAGTAGTAGTAAAAAAAAAATGTATACGTATAATAAATAAAAATATATATAAATAATATATCACATTATTATTCAATATATCATATTATTCATATATATCATATTATAATAATATATTCATTTATAATAATCTAGATGTGTGTGTGTGTGTGTGTGTGTACGCGCATGTGTGTTTGCAAGCGCATTACTGATAATTTTATTGGTCTCCTCTCTCTTTTTGTGACATGCATTAATGTATTGTGCTGCTAGAAGGATACAGTCAGTTTTTTCCTCTAGTAAATATTGAAGTTGTGTTGTATTGTCTAACTCAGTGAATTGAGGGTAAATGCTTTGGGTTTTGGGGTAGAATGTTTCTCTGATGTGCTGATAGTTTGTGCAGTGGGTGAGGAAGTGTTCCTCTGTCTCCACCTCTGCTTGGGCGCAGTGTGGGCAGATGCGGCTCTCTCTGGGTTGCCAGTTGTGTCTGTATCGGCCTGTCTCTACAGTCAGACTGTGAGCACTCAGCCTGTATTTGGTCAGTGTTGCTCTTAATTTACTGTCCTTTACTGCACTCAGATACGTTGCTGTCGTATAATCTCTATTTAGGTCTAAATAACTGTAGTAAAGTTCGTTGTTGTAGGAAGAAGAAGACAGGGTCGGCGATTCAGGTAAGTAATTAATTTTTATTTTTCAAGTGCATAAACACAACACGTATAGCTGGGTGTGTGTGTGTTTGCTCTCTTCTCTCCCGGCTGCTCCTTCTCTTCTCCTTAAGAGGGGTGTCTCTCCGGTTCAATCACTGGAATAAACAGGTGTTATTTATTATTTCTGATTGGCCCGCTGACTAGCCGCTGGGCTCTGAGCATGCTCTCCCCCCTCATTGGGTGTTCGATCATGCTCACCTCACCTCTCCACATACCCCCACCTCCGGCCTGCAGATCTGTCTGTAAGAGAAAGGGGAGAGTAAAATCAGGAGCGTGCAATAGCGGCCCCCCGCAAAGTATAGATTTTACCTTTGAGAAGGCCTGTTGACACTGCTCCGACCATTGGACGGTATCTGGTCCCTCCTTTTTAGTGAGATCAGTCAATGAGCTGACGAGGGCCAAATAATTAGGAACAAAACGCCTATAATAACCCGCCAGTCCCAAAAACTGTCTCACCTCCTTTTTTGGTCTTAGGTCTCGGACAGGTCACAATAGCTGCAGTCTTATCAATTTGGGGCTGCACCTGCCCGTGACCCAAGTGGAAGGCCATATACCTTACCTCCACACGCCCAATTGCGCACTTCCGTGGGTTGGCCGTGAGCCCGGCCTGCCTCAGCGCTGACAATACTGCCCTCAAATGTTGCATATGCCGCTGCCAATCATTACTGAAAATGATGATGTCATCTAAATAAACAGCGGCATATGCTGAGTGAGGGGCGAGTATTTTGTCCATCAGACGCTGAAACGTAGCCGGTGCCCCGAACAGCCCGAACGGAAGTGTCACAAATTGGTGCAATCCAAATGGCGTTGTGAAGGCTGTTTTTTCGCGGGATATTGGAGTTAAGGGGATCTGCCAATATCACTTTGTCAAATCCAATGTCGAGTAATATCAAGCAGCACCTAACCGGTCGAGCAACTCGTCAATACGCGGCATTGGATATGCGTCGAATTTCGACACAGCGTTGACTTTTCTATAATCCACACAGAACCGGACCGAGCCGTCAGTCTTGGGTACCAAGACGATAGGGCTGGCCCGGTCGCTGTGAAATTCTTCTACTACACCCATTTTCAGCATGTTACTTAATTCTTCCTGAACCACTTTTTTCTTGTGTTCAGGCAGGCGATACGGCTGGGTCCTAACGACCACGCCCTGTTCGGTCTCAATATGGTGCTGAATTAGGTTAGTACGACCGGGCAGGGGCGAGAACACATCAGAAAATTCACGTTGAAGGTGCCGGATGTCGATGAGCTGGCTCGCTGAGAGATGATCGCCCCCGGTGACCAGAGCGCCCGGCCGTACCCGGCCGGTGCTCTCTGGCCCCAGGTCATCCTCATTGGTTACAAGCGTAGCCAGCGACACCTCCTCCGGCTCCCTCCACTGCTTCAGCAGATTTATGTGATAAATCTGATGTGAATCGGCCCTGTCCGAACGAACGACCTCATAATCAAGATCGCTGACTCGTCGTGTGACCACAAACGGCCCTTGCCACTTGGCGAGTAATTTTGAGCTGGAAGTGGGTAGCAGTACAAGGACTTTATCTCCCTGTGAAAATGTACGTAGTTTAGTGCCTTTGTCATATAGCCGGCGTTGGTCATTCTGGGCCTTAAGCAAATGCTCCATAGAGAGCCGCCCCAGTGTGTGGAGTTTTGCTCTAAGGTCCAGAATATACTGAATTTCACTTTTACTGTTTAAAGGCTCGTCCTCCCAAGCTTCTCTAATGACATCCAGCACCCCTCGGGGCTGTCTGCCATAGAGTCGCTCGAAGGGGGAAAACCCCGTGGAGGCTTGCGGAACCTCCTGCACAGCAAACAACAAGGGCTCCAACCACTTATCCCAATTTTTCGCGTCCTCCTGTACGAACTTACGGATCATGGATTTAAGAGTGCGATTAAATCGTTCCACCAGTCCGTCTGTTTGTATGTGATAGACGCTGGTGCGAACCGATTTAATGCCCAACAATCCGTACAGTTCGCGCATGGTACGTGACATGAACGCGGTGCCTTGGTCAGTGAGAATCTCCTTGGGGATTCCCACTCGGGAGATTATACGAAACAGCGCTTCCGCAACACTCTTTGCTGAGATGTTACGGAGAGCTACTGCTTCCAGGTACCGGGTTGCATAATCCACTAGGACTAATGCAAAGCGGTGCCCGCGTGCGGATCGCTCTAATGGCCCGAAGAGATCCATACCAATTCTCTTGAAGGGGATCTCCATAACTGGTAGAGGGCGCAATGGCGCTTTTGGGGTGGCCGTTGGGTCTACCAGCTGACATTGACGGCATGCAGCGCACCATCTGCTGACATCCCCGTGAATGCCCGGCCAAAAGAATCGGGCCATGAGGCGATTTAATGTGGCCGCTTGACCTAAATGTCCGGCCATAGGATTAGAATGAGCCGCCTGGAAAAGCATTTCCCGACGGCTCTTTGGTACTAATAATTAGGTTGTATCTTCTTTTGTCTGAGCGTCTTGAGTTACTCGATACACCCTGTCATTAATAATCGCAAAATATGGATAAGAGAGGGGTCGATCAGGCTGGAGGTTTTGCCCATCTATGACCTGCACTGTTTCGAGTGCATGTTTCAGCGTGTCGTCACGCGACTGCTCCAGGGGAAAGTCTTTGCACCGGGAAATTCCTGGCCCTCCCCCTGAGTCAGCGCGTGATGGCATCGCTTGGGATTCCCCCAGCTGAGTGACCCGCCCCTTATCCAGCGATTTCTTCTTCCAAGAAACACCCGCACATAAGACCCCTAATAATCTATTAAATCCAGGCCAATTGGTTCCCAGAATTAACGGGTGTTTAAGGTGCGGGTTAACCGCTACCTCGACGCTATGCTTTTTACCCCTGAATTGGATATCTATAGCCGTTAGCGGATAGTGAATTACATCCCTGTGCACACACCTTACACTTACTGTGCGGCTCGTTTCCATTCCGGGTCTTGAAGCAGGCTTTGGTGGATGGAGGTCTGATTACACCCCGAATCCACCAAGGCTTGATATGTACCCCCTTTTATACTCACAGGTATCCGGTATAGCCTGTCACAACCGGGGGCGATGAATGGCGTGGCAGGGACGTGGATCAACGCACTCACCTCCTTCGCGGAGCAGCTTTTTGGTGCGCTATGCTCGCCCCCGCGGCGCCAATGCATCGGCCCAGACCTTCCCACTACACCCTTGGGGCCAGCAGGCCAACCTATTAAACCGGAGAGAGACCTGGCACTGTCTGGGGAACCGCCAGAGGTTGTGACTCCACCCCTCCGTTCTGACAGGCGCCCTCCTGTAGCGGAGCACTCGGGGAATCCGCCTCCTTGCACCACTGTCTGGGTGCTGGCGTGGGCGGTTCCCGGAGTCTGGGCCTGGGAACAGGAAGAGAGAGAGAAGGAGAGAGAGAGAGAGAGAGAGAGAGGTTATTTCGCCGACCCTGGACCTCGCCACCAGGTGATCCTCCGCCAGCCGGATGGCCGTCCCCAGATCGTCTGGCCGGTGGCACTGGACCCACTCCGATGTTCGGGAGGGGAGGCGGGTGATGAATTGTTCCAGTACCACGGCATCCACCAGCTGGGCGGTGGTTCGGCCATCCTGCACCAGCCATCTGCGGCAGGCGTCACGGAGCTGCTGAGCGAATATGAATGGCTCGTTTCAGATGAGCGTACTCCAGGAGATCCTGGGCCGGTAGCTGCTGTGCAGCGATCTGAGCTTCGCCCGATGAAGGATGACTTGTACCGGCCACTCGGCCCGCGGCCAGCCACACACCTCCGGCATCCTCTCAAAGAGATCCAGGAACGCTTCCGGGTTGTCCTCTGACGCCATTTTCTGAAAAGTGATGGGAGGGTGGGCGGTAGATGTTGGAGCGGGCCGGATCTCCTGGGCCAGCAGATTCCGGATTAGCTCGCGGTCCTCCTGCTGGGCCCCCACGAGGACTTGAAAACGGTGTTGGAGATCTTCCTTCAGTTCTACCAGCGTGTGATGTTGTTCTCTGTGGAGAACCGCAAGCGCCTGGATGACTTCCGCACATGGACTAGTAGACGGAGTAGACATTCTGGCAGCAAAGTTTCTTCTTCTTCCCGGGTTTCGGTACCACTGTAGTAAAGTTCGTTGTTGTGGGAAGAAGAAGACAGGGTCGGGGATTCAGGTAAGTAATTAATTTTTATTTTTCAAGTGCATAAACACAACACGTGTAGCTGGGTGTGTGTGTGTGTTTGCTCTCTTCTCTCCCGGCTGCTCCTTCTCTTCTCCTTAAGAAGGGTGTCTCTCCGGTCCAATCACTGGAATAAACAGGTGTTATTTATTATTTCTGATTGGCCCGCTGACTAGCCGCCGGGCTCTGAGCATGTTCTCCCCCCTCATTGGGTGTTCGATCATGCTCACCTCTCCACAATAACATTTAAGTTTACTTTGTTTTCCTGCTGCTTCATTCCAGTAAATCTGATACTCTTCTTTTCATGCATTTATAACTTGATTGGGCTTTATGTTGTGGATGAGCATGTCCGTGTCCTAATGCTGCCTGCTGTTAGTCTTATTTGCTATGTTGGTTTGTGTTTGTAGCTTTAGGGCCATCTGAATCAGGGGACTTTTTTCAATGTCCATTTCTTGGTTTTTGAGGGCTTTAAAATGATAAGAGCTGGGGTCACTCATTTTTTGTGTTTCCAAAATTTGACGGCTCGTTTCTCAATGCGCATGAGTAGAGGATACTAGCCTAATTCTGCCTGTATGCATTGCTGGGTGTGTTCCTCTGTACCCTTAGGATGCTCCTACAGAACTCTGCATGTAGGCTTTCAATTGGATTCTTATCCCACTTATTAAACTCATGACTGAGGAGAGGACCCCACACTTCACTCCCATATAGCACTATAGGTTCAATCACTGACTTGAAAATTTTGAGCCAGATTCGAACTGGAGTTTCTATTTGTGTCGATTTTTTTAATGGTGTAAAAGGCCCTTCTTGCTTTTTTCTTTCAGTTCATTCACAGCCAAATTTAGTCTTCCATTAGCACTTATTTTCAACCCAAGGTATGTGTAGCTTGTGGCAGGTTCAACTTTTGTCATACCAAGGGTGAAACTCTCTCTCTCTCTCTCTCTCTCTCTCTCTCTCTGTGTGTGTGTGTGTGTGTGTGTGTGTGTGTGTGTTGATATTTTGACAAACAATACAACAAATATGTGCTCCTTCATTGTAGTAAAAATAGAATGTGAGTTTCTTATTATATACAACAAGAGGCTCACAATCCAGACTATCATGAATGCACTCAGGACCGTTTGCCCATGCCATGAATTAATGATGATAATTTTGTAAATGTTTTTTTATTTTATTTTATTTTATTATTTTTTTTTTTTGCACAAACTAATTGTTTTGCTTTATAAAACCAATGAGTATTAATTTTGGTTTGCTTTATATACATGTTATAGTAACACTTTAGGAATTGTAACCTTTATATGAATCACAAAATACCACACTTACAGGCAAAAATCTTCAAGGTTCTAAAGAAGGAAAAAAAAAAAGCCCTTGCGCATTATATGTAAGGTTAGTTTACCAAAAAATGCCAATTATGTTATTAATTACTCCCTCTCATGTCATTCCAAACCCTGAGATCTTCGCTCATCTTTGGAATACAAATTAAGATATTTTATGTAAAACCTGAGACCTCTCTTATCCTCCATTACGGTTCCCAGCTCGTTCAAAGTTCAGAAAGGTACTGAAAAACATCATCAAAACAGATCATATGCCTTCAGTGGTTCAATTGGAATATTATCAAGCTATGAGTTTCAACAGTTTCTTCCCAGTGTCAGAATATTTCGTGCGTTCACGAGCACTGTCTGCAATGACGTCTACCCCCCTAATGCCCAAGTGCAACTTTCTCTGTTTGAAACAAATCCAATGCGCAATCAAGCATGATTTGTGAATAGGCACCCTATACTGACACGGAAGAGAATAAAATGTTTATTAAAGTCTTTATTATTCATGTGCACACAAAAGTTCTCTTTTTTTCGAAAAAATTCCAGTTGTACCACTGAATATGTGATAGATGATTTGAAGATGTTTTTGGTACTTTTCTGGACTTTGAACAAAACGGGAACCTTCCTGTCTATGAAGAGTAAGGGAGCTCTAAGGTTTCATCTTAAATATCTTAATTTGTTCTAAGGATGATCAAAGGTCTCAGGGTTTTAAAACAACATGAGGATGAGTAATTAATAACACAATTTATTTTTTGGGTGAACTAACACTTAAAATTTCAGTTGCATAATTTGGAAAAAATATGGCGCTGTAATAAGCACATTGTCACATTGTTTTATTTCAAATAGTCATTCCAAAGAATATTTATAAAAAATATATATATTGTCTGATTTTTTTATAGCCTTTATGTCAGTAGATTTAATGCATTCAGATCACAGATTTTAATTAATTTACCTTTTTTGACAGATTGATGAAGACAGTGTTGTCTCTTCCACTGGTGCTTTGTCCCTCAAGAATGTTCCTGAGGAACTTATTGTGATTGGAGCAGGAGTCATTGGTGTGGAGTTGGTGAGTGGAATATTGTGAAGTTTTATTACTGATTCATCATAAGACTGAATTGGTTATTTTGGTGATAAAAGTGCATTTTTAGGTCTAATGATTCTGTTATGGATTGATTATGAATTTTTTCTAGGGGTCTGTGTGGCAGAGGCTGGGTGCCAAAGTTACAGCAGTGGAGTTCCTTGGCCATGTTGGTGGAATGGGCATTGACATGGAGATCTCTAAGAATTTCCAGCGAATTCTCCAAAAGCAGGGTTTGAAGTTCAAACTGAGCACCAAGGTCATGGGTGCCACCAAGAGACCCGATGGCAAAATTGATGTGGCGTGAGTTGGATGATTCATCAGCTGATTTTTAATCAAAATCTTTTAGAGCCTTTGCCCATTATTTATTTATTTTTGGTTAGTGTGGAAGCTGCAGCCGGTGGCAAGAATGAGACGCTCACCTGTGATGTTCTGCTGGTCTGCGTTGGCCGTCGTCCCTTCACCGGAAACCTCGGCCTGGAGTCTGTCGGTATTGAACTGGATAAACGTGGGAGAATCCCTGTTAATGGCCGCTTCCAGACCAACGTGCCCAGGTATGGAGATCTCTTATGAGTAGGGGTGTAACGGATCACAACCCACGGTTTGAAACATATGTGACCCACGGATTAATAACTTTTTTCTTGTAGATTAATGCAACATTTGTAACGATCGCAGAGAGATCACCTCCTGCATCATTCCAATCTCATGTATGAAAACGTTTAGACTCTGCTGTAAAATATAAGGATGGCAGAAGAAGTTGTGGAGGCACCTAAATGCTTTCTTAGGTTATTAAAGGTGTTTTCTGTTACTACTTGTTTAGCCTGCATGAATGCATTCAGTGTTAACCTGCACAATTAATCATTAAAACACAGGTGTCAAAGCCAGTTCCTGGAGGCCCGCAGCTCTGCACAGTTTAGTTTCAACCCTAATTAAACACACCTGATCAAACTAATTGAATCCTTCAGGCTTGTTTGAAACCTACAGGTAAGTGTGTTGAAGCAGGTTTGGAACTAAACTGTGCAGAGCTGCGGCCCTCCAGGAACTGGCTTTGACACCTGTGCATTAAAAGACCGGGATCTCAATTCAAACACCCACGCAACCTAAATTGTAAATTAAGATGATTTGCATATGTTTATTAATCTTTCTAAGTGCTGCATTCAAATCTTTGATCGATATAGAGAGTCAGTTTTTACCCTTTTCAGTTAGTTACAAAGTTACAAACAATCAAATAACACAAAAGTACTGGAATAACAGTTTATAGTTATATAGATATAAAAAAAACACTTATAGCCTCTAACTTGATGCTCAAAAATTTAAGTTGTAGCAATTACATTTAACTAATAGGTGGCGACAAATGATACGTCTAGTCAGGAAACATTACAGAGGATCATTTTTCACAATATTGAATATTTTATCATTTTATTTTTATTCAGCTGGTTATTTCTTGATTTTCTTTGAATAAAAATGACAGGTTCTAAGTTATGTTTGTTAAAACCAAAGGTTTCTTGCAGTACTATTTTTGTAATAAATGGAAAGCAAATTACATTTGTTTCCTTCCCTTTTTGGCTGATCCAAAAAAATGGTCTGATCTGTTACTCAAAAACTATAATGTGGTCTGAACCGTAAGATTTGTGATCCGTTACACCCCTACTAATGAGTGTTCTTGCTTAGGTTGCAACAAACAAGTCCTAATATGTTTTACAAATCTTATTCAGTATCTATGCCATCGGAGATGTAGTAGCTGGACCCATGTTGGCTCATAAAGCAGAGGATGAAGGTATCATTTGTGTGGAGGGAATGGCAGGAGGAGCTGTCCATATTGACTACAACTGTGTGCCCTCTGTTATATACACACACCCTGAGGTTGCCTGGGTTGGCAAAACTGAGGAACAACTCAAAGAGGAAGTGAGTAGCATTCATTTTCATCTTAGTACACATTTCCATCTTAAATTGTATGTCACATCAATTGGGGAGAGGTTAGGATGATTCCAAGTGCACTCATGAGATAGGGGACCTAATTGAGAATTTTCTATTTTTTTGGCCTTTATACTGTCCAGGGGTTTAGAAAACAGCAACACCACTAATAAATGACAAATAATTGAATGTTTTCTAGGGTGTTCCATATAAGGTGGGCAAATTTCCTTTTGCGGCCAACAGCAGAGCTAAGACAAATGCTGATACAGATGGACTGGTTAAGATCCTCAGCCACAAGGACACAGACAGGATGCTGGGAGCACACATTCTGGGATCGGTAATGATCTGTCTGCTTTTCTTGTATAGGAAATTCTAACTATATGATCATTTATATATACATTTTAATTTAACAGGGAGCAGGGGAGATAATTAATGAGGCTGCATTAGCTATGGAATATGGTGCATCATGCGAGGATGTTGCAAGAGTGTGTCACGCCCATCCCGTAAGTTGCTCTGAATATTTTGTCAGATTTTAAAGTCTTAATTAAATTCTTTGTTTTCTACTTTGTTTTCTTGTAGTTCCTATTATTAATATGCATAATGAATGAGCATATTAGGAATACTGATCTGATTTCAAAATTCTGAGTATTGATACTGATACTTATCTGATACCACTACAATTGTTTTTTAAACCTTGTAGAATTTCAGTATGTCTTATAATTTAAATTATGGAAACTCAACTAATAATCTCTCTTGTGTATTGAATACAATCTTCTAAATCCAGATTATACTTCATAATAAAGAAAAACAACATATGTAAGAAAAAAAAAAAATGTGGCTGCCGTCACATCATCCAAGTAAATGCTGCACACTGGTGATGGTGTGGAGAGACCCCCTTCATGAATGTGAAGCGCTTTGGGTGTATGGCCATACACGATTAATGCGCTATATAAATAACATTACTTACTTGCATATATACACTCACCCGCCACTTTATTTGGTACACCTTACTAGTACAGGGTTGGACCCCCTTTTGCCTTCAGAACTGCCTTAATCCTTCGTGGCATTAAATTCAACAAGGTACTGGAAATATTCCTCAGAGATTTTGGTCCATATTGACATGATAGCATCACGCAGTTGCTGCAGATTTGTCGGCTGCACATCCATGATGCGAATCTCCCGTTCCACAACATCCCAAAGGTGCTCTATTGGATTGAGATCTGGTGACTGTGGAGGCCATTTGAGTACAGTGAACTCATTGTCATGTTCAAGGAACCAGTCTGAGATGATTCACACTTTATGACATGGCGCGTTATCCTGCTTGAAGGTCATAAAGGGATGGACATGGTCAGCAAAACAATACTCAGGTAGGCTGTGGTGTTGACACGATGCTCAATTGGCGCTAATGGGCCTAAAGTGTGCCAAGAAAATATCCCCCACACCATTACACCACCACCACCAGCCTGAAACGTTGATACAAGACAGGATGAATCCATGCTTCCATGTTGTTGATGCCAAATTCTGACCCTACCATCCAAATGTTGCAGCAGAAATCAAGACTCATCAGACCAGGCAATGTTTTTCCAATCTGCTATTGTCCAATTTTGATGAGCCTGTGTGAATTGTAGTCTCAGTTTCCTGTTCGTAGCTGACAGGAGTGGCACCCGGTGTGGTCTTCTGCTGCTGTAGCCCATCTGCCTCGAGGTTTGACGTGTTGTGCATTCAGAGATGCTCTTCTGTGTATCTCGGTTGTAACGAGTGGTTATTTGAGTTACTGTTGCCTTTCTATCAGCTCGAACCAATCTGGCCATTCTCCTCTGACCTCTGGCATCAACAAGGCATTTGCACCCACAGAACTGCCGCTCACTGGATATTTTCTCTTTTTCGGACCATTCTCTGTAAACCCTAGAGATGGTTGTGCGTGAAAATCCCAGTACGTCAGCAGTTTCTGAAATACTCAGACCAGCCTGCCTGGCAGCAACAACCATGCCACGCTCAAAGTCACTTAAATCACCTTCCTTCCCCATTCTGATGGTTGGTTTGAACTGCAGCAGATCGTCTTGACCATGTCTACATGCCGAAATGCATTGAGTTGCTGCCATGTGATTGGCTGATTAGAAATGTATATATTTATAGTTCTCTTATAGCCTATGACTTGCAGTTGTGTTATTTTTGCACAGTGTAAGTTGGTCTAGAAAACTCATGAGTTCTCAGTAATTGTCTAAAATATGAACGGGCAACAACACAATAGGTGGAGGAAAACAAAATACAAAATAGAATAAATACTTTTTTCATTGTGCAACAATATTATAATGTTCAATACAGAGTGGTAAAAAGCACATATGTGCATCCAGTGCACATATGCAATATTAAGCAATATAGAGGCACAGTGCATAAAAACATGTTGTTCTTCTGATCCAACTTAATAATGGGAACATTGTGTCATGTTCTGTTATAATGGCCAACACAAAACTCTCCAAGGTTACTCACAGTTTCAATGGAGAATGATTGACAAATGTAACAAAGGGAAGCGTTGACGTGAATTTCTGTTTAGTGACTTAAATATTCATCTTTGTTACACAATAAACTATACAATGGCTTCAGAACACTACTTAGTACTTACTACTTTAATATAGTGCATGAAAGGTACCTTATAATGTCCTTTGGCTTTTGTGGGGCTTAACAATTTAACAGAATATCCCACTCGCAATATTGAATTTGTATCGGCCCAAACTGATATTGAAGCCTATGACCAATCTACTAATAATTGGAACTTCAAAGAAAATTTTGTGGAAATATCTTTCTTTAATATTTAACCTTCTTTTCCCTTTTGTCCACCCTGTTATTGTGCCCTTGAATCTACCTTAATGTTTTCTTCTACTTTTAAGTTTTTGATTCATATCAATAATAGACATTCTAATGAATGAGCACACTAATCCTGGCAATTTTTATAAATGTAACACTCTTAATGTTGTCTTATTTTCAAAATGTTTTAACCAACCTTTTCTGCTTTTTCAAGACCGTATCAGAGGCCTTCAGAGAAGCTAACCTTGCTGCTTCGTTTGGAAAAGCTATCAACTTCTAGATTTTCTTCACTCAAAATTGTATATAAATACAGTATCTGCTGCACACGATCTGGAGTTCTTCAGTCTCCATTTTTTTTCCAGATGTACCCTTCATCCATACATCCAGATTAACTCTGTAAAACACTTAGTCTGATATTTAAATGTCCTAATAAAGGAGGTGGCTTATGTTGAACTTCACCTGACTGAGAAAGATGTCATTTGGATTTTATAAATTGGTCTTGTTTTATATAAAAACAAGATTCATGCTGAGGTTCATAAATAACAGTCTTCCAAATACAGAGGGGGGAAATGATGGTTAGAAATATTGGCTGAATTGAAATACACAGGAGATTAATAAAGAGGAATTAAGGGAGATGTGCTTTGCAGTTTAAGATGAGGTATTAAAACATCACTCAATGCAGATTGTGCTGGGTAGTTAAAAGAATGTTCCAGATTTTATATCTATTAAAAGAAAGCATGTTTTCAGTTACCACAGAAAATAAATCTGATTCCTCCATCAGGTTAATGAATGCAAAAAAAGAAGAGGCAGTTACAGTCAATGGTAAAATTGGTATTCTGCAAATAAACAGTGAGGGATTATTCAGTTTGGTATTTGTAGTTTCATTGTTATTAATCAAGCATTAACTAAATATTCATTTAGAATCAGTAAGATTAGATCAAACATGAAGATTACAGATTATAATGAGGTCAGTTATAATACAATTCTAAAACGTTTTCATTATCTAAAATGTTTTTCAATAATAAATTATATTTTCAATAATTTGTATATGTCTGTGTGTAAAGAACTGCAGTTTAAAGATCTTGACCACAGAGCATGAGTCATTTCTTTTTTAACAAGTAAGTAAATTAATGTATTTATTCTTGGGGTTTACAGGAATCCAGTGTTCATTTTCATTTGGCGGTACTCTCATAAAAATATAATTTGCATTCTTTTGTTTGCACCAGTGTTAGCAAAACTTTACATATGAGTGATTTAAATTGTCAAGATAACAGAAAAGGATAAAGCAGTATTTATTTATTTATTTTTAAATATGCTACCATGAACAATGAATTGTCACTTCCTCCATCAACCACCAGAGGTCATTGTTAGCTCATGTTAATAACTCGTTTCCCTTCCCAGAGTCTAAACGTGGAGTTTGTGGCATTCAGTAGACCCTTAGATCCTTTTTTTTTTTTAATTGTATAGACCATTTTGAGGGATGTAAACAATAACAATGGTCCTAACTAGTTCCTGTTTTACATTTTTCATTTCCATAGCTTCCAAGAATCCAAAAAGGTCTACATATTGATAAATAACATGATAGCTTTTTTAATGTTGTTATGATTGAATTGCCTCTTGTTACAGTTATGAAGTAGTTTGACAACAAGTGAAATATGAGTATTATTCATTCATTCGTTTTCTTTTCGGCTTAGTCCCTTTATTAATCAGGGGTCACCACTGGGGAATGAACCGCCAACTATTCCAGCATATGTTTTACGCAGCGTATGCCCTTCCAGCTGCAACCCATCACTTGGAAACACCCATACACTCTCATTCACACACATACACTATGGATAATTTAGCTTACCCAATTCACCTATAGCACATGTCTTTGCACTGTGGGGGAAACTGGAGTACCTGGAGGAAACCCATGCGAACACGGGAAGAACATGCAAACTCCACACAGAAATGCCAACTGACCCAGCCGAGGCTGGAACCAGCGACCTTCTTGCTGTAAGGCGATATCGTTACCCACTGCGCCACCGCAACGGCCAAATTTTAGAATAAAAGCAGTTTTTAATTTTTTTAAAAATATTTAAGGTGAAAATTATTAGCCCCTTCGAGCTATATTTTTTCGATAGTCTACAGAACAAACCATCGTTATACAATAACTTGCCTAATTAACCTATCCTGCCTAATTAACCTAATTATCCTAGTTAAGCCTTTAAATGTCACATTAAGCTATATAGAAGTGTCTTGAAAAATATCTAGTAAAATATTATTTTCTGTCATCATTGCAACGATAAAAGAAATCAGTTATTAGAAATGAGTTATTAACTGTAGAAATGTTGAAAAAATCTTCTCTCCGTTGAACAGAAATTGGGGAAAAAAATAAACGGGGGCTAATAATTCAGGGGGTTTAATAACTCAGACTTCAACTGTAGATCTTCAACCGGCAACACATTGTAGCAGTTGAGATCTTTAAATATAGAGCCCTTTCACAATCACATCTAATTGTTTAAGTAGCTTAAACTAAAAAAAGAAAAAGGAAACACAATGCTAAGACTCTGACATGAGCAGACAGACAACATTTAGATGTTTTTTTTTTTTTTTGGTTTCTTTTACTTATATACACACAATTTTAACAGTTAACAGAGGATGACATTTAACAGAGCAAGGAAATTCACTGTATTCCTAATATGGAGAAAGGGTTATTTATTTTAGTATGGCTGGGATAAAAAAATAAATAAGTTTAATGCTTTGCTAAGGTGTTGCTAAAGTTTTTTTGTTTTTTTTTTCAATTGGTTACAGAACAAGTGGGGTGAAGGGTTTTTAATGATTTCTTTTGTCATGTTTGTCACACTTTAATGTTTCAGATCATCAAACTAATTTAAATATTAGTCAAAAATAACACATCATGCAGTTTTTAAATGAATGTTTTATTATTAAGATAAAATTCACAATTACATAGCCCTGTGTGGAAAAGTGTTTGTCCCCTATTAAAACATAATTGTACCCTGGTTTATCAGACCTGATTGTAATTTCTCTAGCCACATCCAGGCCTGATAACTGCCACATCTGTTCGCAATCAAGAAATGACTTAAATAGGACCTGCCTGACGAAGTACACAAAAGGATCCCCAAAAGCTAGACATCATGCCGACATCCAAAGAAATTCAAAAACAAATGAGAAAGCAAATAATTGAGATCCACCAGTCTGGAAAAGGTTATAAAACCATTTCTAAAGCTTGTGGCGAACAACAACAGTGGGGAACTTTCCCAGGAGTGGCCGGCTGTCCAAAATTACCCCAAGAGTGCAGTGACAACTCATCCAACATGTCACAAAGGACCACACAACAACATTCAATGAACTGCAGGCCTCACTTAAGGTGAGTGTTCATGACTCCACCATAAAAAAATTGACTGGGCAAAAATGGTTTACGTGACAGATTTCCAAGACAAAAAACCAGTGCTGAGCAAAAATAACAAAGGCTTTTCTCATTTTTCTCACCTTGATGATCCCCAAGAGTTATGGAAAAATATTCTGGACTGATGAGACAAAAGTTGAACTTTTTGGAAGATGTGTGTCCCATTTTATGTGGTGTAAAAGTAACAGTGCATTTCAGAAAAAGAACACCATACCCCCAGTTGATATCCAATAATCCAATTGATATGCATGGCATGACCTTAAAAATGCAGTTCATGCTCAAAAACCCTCCAATGTGGCTGAAATACAACAATTAAAAAATTTCTCCAAAGCGCTGTAACAGACTTAGTGCAGTTATGCAAGTTATCAAAAATGCTTGACTGCAGTTCCTGCTAAGGGTGGCCCAACCAATTATTAGGTTTAGGGGCAAACACTTTTTCACCCAGGGCTATGTAATACGGACAGAATGCTGGACAAAAAGACGGGTTAACAGATTTTATTGTATTAAACAAAGTCAAAAATATGCAGTCTGCCGTTCAAAAAGAAACTGAAAGGACAAACGCAGAACTGGATCTCAAAAAAGCACATAAAGCCACCAGCTCGGCCTGGACAGAGATGAAGGCTGGAGGATCCGGTTAACCCACAGCGACATGGAGGACACCCGACATCAACGCGCTGGCAGTTCACAGTTCTCACAGTTCTTTCAGCAAAGCATACAAGCAGATGTGGAACGAGACAGGACAGTACAGAACAGAAGAACGAAGGTAAGCTGAGCATTGTAGACTAGAGATAACACACCTATATGTGATATCAACAATAAACTGACAAGAAAGGGTATGAAAGGCAAGGGAGATAATAAGAACGCCAATAAGAGTAAAGCAAGAATAGGTGTCTTGCCAGCAACGTGAGTGCTGATCACAAGGACTAACAGCTGGGAGCAGGGCACAGAAAGGAAAAAACTTAGCAAGGATCAAACCTGGTCCACGACACTATGTAGTTTTGTAAATTGTTTCCCCTTAATAATAAAAACCTTCATTTCAAAACTGCACAATGTGTTTACTTGTGTTATCTTTGACTAATATTTAATTTTATTGGATGATCTGGAACATTAAAGTTATACTATGTTACTATTATACTATGTTAATCATTATACTGTATATATATTTTCATATTTATTACTGGGCAATGTAACTGCCACACACAAGATGCATGCAAGAACAAGAACAGCATTATGCTAAAGATACTGTGATGCACAAACGCAATATGATGCAGCTGAGAAAATAATGGATTTTCCATCCCAGTGCTGCTACGTCATATTGATGTTGTATCCCATTACCAGCGTACTTCAACAGAACTAATACGCAGCTTTCAGGAAGCGATGTGCTATGCTGATGTGTACATGTTGTCATGTTATTTCATTTAATTTAAAGTGAAGCACTACGTGCAACAATCTAAAAGTATCATATCTATATGATGTGTATATTAAATCAGATTGCTGGAAAAAAAAAGTCCACACTTAGTGCTTACAGATGATGAGAAGGTTTTAAACCCAGGAGATTGCACTCTGCCAAATTTAGATCATTAGATGTCGATTGGTATTAACAGTGAGAGAAATGTGTCACCTTCAGTTAAAGTTAAATTCGGCTGGTTTTAGCTATTAGCTTTTTGAGTGATTCAGAATCATTTTCAGTTCATTTAATTATCTTAAGCATTAGACTGGTGCAGCAGCATGTCATCAGACCGAATGGAATAATATTAATGTTTTACATGTACCATGACCAAGGGTGTAACTTTGGTTTGAGAAGTGGTGGGGACACACAATTGTGGAAAATGTTTTTGATTTAAATCCCATATATTTAGGTACTATGGTGATACAAAATCCAGAGAAACAAATAGGCTGATTAAATTAATTGAATTTCAAACTAACCTAAACTTTATGAACTGTGTGCTGAATCACTATTTCTTTTAGGGGTTCTCACCTTTATTTTGATAGAACAGTGAAGAATTTACAGACAGGAAAGTGGGAGGAGAAGAGAAAGGGGAAAGATCAGCAAAGGACCTTGAGCCAGGAATCGAACTCAGGTCACCATGAGCACCTTGGTGGACGCACTAACCACACACTAACCACTAGGCTATTGGTGCCGACCTGAATCACTATTTCGTAATATCAACTGCAGATAGACATCAGCAAAATTAATATTTAGGAAAATTATATGAAAATCTTGATTATTGTAAAAAATAATGAACATCAACAGGTCTAGACATATTCTATCAGACAGAAAATGTGATTATTCTGAGCATAACTAATATACTGAATTAAACAACTCACATCGTTTGTCATCCATGCATGTTGATTTTAGTGGATATAAAAAATATTGGGTGGTGGGGTGGGGGTGGGCACAAACAGGATTTTAAAAAAAGTGGGGCGATATTATATGTCCCCTGTGTCCCCAGTGGAAGTTACGCCCCTGACTTTGACCATTTGTAATTGTCTATAATAAAGCGAACCCACTGTCCAGACATACTAAATTAGAAATATCAAATAAAACCCCAGGTTTGTCAGTTTCAAGTCAAATAAGTCACAACCACAAACACTCCCAAATTACGTCATTTTGTCTGTCAAATAAAAAATGACTGTTATTTACTGTCTTCATGTGTTTAGGAGTTCTGACAATAAAACTAACCACACTTGTTGAAGTTTTTTTTTTTGAAAATGCATGGTATCATAAACAGATGACAGATTTGCTGTCTTTTCAGAAACAATACACTTCTTAAAATTAACTACATAATACATTTATTAATGACAAATAATGATAACTATTTACAATTAACATAAACATTTATTTACTGATTTATTTTTGAGACAGACCAGACCCAGACTTCCGCCAGATGACACAGCAGCCCCAAAAGCAGCAGGATACCAGATGTTTATAAACCTACAGCAGGATGTCATTCCCCTTTAATGATTTTATCACAAGAATCCCTGTCTTTTTGTTCTTAAACTCTTCTCAGAGAATAAAATATTGGTAAAATCCATAAGTGCAGGATTAGGTGCGTGTGTGCGAATGGATAACAGACATGTTCAAGCACTTAAAAATAGAATTGTATTAATATTTCATTAATAAACATATGTAGAGGAAACATAGGATAAGTGCATAAATACAATAAAGAACAATGTACAGGGAGGTATTTAAGCTACAGAGATACAGAGAAACGTCCTGGTTATGTACGTAACCCACGTTCCCCGAATAGGGAACTCCAACGTGTGTCTGGAACCAGACATATGGGAGTATGCCAGACGACCAATCACTCTGAAGAGTAAGAAAACAGGCCAATGAATGCCAAATGAATTGGCAGAGCTCAGCTCCACAGCTGATACTGATTAGTCATTAGCGCCTATATCTATGAGGAGCAATCATCTAGAATTTGCCTGCTGAAGAGCCGATCACTCACAAGCGGAACCTGTGCAGCACAGCCAGGTGGCCGTGGTGCAGGGCAGAAGCGGCATGGCCCGCAGCGGTGAGGGCTCTGGCCGTGAGAGACACAGATAACCCTTGGACGGGGGTCTTAGCTTACCCCTCCAGGCGCCCACCACCTGAGGAATAGCTTCGTACCCACTGGCCGCCTCGCCATCAGGGGAGGTGAAGGTGGAAGCGCACGAGGACCGGGCAGAGAAAAACGCCCTCTATGCCAGCGTGCGCTCGCTGTGCGCCCCTGGGAAGAAGGGGACGGGAGCTGGAAGATTCATCTTACATCAGCCCGCACGTCACACCCTCTAGTCAGTCCGGCGGTGAGACTGGGGGACAAGCCATCTCCAGCCACACTGCCGAAGCAGCCCAGGAAGCGCAGTCATCATGTCTAATTCGAGAACTGTGACCACGCATTTCACTCCGTAGGATGGAAGCGAGTCCGGTCTGTCATCTGAGCATGACAGCTCGCCCTCCGATGTCGCGTTAGACGTCTGATCTCCGGTGTCATTAAGAGGAGGCGCGGGCATCCCGATGGATTAACCGCACAACCACTCGAAGCTTGGATGGACGCTGTTGCGTCATCATCCGCACTGGTGAGTAAACTGGTTTCAGTCTTGAAATCAGGTTGGCAGATAGTGTCTTCAGTCTCGTGAAAGGCTCTGAAGCTAAATTTTAGATTGTCGCTCCTCAGCAGACACTGATATAGGCACTTATGACTAATCAGTATCCGCTGTGGAGCTGAGCTCTGCCAATTCATTTGGTATTCATTGGCCCGTTTTCTTACTCTTCAGAGTGATTGGTTGTCTTGTCTGGCGTACTCCCATATGTCTGGTTCCAGACACACGTTGGAGTTCCCATGATGGGGAATGACAACAACATTAATCATAATATATGACATATGGAGCAAATTAAAAGAAAAAACAAAACAAATTTCAATGCCCCTTGCTGGTATAATATAATTGACATGTGTCAGATGTATACTTGACATCTGTCACTGTCTTTTATGTATTCCCTCTCAATAATTAATGCGTTTAGCCACTAAATGAAAAACAAAAAACAAAGTGAACATTAACACATACATGGGCTCCTCATCCATTGCCTACACAACAGCACTCAAAATGTAATACAAATAATGAGACAAATTAGAAAAATAGAATATAGAAAATAGAATATATATATATATATATATATATAAATGGTCTACAAATGGTCTAAAAATGACATTGTATTGTATACTGCACAACATCCACAATTTGTAAAGCTCCATTATTATCTCACTTCATTTCACAATCTCTGTATGTACAGTATAATATGATCTCAAAAGAACAGGTTTCTCTGTAATAAAGTAAACATAAAAGCATGCTTAACAACCAGTGTACATTTTGCAGAATAAATAACTTAAATTAATACAAATATCAGAGACACACAAGAGCCGTATGAAAGCAACCAAGGGAAAACACTTGCCCTATGGCAGGAAGTTGCTGTTTCCCAGTAAAAAGACCCTTAAAAGGAATTACTATGAAGACTTTGACTATAATGCCTAGTCATGCCAAGCAGATACAGACAAGTTATACAGTCCTTGAAAATACTGTTCATGTTACATTACATTAGTGCAAAAGTGTGAGCTTTTTTTCTACAGTAACAATAAAAAAGTGTTCAAACTTAGTAAAAGCAAACTGTTGAGCATCTCTGAGCGACACACGCACTATAGCAGTGCTTTTTATTGCTAGTACAAAGAATGAAAATGAAATTAGTTGAAAATATTGGTTAAATAATAATCAGTTGTTGTGACCTTAATTTGCAGTAAGTTTATTTTTATAGGCGAGTACAAATCAGAGGGTGGTGTTTATATACTGGTCTCCCATATGGCTCATTAATTTCTCAGTTATTTCCTTATTTTTAAGTTTTACATTTACCCACTTGGTCAGATTAAGACCTCTATCAATATTAACCTGATTATTTAAATAAAAACCAGGGCTACTACATGCTGTTAATTGCACATGTGAAAAATCCTTTATTGACAAAACTACAACACCTGCGAAATGGAGACTAATACTGAAGTCTTTATACTGGCTTCCCATCTGGTACTATTTAGATTTCAAAATCAATCATTATGCTAATGTAAAGGATGTGCAATTCTTGTGGAATTCTTTCTTCATTTTCTTTCTTCCTCATTCCTCACAAGGGTCAAGGTGCAGTTTTAAAATGAGCAATCAACACAAAATCCCTATCTTCATCACAGCCATAATGTAGGGCAATAATCTTTTCTTCATAAATACCAAACTGAATCCTAAAGATCATCACGCAAACACTAAATAAATAGACATCAAATAAAAACTTGCTTCAGGTTAACTACACTCCAGCTCATGTTTCGCATTTTATATGGAGGCACTCAATGAGATTGACACAGCAGTAAAACTGTGGAGAAAACCTCTTTGCACTTATCTGAACCAAAACTAAAAAAATTCCAAGGCACTATCAAGAGGCTGTGGTTTAGCAGATAAGCAAATTAGCTTGTATGCTGTTCATAAATAAACAAATATTTATTTCATAATTTGTTAATCTTGCAAGTTGATGTAGGAGGGGAGGGTGATAATAAGCAGTTCACATGTAAATTCAATGATATTTTTATCCAAATTTATTCGCGGTGGCTTTTTTTTGTATTGGTAAAGATCAATGTCAAGGGTCAGTCTTTAAGTGCTGTTTGCTGTTTTTTATATGCAGTTTTCTTTGTAAAACAGTGTAATTGTCTCCCTGCAAACTTTTACATATAGTCATTAAGCATTTTATTTCAGGGTCTTTTTACTTGATTTCTTTTTTTGTTGTTGTAAAAAAAGCATTTTTCCAATTAGATGTATTGCTATTATAATTGTTATCAATATATACAGGGAATCTCCTAACATAATATTTGTGCAGCATCTAAAAAATGCTAATACTGTACAATCAGGTTCCAAAGATTTCAGTTTCAGACTTTGGTACTCCACTATATCAATACAACACACACTCAACAGATGGTTGGTGTGTAATGGCAAGTTATCTTCTAGGATGGGCACTTCAGAAACCTGACTTCGTTAGACAATTATCTTTGCCCACTAACCACTAGCCTCTTGACAACATGTGACTGATGGTTTTAATCAGCTTAAAGGTCGTCAGAAATGCCTAAGGACAGACGCACTTATATAACTAGCTTGACCTTAAAGTGAGCACAGATAGAAGGCACTCGTGACAAATCCTGCCATTAGCCAGTCTTGTGCTCTCAGCTCGAAAGCATCATTAAAAACTGGCTTAGGGAGGAGTTCATATTCTCTCACAACTTTGATGTAATCATGTTCCTGGGAAACACAACTGTAATTGCCATAATTTTCAGCCGTCATAGCTGGGATGAGGAGGAGGTATTGCGATTTGGTATGTTGACATGGGTTGCTTTTGCCCCCATGTTCCCATCTATAACTGGCATGATGTGAAACGACTGGACAAGACAGGTAGAAGGGGACATCAGTGGCCACAGAGTGTTGAATCCTTAATAGAGTTGTAGATGATTGTTGTGCATCTCGTCTCACTCTTCCCACTAAAAACATTTGTTAGAAATACATGAGTTTGGAAGACCTTTTTGTCTTTTGTCTTAAAACAATTATTGTATTAATCTTATACCTGATTTGTGGCCACATATGTTAGTGACATTGCCATCAGAAATGTTTTGTATTCCTCCTCTGAAACAAAATCCAAACAGAAAAACCCTCTAAAATCAAAAACAATTTCTTTGTATTTTTATATGTATATAATTGTGCTTGTTATAAACAATTTATCTGTGGACTTCATTATTTTGTAAAAAATTATTTGCACTAATAATCTTTTATCCAATACCATAACCTTCCCTGCCCCCTCGAAACAACCTTTTTTCACTTCTGATCACATGGAATGCCTTTAGGGAGGGGCTATCAGGGCGTGTCTAATTTCTGCCCTGTCTTCAACCATTCATCAATCTTCCTTCTTTTTGTTAGCAACACCCAACTCCCTACAATCGAATTGGTTGAGATCATTCACCCCTCTACAATTTTTTTTTCTTTCTCATTTTAGGACCGTTTCAATTGAATGTATATTATGATATGGGGGGAAAAAGGACAATCTTAACTTTTGTTTCATGGCGAATAAGGGGATCCAAATTGCATTTAGAAGACATAGGCATTCAAAGATAGCACTTTCCACCAATATTGATCAATGTTTTTTATGCACTTCAGCTTTTCATTAAATATTCTGACCAAACATATATGCTGTGTACAAGTTTTTAAAGCTGTAGCTTAACTTACTCATATGTTACTCATTCAGGTGTAGCCCAGCATTCATACAGGATGACCAAAACCAGGAGTGCCCAAACTTGGTCCTGGAGGGCCAGTGTCCTGCACAGTTTACTCCAACTTGCCTCGACACACCTGCCAGGACGTTTCTAGCAAGTCTAGCAATGCAGCAGTCACACTAGAGTGTGAGCATGTGAAATTCTGTCTTACGGCACTGCGAAAAGGGGCAGGATTAAACAAGATCTTTAGAGATTTAAAAAAATGCGTGATTGGTCCATTTTTCAAATTTCTGTACAAAGAGGTACTGTTTTGATCTTCAATTGGTCTCATGCAGTCATGTGATGCAATTTCGCAGGTCAGAGTTAACCAACCATGAACTGTACAATGCAGCGAACTGCGAAACTTGTTGCACAAGCTTGCGTTTCCTGTCTGTTGCATTTGTATGCATATAAATGGAAGTCTATGGGGCGAAAAGTGCAGTGTGACCGTGGCTTAAGAGCTTGATAAGCTAGCCCAGGTTTGTTTGAATGGGGTTGGAACTAAACAATGCTTGCCAGCTTCCAATATGTATCAGAATGATCTACCACCTAAATAAAGATGTAAAAACAGGTGTAGCGAATCTTGTCAGCTTCAAATGTCTATCAGAATGAAATACCACCTTAATAAACAATAAACAAATTTAAAATCAGTTCATTCTGATAGAAAATTTCAGCTGACAAGATGCGCTACCCACGTTTCTACATTGTTTATTAAGGTAGTAGTTCATTCTGACAGACATTTGAAGCTGACAAAATGCCTTCTTTCGTTAGATGAAACTATGACTGAGCTATCAGTAGCACATTCTAAGGAGGTAGCACAGATGGTTAGAACACTGGCCATCCAGGACCGAGTTTGGCGACCCCTGTACTAAATTCTCGATTACATATGCATATAATAAAATGTAGCTGACACAGTACTGATCTGATCACATTTGCTCAGACACACAACAGCACAGATTCAGATCATAATACCACAAAACATATAACATCAATTTAAATTCTTCACTGAATGCTGTATTTTAAAAACAGAGAAAAAGTTGTTTGTGAGTACAAAATGTCTTGGGAGTGAGCACAATAGCTCAGTGGTTAATGCTCTGACATATATAGTGCAACAAACAGCATTCTACTGTCCTGTCAAATAAAGGCAAAATGGCAAAAAATATATATCTTAAAAATAATTTAACAAATTTAATAAGTGTGGACATACTCTATTCAGTAATTATCATTTGTGATGTTCCTAAATACACGCCGTGACTAGTCGAGCCCTCGCTTAGCCAATTGAGTGTTAGCATAACAAATATAAATGATGAAGTGCGAAATATTTTATAAAAAATAACTTTCAAATATTCAGTTGTGGCGACGCGGTGGCGCAGTGGGTAGCACGTTCGCCTCACAGCAAGAAGGTCGCTGGTTTGAGCCACGGCTGGGTCAGTTGGCATTTCTGTGTGGAGTTTGCATGTTCTCCCCGTGTTCGCGTGGGTTTCCTCTGGGTGCTCCGGTTTCCCCCACAAGTCCAAAGACATGCGGTATAGGTGAATTGGGTAAGCTAAAATTGTCCGTAGTGTATGTGTATGAATGGGTGTGTATGGATGTTTCCCAGAGATGGGTTGTGGCTGGAAGGGCATCCGCTGCGTAAAACATATGCTGGATAAGTTGGCGGTTCATCCCGCTGTGGCGACCCCAGATTAATAAAGGGACTAAGCCGAAAAGAAAATGAATGAATGAATGTATTCAGTTGTGCTCTCCAACATCATGTCAATTTGCAACAGACAGGTTTATTTTTATTTTTTGGTGGTTTAAGGCCACTGCTATACAGTTTTTAGAACAATGCTAATACATTTGAATAAATAAAAGAAAAAGTGTACTTAGTTTGTGACGTGCAGCCTTTTTCAGTCCACGCGCAGTATGGATCACGAGAAAGAACACATTCTTCACAAGAAGCACCATAGTCCTGGCATCTCTGTAGTTCTAACACCGACATTTGACCAGGATATCCTACAAAGAGCTTCCGCTGCAGACAAAATCAGCCACAGTGAAGATGCAACAGAAATTGCAGACACATTGTGAAGAATCAAAATGAATGATAATCTTGATCACAAAGAGTGATTCACAGGGCTAATTGATTACCTTCTTAGAGTCAAGTTTCATTGACTGTATGGGTGCAGAGCCATTGCACAAATGCATTTCAGAGATGATAAAAGGTTTAGAGCCATGCTGTAGGATCTTGAAGATCATGCCATTGTCTAAAAAACAAAAAACAATTAATTACAAAAAAGTAATTTGACTGTCTGAAAAAAACAGTGAAAGCATTGCTTGTAATTGGTATATGTAATAATTTAAGTATAAAATGCTTATAGTGAAAAAAGTCAGCTTTGCTCAGAATTATATTATTTATGATATGTACTAATGATTTTTTAATGTAAATTATGCCTAAATTTTCTTCTGAATAGCCCAGTGCATTCATATAACTCATAATTACATCTTGGAAAATGGGAATTTCTGAGCACTGTAGTGATCAGCTGTAAAATCAGGAACTTGTGGAAATTCAGTTGTGGAAATTAATTTTTAATATGAACAAATGCTGCAGCCAGTTAAAGTGTTACTTTTTTGTTTAAGCTTATCAGTTAAGAGTGGCAATGGAGAACCATCTGTCCTTTGTTCTTCTGAAGAACAAAGGTGTTAAGAGGCCACAACTTGCAGAATGGGTTCTTGGTCTAATCAACATTTTCCTTCTAATATACATCGTCTCAGACACAGAGAGACATGCAGGGGCCATGGATTACATAATTTCTAATGAAGTGGGCACAAAATGGAATATTTCGCTCCATATACCTTTAGATTCAAATAATCATGTATATATTTAATATGCACTGTTTTAAACACTCCACTGTATAAAACTTTGATTATTAATGTTTATATATGAATGCTTAGGTAAAGATCAACATTACATAGTGATGTTTAGTCTTTATATTCTCAGCACGTCTTGGGTAAACTAGAAGTGGTTTGGAAAGTGAATTATGCGTAGGATAATATTTAAGATTTTTTTTATATAAAAACAGTTCAACTGTAGACTATGACTATGCAAATGCCATTCGCACTACGGGTGACACCCTCCAGTGACCATTTCACAGATCCATCCAATCACAATGCTGGATGTGAAAGACACCATCTTTTCAATCCTGCCTTCCAGGGAAAGGATAAAACATTCTCTCAAAGAAGTTGAATGTGTGGTTCACGATATGTGGGGTTTTGCAATATAGGTGCTTTGCAAAGGGTTGCTTGTGTTGCTGCTTGAAGGGTAGATGAAAACCATTGTCATGCAAGCGTTACACTACTGAATGTCTGCAAGGAGAAACAAAGGATTCTCTACACATCTCAGGCTATCCGACTTCAGAACTTCTCACAGCTTTGCTGCGTGTTCCATGGTGTTTTCATGGTGTTTGGATTCGCGATATTTCAAGACTTGTGGATCTTCACGTCAGTGTGTTCCCGACATCAGCACCACCACCTACAGAAATCTGCGTGTTCCAGTTTTGAGGACCTCTACTTTCAAGGATAAAGATGTCGGTGTGTTCACAACATCAGAACCACCACCTCCAGAAATGTTCCAGAGTAGCCAGATTTCCTCTTCTCAAAGCTTAAAGCCCAAGAGACCCATGTCTGCTTGTTCCATGAATCAAGACCTTGGCATAGTGTCAGTATAAAATATTCTAATTAATTAGATGTTTATAACTGATATTCATTAATAACAAAAACTTTCTCAGTTGAATGTTATTTTAGAATAAGGTTTACCTAATCAGACTCTACCTTGTCTTTAGAAAAGATAACAGAATTATTAATCACAACTCCTCACCTTAATTAACTTCATGTTTCATGCTAACGCACTTCATTTATTGTACAATTATTAATTTTAGTTACCCTTGTTTATTGTTTTGTTAATGAATACTCATTTATTACAATTGTGTCTTCCTTGTATTGATAATACAGTAATAGGCTCTGTAAGTCAGACGATCTCATTATCCTTCAGATTTGGCCAGATAATAAACACCTTTAAAATTTGTATAATTAATTTCAACAGTCTTTGATTGTTAATTATTGCCACAGTGAAAGCTGTCGCTGTTGTCCCATTTAAAATGAGTTATTTATCTGTTATTTACACACACCTTCAGAGAGGAGTGACCAAAATCTCAATATTAATATTAATGTTAATTTTAATATCCGAGTCAAAGCAAAGATATTATCACTACATTATTTGGTGCCGTGCGTGAGGCTAAAATATCAATATTAATATCATTACCAAAATATTGATGTTATTATTTGTGATAAATTTAAAATAACACTACAGCAGTGCTGCCACAGAAATGCTAAATATGAATTTGATGACATGAACAGCTCTGAGTAGAATGCCACATCACATGTAACTCAGAATTATGGTAATTATGACATGGCATGAGCACAGCTTTTTAAATTATTATTAATATTATTATTTTTAAACAAAAGTCATCAAACCAGCAGTTTGTGTAAAATTGAATAAAGCAGAAAATAGAAACTTGACTGACTTTATAAGCAGTTTGCAGGGAGAAATAAAATGAGAAAATTGAATAACATGACCACTTTTGGCTTGAAAAAAAGAACATTCAAACGGAAATACAGGGGTGGGGACAAAAGAAAGGAATGTTAAGGGTGTTGCTATTTTCTCTGTAGAGGAAGTCACAAGTAAACATCAACTGTACCCATATACCATCCATGTGTACCTGTTGCAAGCAGCAGCACATTAGGTTTGGTTTCATCCAAAGCTTGGACTTGATCAACAAGTATCTTGGTAAAATTCCTGTTACTTGTGAAAAAAGGTGTGTCTTTTTGAATGGGATGTATCCAGTCCTTCATCTCTGGATAGTCTTTTATGATTTTGAGGGTAGGAATAGGAAGGGAATTGCTGTTTTCCACACACTGGAAAAGATAGAGTTATACAAGTTATAATTTAGTTTCAGTCAGCAATGTTTGGTCAGCAAAATCTGAGGTTAAAACTGTTTGTAAAGGCCAAAACAAAATGACAGCTCATTTCCTTGAAATAGCTGTGGTTGGAAATTTGACC
Source organism: Danio jaintianensis (assembly GCA_903798115.1). Taxonomy (NCBI): domain Eukaryota; kingdom Metazoa; phylum Chordata; class Actinopteri; order Cypriniformes; family Danionidae; genus Danio; species Danio jaintianensis. The sequence continues at coordinate 12,365,569 of CAIGQV010018127.1, forward strand.
TTTCTGTTTACAATTGACCTTGGGTCAAGAGTAAAACGATTGAGGAAGTTATTGGGTATAAACAACTTTAAAAGGTTGAGAAGAAAATGTGTATTTAATGTCAGTTTGAAAATAATAGGCTGCACTTTATTAGATTACACAGTACAGGATCTTTAAATATTTTAATACAAAAATATAATAATCCAACTTCAATAGATCCCAAGTATTACATTAAAAACAACAATCAGCTTTGGTAAATCCTGATGTATTTGCATGTTTGTTAATTAAAATCATTATTTATTTATATAGCCATAACAATGTTATTCTTTACTTTATTTAAAAAAAAAAATCAAAATAAATGGTTTTAATTAGGGTTTTTCTCTGAACAGTTTCATTGACCACAGACCCCAGTTTAACTCAGAATATAGTTATTTCAAACAAGGTACCATGAAAGCAAAGTCAACACTAGGAAATCCTGCCAAATCTGAAAACAATACGAATGTTTCGCCATGCTTATGGAAGTTTTTGTGAATACCAAGAAAACGAGAGATGCTGACATTAAACATAATAGAAAGTGAAAAAACCTGAAAGAATCAAAAGTTTTTGTCCCAGACAAACTAAATATATGATTGATGTTTCTTCAGATTATACTGCAAGTGTATGATTTTGCTTGCCTTTCCTGGTCTTGGGTTGGGAATGGCCTCAGAAAAACCTTTAAAGTTAGATTTCTCGAATACGTCATCAAGATCTGCCAAAGAGTATATGCAGACAGCAGTAGAGTTCCTATGGCAATGACAATATATGCAAACAAGTAATGGTAATGTAATTCATTTCAAAGTCATTAGTGGTTAAAAAAGAAATCTGAATGGAAAAATGGTTTGCATTACTATCTAAACTTACTGGTTAGTAACCAAAGACACTCTTCTTTAATAAATAAAAATATATACTACTATGCTATTCTTACAGAAACCTTTGTTTCCTTTTTTGGACGTTTAAATATGTTCAAACTAAAAAAAAAAAAAATATGGACCAAATATTCCTTTTTTAAATCCCAAAAGATAAAGTGTTTACCAGCTACTGGAGAAGAGTGCATAAACTAGTGAATCCCTCCAGTCCTCAGCATGCTGGACAAAAACATCTTGGAGCCGATTAAAGTACAATGACTCCCTTGGGATCCCACACACAAGTCGTGCCTTCAGGAAGGAGGTCCATATGTTCTGGAGGAACTGTTTGGAACCGCCCTCATCAATCTAAGGGAAAATTATATTATTAAGGATGATGAAAGATCAGATATGTTCATCAATGTGCCCTGGAAGGTTTCTTTGTTTAATAACCCTTCACACAAAAAACATAAAGTGCCAGGTGCGTAAGACGTGATTCTATTTTCAGACCAGCGGAGCAATCATTTTCACGTTTTGCACCACGTTTATTTAAATAGCAAATCCATTTGTGCCACTTTGTGGACTCATGGGCATGCTGGTCTGAAAAGAAAGTGTGTTAAGGCACATTGTTGGTGTGTTGCTATTTTGAGGCAACTGAAATAGAGAGCGCCATTGACCAACAAAAAGCTGGTCTAAAGTCCAGAGTTTTTGTAATTTAAAAAGCACCTTAGTTATGCGCCTATGCAGGTCCAAAACACATATTGCTTAATACACACAGAATGTACAGCAATACACAAATATTTTTACATATTAAAAAAAAAGAGACTTAAATGGTAAAAAAATATTTCTTTTCTAGATTAATATAAAAACCACTTCCTCCATGCCTTCTTCACTTCGGAATCCGGCTCTGTTGTAGTCAGTTTATTGTTGGAAAAAAGGAATTTATTTTTTATTTTCTTTTTGTATTTTGTATTGCTGAGTGATATATTAACCAAACTTCTTCTCTCAGTGTAATATGCTTTGCCTACTAATGAAGCATTTTTGCAGAAGTAGAAGTTTCCTGCCGCTGTCTGGAAAGATAGAGCGACATCGATGTATGAAAATAACTTTAAATTCTCACTTAGATTTCCAGTTGAAGCAAAGATGTGCTGAAACTGAACACAGAATATTTGCAGTTGTGAAGTCTTATGCTTTTAATGTTGTGCAGAGAATTTTTAGAAAAGAGGAAGTATGTTTGGGTGCGGGCCGGAGGACTGTAGAATGATTGACAAGTGACGAATTCCACCAAAACTCCACCTGTTAATATCAGCTGTGTATAAATACTGGAGTCAGGGAAATGTAGAATTGTTGGCAACCTTCCGAATGTAAATCTTGTATTGCATTAGTGTAACCCAGAGCTCTGTTTATCGAATTATTCATTTGTATCTAATAAATTACTAATATTTTTGGCATTGAAGAAAATACTCTCCTGACCTTTTTCATTGAACACTCATGGAATCGGCTAGATTTTCCAACTTTATTCATGACAATTTGCATGTGTATAATGTTATTATTATTATTAGTGTTATTTATTATATGCATATTTATATTTGGTGTAATAAAAACAAGTTTAGATTTATACACCTGTCGGGTTTTGAAGACGTATGCATCACCATATGGGGCATAGGAATAGGAAGTGTGTTTGGACATAATTTTTTTTTACCACACTAAAAATCTTTGTGTTTAACAAACAAAATTATGAAATTTTTGCTAAAGTATTTATGCTAATTGTATGCTAACGGATATCTTCAGTGGAGTGAGTCTACCACTGTTTCCTTACTCCACGAAAGTAAAGGAGTAAAATAAAGAGTAAAAGTAAAGTAAAAAGAAAGTAAAGAGGCCAAATGGAGGAGGCTAGTTCTGCAATCATTCTAATTGTCTCTATCCTTGTGCAGATGGTCTTTAACTGTTTTCTCGCTACTAAAGCATTCCGTTTTGTCACTTACAACATCCACCATGTAAATAGCAAATGTTTCATGGCATGCCGCAACTGAATCTTAAAGATAATGGGAGATGAGACTCTGATTGGTTTAATACACATTATGTTCTTTCCTTACAATAGCAAATGTGGATTCGGACACGTCATTTTCCTTCAGCTTAGTCCCTGATTATCAGGGGTTGGCACAGCGGAATGAACTGCCAACTATTCGAGCATAAGTTTTATGCAGCAGATTCCATTACAGTTGCAATCCAGTATTGGGAAACGCCCATACACACTCATTCACACACACTCATAGACTACGGACAATTTAGTTTATTCAATTCACCTATAGCGCATGTCTTTGGACAGTGGGGGAAACTGGAGCACCTGGAAACAACCCACGAGAACATGGGAAGAACATGCAAACACCACACAGAAATGCCAACTGGTCCAACCTGGATTCGAACCAGCGACCCTCTTGCTGTGAGGCAAGAGAAACACTTCAAATCTAACGTTCCATTCTATGCAGATTCCTATTGTTGTTTCACACAACCCTCTTTGAAGGAGATCTGAGGAGGAGTATTAAAGGAAAAGTGCAAAAAAGTTCAGTGTGCGATTCTTTAGCCAGATCAGCCCATGATATGCAGCTCTCACGCTCCATATTGTATATTATTGAAGTCAGGTATGCATCTTTTTGATCTTAGACTTATCTTTGAGAATTTGATGTTTTGTATTGCTCGCTTACCAGACTAATCAATTGTTATGTTTGAATGTATTTTTGATAATTCTACTATTTGATATGCTATTATTTTATTTGTTTTTGAAATTCCTATTTATTCTAATAGATTTTGTTGTCTCTTTGTCATCACATTCTGTGCATCAGGTTAGTAATGAACTAAAGTTTAGCTAAGATGGAGCATTGGGAACATTAGCTGTATTTTTAGATATCTGACTAACACTTGATGTTAGTTCACGTGTTCTTAGGTGGAAAAGGATTCTTCCTCTTGTATAACTAACCTAGATAGGCTGCATGAGTCTTGTTCAGCTGTAATTGGCATTCTAATTCAGTGTACATGGGAAACTATGAATCATTACTAAACCAAAATTAATGTAGCAAAACAGTAGTCAGTATCTCTCTTAATGGTCATGACCTCTGACTAGAAAAGATATTGCTTTTAATTTAAGTGTGTAAACTAATTAACATACTTTAGAATAAGCAAGCACGACTGCCATTTAAGGTATTAGTCAATTTTACCTTGATCTAATAATCAAGACTGATCGATGTGTAACTGTGAACAACATAGAATCTTCAATGAATTAGTGTAGTGAATTGTGCCCAGTAACCGAACCCACAGTGAACCTTCATCAACCAGTAGACACCTTCATTGGACTAACTGGGTAACAAAGTGGTGACTGACCACCGTGATCTCCCAGCACATGGGAGTTACATCTTTTCAGCGCAATATGGATTTACACCAAGCAAGAAGTTTGGATCTTCGTCTTTTCTTTCTTCAGCTGCTGTGGCAAGTCAATTCTTCTTTGTCTATTAGAAATATTGAGGGGAAAGTGAGATGCACCTCATATAAACACATTGATAGAAGGAGTCAGAAATACTCAAAAATGTAAGATCAGAGTGCGTTACCCAGTGGGGTTTGAGAATTAGATGAAACCACTTTGCTTGTCAGGGACATATAGCGGCATAGATGACACACCCACACACAATAATTATTATAGATACACCTTTATAATTATGATTAAATGATGTGTTGAATAATGATTCATGATAAACACCTATTTAAATGTATTTCATGATTACTATGATTTATAATACATAGCATCTATTGTATATTCATGATAACTATGTGATTTTATGATGAATGCCATCTATTTGAATGTATTGTCATGATGATATTATGATGCACACGTCCAAAGACATGCGGGTATAGGTGAATTGAATAAACTAAATTGGCCGTAATGTATGTGTGTGAATGAGTGTGTATGGATGTTTCCCAGTAATGGGTTGCAGCTGGAAGGGCATCTGCTGTGTAAAACATATGCTGGATAAGTTGGCGGTTCATTCCACTGTGGCGACCCCTGATGAATAAAGGGACTAACCCAAAGGAAAATGAATGAATAGAGTTTAAAGACATTCTCTTTTATATTATATGGGCCATTAGTGTGACTGTGAGAGACAGACAGAATAAACTGACAAAAATGTTAAATATATAGCTGTAAGGAGATCTTAAAGTAAGGGATAAAGTACACCCAGGTGGTGGTTTTGTTTGGCATAATGTACATCCAGGAGGTTGTTATCACAGAATAAAGCCCAACATGCTTATCCCCAATCTGTTGCATAAGATTGAAGAACTTTATTCTGGGAAAACAACTCTCCTAGATGTACTTTATCCAGCTTATTACAAGGCTACTTGCCACAAAACAAAAAAAAAATAGGCACAAAATTTTGTTCTGAGCCATAATAGTTTATTATTTCTTTATTTAAACGCAAAGGTGACAGAAACAAAAACAGCTGATGAAGTATACACTAACTTGCACATTATTTAGTCACAAGTTTGCACCAAACAGTCAAAAACTATGGCATGATAGACAAGAAGATAAACATGAATGTTAATGTAAGTACATGCCTACCATATAAGACTGGAGGGCTTTACTCTGAGAAAACAACCACCTGGATGTTCTTTATCCCACTTATAACATGGCTACATGCCACAAAACATAAAAATTAGACACACAAATTGTTCTGTGCCAAAATAGTTAATTAATTCTGTAATTAAAGACAAAGCTGACAGACAAATGTAGCTGAATGTAGCAACCCCTAATGATTACCCTGTTCTTTTAAACTTTACCATTAATTGTTTAAATATTATAATAATTAATTATTTTTGGTGAGCTAAAATGGTATTTGAACATCTAATGATGATGGCACATCTAATGGCCATTTTTTGATGTGGAAAGAAGCACCCTTAATGGTTCATGGTAAAAAAAGAAATTCATAGTGAACAGCTTTACACGGTCTGCTGCTTTTCTAAGGAATTTTTATACAAATATTTATTTCAGCAACAAAGATGTAATGAGATAAAAATTCTTCTTCTTTTGCCAAGCAACACACAAAGACACAGAATTATTTGCTGCATTAATGCATTAATTCTAATTAAATGTGGCCAAGTGTGTGTGCTTTTAACGGCATACATACACATACCTAAGACACATACCAACTAGGTAAATATCAGAGAACAATTTAAAATATTGAATGAATGCATTTGGCACCTTGTAAAGTCAAAATGTGTTTAAGTTTGTCGGATTTGTAATCATTGTGTAAGATTAGCGTACAAAATATACCACTAAAATAAACCATATACCACACATCCATCTTTATGTTTTTTGTATTAAACAATCCAACAACTAAACATACATACCTTACACACCCTGGCAACTCTAGATATCCAAGGATCCGCCTCTGGACTAGTGTCTGAGTTTTTTTCTCGGAATAGGACATATATCTTCTCATTCAAGGAGTCATTTTTGCGCTTGGCCAGGAAACTGGAGATAAAAGTAGGTTCTGTGTGGGGGAGTTCACATAAATCATGTATTATGTCTTTAATTTCAATGAACCTCAACTTCAGTTGCAAGTGATATATGCTTTACGTGACACTTGACGCAAGTGATAGCCAAGCGATAGACAGATATATAAAAAAAGGTGGCTAGAGTGTATTTTGATAGCTTGGGAGAGGTAAAATCCTGACTGGTCAGCAGACACAGCCCTTTTGCTTGCTTAGCCCACATTGTCAGCAAATACCGTTACACTAAAGAGCACACTAAAGTAAAAAAAGCACTAGGTACACTAAACAGCACACTAACGAAAGCACAAAATTTACTATGCTACCATTTTACATTGTATCTTAAATCTTATTTAGCCTTCCTTTGAAGACATTTGGAAATATTCTCAATTAAGATATGCATACAATAAGTAAAATCATGCAGAAATCGCTAAATAGATTTCACAAGCTAAAAAAAGGTAAGCAACATTGAAATTATTGTGACTTTTTTAAGTAGAAAAACAAAATAGTATATATTTTTTCTTGTAAACATTGTTTTAATTATTTCATACACTTTAGTCATTATATTTTGGTATACCAACCTGAGACCCACTGATCATGCATCCATACGTTGATTCGCTTTCCAGCTTTTCTACGGAACTGCAGAAGTGTTCCATCACTGTATAGAGGAGCTGCTGCATATAGATCTCCATCTTAACATATAAAACATTCTTTATGAAACAGATGTAAAATCCTTTCTCTGCTCCACATAACATCACTCTGTGTGTGCTGCCCACATACCTGCTACAAGAGACAAGGAGTTTTGTTTACAAGAATGTGGCGAAATCCCTGTGCCTTCTATAGACTCAACAACAGAATGATTGCTTTCTCTTGGATACTGGGAAAGAGAATATTACTAAGCAATGTTATGGCAGGCCATTTATTCATATGCAGGACATGAATTACTACTTACAATCATTTTAACTCATAAAAACTGAACATTATAAATTTTGAGAATGTCTAATTGATTTAAGTAGAAATTATTTCCACCAAGACGTAAGCTCACATTCACATACTTATGAGTATGAATATAAAACAAATCAACAGTCATTAACATGTTTACTAAAGTTAAATCTAAGCCTACTATAAAATGTACTATAACTGTACTTGTATAATAAATGTACTTGTAAAATAGCAAGATTAAATGTAGCTGAAATAAATACTTAAATGTAACCTGTAAAGTCAGAATATAAGGTCTGTGAAATGTGGCAGAACAACACAGTTCTAAATATGTAGCAGAGACCCAAAATATTGCAATACTAATCAGTTCTCTTACCAGTTTCCAGCACTTTGGCTCTTCTCCATTTGTCCCACATACAAATTTGTGGTTTTGGAAAGTCTCAATTACTGTGACTATATTTTCACAAGAGCTCTATATAGATAGAGAAATATCAGTAAGACTAAAACGACGACTCTACTAAATTTGTTCTACTTTTTTCATCTTCTTCAAATGAATTACAAAACTCACCTCACCACATCTTGGCAAGTTTGCATTTAGAGTAAAATTCTGAAAATAAATACATATAATGAATACCAACAATCTAAACAAATCATTTGCATCGCTATAAACACTGATTTCTACTATAATGAAAAATCTATAAAACACTTCTCATTAAAGCAATAAGCCCCACAAAAAAAACATGTTTTACAGTCAATTTATTATGGCTAAGAGGTATTGAGATGAATCCGAGTATAACCCCCTTAGTAATAAATTAAATGTAAACAACAATGGGTTTATCTCTTTCATAAAAATCTTATTCCACTTACATATAATGATTTCACAAAATAAAACAAAGCAAACGATGAGTACTTTGACTCAGTACCCATCAAAAGGCTAGTGGCTCATTGAGGTGTGTTATTCTGTAGGGGTTAAATGATTTATTGCAACCAGGGCAACAGATTGGACTGTTTGATGGAAATAAATGTTTTATGAACACCATAAACACACACATTTTTCTCTGTTCAAACCTCATTCACTGTTTATGACTGATTAAATCATCTGAATTAGTTTTCAAGGAAAACGCATTTAGTGCTGTGAACACAGCCATCTACTATATGTGCGTAATAGGTATTTATATCCACTAGACTAGGCTATATGAAGACTACTTACCTGTTAAATCCATGCCAAACGTCAATTTTATTTTACATATTAACAACCAATTCCTGTTTGATAATTACCTCCAAAATCTCGTAACTGTCTACATCAAAGTGTAGAACAACGTTTGATCCTCCCACAAATAAACTTTTCGATCCTTCTTCATGGAACAAAACTGTATGACTGTAGTTTCTGTTGTAAATCAATGGAGCATTATCTAGAGAAAATAAAATGAGTAAATGTATTTGACACATTTTAGATATTGCCTCATTTCAACGTTAGTATATATAAAATAATAAATATATTCTTATTAAAGAATAGAATAAAAGGCTGCTTTTAGTAGGCTAAAATATAGTGTGTAAATAACTACAGCAAACCATTAGTCCGATTAGAGAAGAAATTTTGTCTCACCTTGTTTTAGAGTTAATCTGGGATTACAAGAGCAAAACTGAAAACACGCGCCATAAATAAGCCAAGAATACGCCAAATCCCATTTGATTTTGAAAGAAGAAGAATGCCGGATCATGTTAGTACAGAGTATTCGCTCCAAACAAACGACTCCGTATCAGAGGAGAGGATGAGACCACTGTTTTTGCATTGCTTCTTGCCAGAGGCGCCTCCAAGAGGTGGCCCTGTGTAAACTAAAATGATTTTACTGTTGATATTTAATGTTTTCGCTTTTCTACAGAACGTTCACTTTTGATTACTAAACATCTAAAAAAAAAATTAAGGGTCAAGTTCTTATAACATAAGTTGTTTAGTATTGTTCGACGACGAGAGACGAAACACATCTTTGGGTTCACGAGATTGTACACTTTTTATTAAGAAATAATTATTTTTTAAATGAAAAATTGTGTTTTATTAGATTGAAAAAGTACAAATCCAAATAAATAAATAAATAAATAAATAAATAAATAAATAAATAAATAAA
>CAIGQV010018127.1:12383188-12406091 GCA_903798115.1 Danio jaintianensis
GTAGTCGTATACAGTCATACACAGTACGATGTAAAATACTACAAACTACCCTCATCATTAATTAAAGCTAGTTTAGCTTAAAACCGTTTTCATGTGATGCAATTAGTCGTGGTTGTCACTTTTATTGCTTTCATTTTGATTTGAATTGACAACTACATTAAGGATAGAAATCTGTATAGTAATAAAGAAATTATGGTAGGCTACAGGGTTGCAAAAAGAAGAAAAACAAGTTTGACCCCCTTATATCTAAATCTTAATTCTTTGCCAGGTTAAGCTCTTCTTATTGGAAAAATAAATAAATAAATTTAAAGCTATAAGCCTGTCAGGCTTGATTTGTGAAAACTTTCAATTAACTCTTGTAATAACTTCTGACCACTTGTTTCATTTTTTTTCAAAGCCTATTTCCTGTTTGAGAATGCCAGAAGGTCCTGAGCTGCATTTAGCAAGCCTGTTTGTTAACAGGATGTGTGAAGGGGTTGTGTTTACTGGAGCCGTAGAGAAATCTGAAGTCAATAAAAATCCTGAGGTCCCATTTTGCTGTAACGCCTACTGCATCAAAGCGCAGTCCAGAGGAAAAGAAGTCAGACTTACACTCACACCCATTAAAAATGATGCAAGTGTTAAACGAAAGATTGATGAACGGCAGTCCCAGCAGCCAATGAATGTGGTTTTCCGATTTGGGATGTCAGGCTTTTTCCGCTTCACCTTAGTAGACGAACTTCCGAAACATGCCCATCTGCGGTTCTACACTAATGAGACTCCACGCAGGGTTCTGAGCTATGAGGACACCCGCAGATTTGGCAGCTGGCAACCAAATGGTAGCTGGCAAAAAAACAGAGGGCCTTGCATCATGTTTGAGTATGAGAGCTTCAGGTAAGGGAGGAAAAACGACTTTGCCAATGCACTGAACAGCAATGGTGCAGTCACGTTTAGCTTTGTTCAACAAAATCGAGTCATTCCCCCCGATCTGTGATCATAAATTGCATGAGGATGAAAACATTTAGCCCATTGTTTTAGATGGACAATTTAAAGGGATAGTTCACCCAAAACTGAAAATTCTGCCATTATTTACACCCCATTACTTGCGTCAAACCTTTAAAAGTTTCTTTCTTCTGTTAAACACAAAAGAAGCCATTTTAAAGAAAGCTGGAAACCTGCAATCATTGACTTCCATAGTATTTGTTTTTCCTACGTTGTAAGTCAGTGGTTACATGTTTATTTAAAATATCTTCTTTTGTGTTCAAAAGAATAAAGAAACTCATGAAAGTTTTGAACTACTTGAGGCTGAGAAAATAGTGTGTAAATCTTTATTTTTGGGTAAACCATCCCTTTAAGTCACCACACTGACCAACAGAAAACTACCTGATTTGAAGGTTAATATTGTGTGGGCAATGGCTATTGACACGAGCAGCGGACCTGCTAATGTGACTGCACCTAATTATATTGTACACAGTAAATATTCAAATAAGTATGCCTTTTTTTTAATACTTACAGCATATTTAAATATTTCAGGGAGAATGTTCTTTCTAATCTATCTGACAAGGCATTTGACAAACCCATCTGTGAGGCTCTCTTGAATCAGAAGTATTTTAATGGGATTGGGAACTATCTTCGAGCAGAGATCTTGTTCAGGTAATCCACTTTTTCAATGTTTAAAATAAATAAGAGATCCACTGGTTGACCCACCATCAATCATAACTAGTCATTATTTGCACTTCCTTTAAAAAAAAAAAAAATCACAATCAGCACATCCTTAAATCAAATTTTTGAATGAGATCACACTGTCTAGTTTATTTCACTTAATTTATTGAATCCCATGAACTTTTCCTTATTTTGATGGCTTACTGTGACTTTCATGTCAATCTATAACTAAAGAAACTGACTGTTTCTCCTTCATATCCTTTTCAGATTACAAATCCCTCCATTTGAGAAGGCACGAACAGTTCTAGAAGGACTTGAGCTGAAAGACGAAGATAAAAAGAAGGCAAAAAAGGAGATTTCAGTTGCAGAGGTGAAGGAATCTGGCCTTCGAGTCTGTGTCAGTGTATTAATAGGCACTTGGTTCGGCATAAATCATTGCTTTGTTCTTTGTTAATCAGACTACAGACACAACTGCGAAGAAGGGGGTTAAGACTGAGACCCCAGACCTCCTTTCGTTATGTCACACTGTTCCTTGGGAAGTGGTGAATTTGGGTTGGTTTACTTTGAAACCGATTATTATTAACTGTTTTTGCACAACTGTACATGCTTAGCATTGGAAATTATGGTACATAACCATCATGGTTTAGATCAGTATCCATGGTTTTCATTTCTTCATCATTAGGAGGAAAGGGTTATGCCCCTGCAAAGGGGGAGTATTCTGTTCTACAGGCCTGGATGAGGTGTTACTCTGTGGATGGAATGAACTCATTAAATGACCACAATGGACGGACAATTTGGTTCAAAGTAAGAGCTTGTAAATCTTAATTCTAAACCTGAAGGCCATTCACTAACATGCATAGTTCATTTTTTTCCGTTTTCTCTGTTTCAGGGAGATCCTGGTTCTTTGGTGCCTAAAGGTATAATAACTCTAATGTTGTAATGGAATAAATGCAGATTGACTCCTATCTATGCTACAAGTAGCTTGTAACTAAAAATACTCTTCCGTTAGGTGCGAAATCTCGCAGAATTGTGTGGAAAACACAGAAAGGTGATCATGATTACACTGACTTAAAGGTGAAAGGCTGTTACATTTTATAACACTTGGGTTCGTGAATAGATACAAGAACATTCATCGACATCTGCTTCACTCTAGAAAGCCAAAACGACACACACTGACAGTATTAAAAAAGAAAAGGCTGTCAAGAAAATGGGCAACATAAAAGTACAGAGAAAAAAAGGAAGCTCCAAAATACAAAGTGGATCAAAAAGGCAGGAGAAAGTCACAAGAATTGTCAAGTCAGAATCTGCAGACAAGAAAAAAAAGCCTAACGCAGGAGAAAAGAAAAGCTCGAAAGGTCAGAATTTTACATTATTTGGCTACTTTCAGTATTATATGCAATGCGAGTATGCTTAGATTTGATCTTAGAGTGTGTGTACACTTAAATCCATGGCAATGTTCTAATTTATAAAAAGTCTTTGTCGTGGTACTTACCAGATCAAGGTCTGAAGAGGTGTACGCACTTTTTGCTGAAACTTTTTGTTTCTTTATGGTCATTTTCCATAATTTATTTATTTATTTTTGTGCACTTTCATTTTCTCTGAATCACACTTTTGTGAAATGATCTTAGAACAAATTGAGAACTATTTCTGTGCAACATTGTATAAATGAAGCCCCAGATCCTTTTATTGTTTTTTAAAGTTCCTCCAAAGACTGGAAGTAACAGAATAAAAGGCAGACGTGTTAAGGAAGTGAATAAAAAGAATTCTACCACCTGCAGCAAAAGCACAACAAATGGTTCGAATTGACCTTTCATTACGGAAGCAAACTGTGATTGGTGAGTTGTTTTGTTTTGTGATGTTGACTCTCTCTTTGTCTGAATCCTGTAGCAAAACCACAAAGTCGTGGCACAAAATGATGCTGTTCCAGATGATGTGACAGTAATCAGAATACTTTTCAAAAGAAGTTAAATCTGCAAACTACTGTAATGTACCAACCAGTCCTATTATATTCAGTAATGATTTTGAAATCAATAAAAAAAAAAAGTATATATTTTTTTGCTGTGCAGTGCCTGCTTGTGGTTTGTCTTTTTTTGTCTTTCTCTATAAGGCCAGGTATAAACAGAACTAATTGAAACAAGGGTGTAATCTCATACAAACTTTAATGATAGTGAAACATTAGGGATAGTTCACCCCCCAAAAAAGATTCTGTCATAATTTACTCACCCTTTACTTGTTCCAAAGATGTTTGAATTTTTATTTTCTGCTTTTGAACAAATGAAGATATTTTGAAGAAAGCTGGAAACCTGTAACCACTAACTTCCATAGTAGTAAAAAAAAATATATATATACTACGTCAGTGGTTACAGTTTTTCAGCTTTCTTCAAAATATCTTCTTTAGTGTTAAACATAATAAGGACATTTATAAAGGTTTGGAACCATTTTAGGGTTATTAAATTTACTTTTTTGCGGTGAACAAATGTGTGACTTTAGGACGGTCTAAATTAAAAAACACAGACACCAATTAAAAAAGACAAGATTAAGTTGATGATAATCAGGCTTAGATTATTTACTAATACCCCAGAGGGGTATTGCACAAAAGTGGAATTAAAAAACCCAGGATAACAGAAAAAGTGCAGCTTGACCTAGTTTAATTGGGTCCTCCTGGCTTAGTCCGTTGCACGTTTGCTGATCCAGGATGAGAAAGCCACTATGTCAAGCCTGATGTTGATGGCCAGGATAAATGCACATTTGTTAACAGACCACAGCATCAATGATACAAGTATGGCTAAAACCCGATATGAGCCAATCAGGTAACAAGTGGAAAAACACCTCTCTAGCCCATCAATCTAGGAACTCCCTTTACTTTCATTCAGAGAATTAACAGAAACATATTAGGTGAGACATATTAACAAATTAAATAGTTCACTTTGTCTTAAATGTGACCGGTGGACATTCATGCTACTAATGAATTTATCGTGAAGATTATTGCAAACACTTACGAAATATTGAAGATCTATTTTATCTGTTTAGTTTATCAAGTTAACTTAAATTATATGATTATTTATATAATCGCTTTCATTTATAATTTTTCTATGTAATTGAGTCCATTTAATGTATTAAATGATGTTTCATCATCAAAAAGAATTATAATCATTTTTTATTTATTTAATAACAAAAAATATAAAATTGTTGACTTTCTAGTTTGGAATTTTTATTATTTGCAATATCATTTAAATTTAAATGTATAATCTTAAAATAAGGTGAACAAAGTCTTATTTTAATGACTAAATAACTTAAATAAAACTCTTGTTTAAATGCAGTAAAAATTGTCTAAATTCACTGAGAACTGGATAAAAATATTCATTTTTAAAAGGGGCTGTACTCATTTATGCTGAGCACTGTATATGTATTTTTTATCTCTCTTATCTATATCTCCCCATATTTAAATCTGAAATGGATATATATGAACATATATAAAATGATTTCTAATAAATCTAAACATATTTTTTATTCTAAAAGTTGGAAAATATTTGTAAAGTGCACGGAGTGACTGTAAAACACAATTTCTTGTAGCATTGACGAAACTAACATATAAATCATTAGGATTAATCCTTAGCCTGGTTGTTAGCCTGCTCTGGAGCAGGCTAGCAGCAAAGAATATATCTCTATAGTAAGTTAATTTAGCTTAAATTAGTGACTCAGGGCTAAATTAAGCCAGGATAGCCTCAAAATCCCAGTTTAATCCCTTCTCTTACTTTTATGCAATACCCCTCAGGTCAGATAGTTTTTTAGTTGTTGTCACAAACACAAGTAAATCACAATGCATTATTTAAAAAAAAAATCTCAAACTTTGTCTGAAACAAAAATTTTCTCAAATGAATATGCAATGAAGTCAGTCACTAAAATACCTATGCCCATGTTCATTTATATTAAAGCTCCCATGAGTAATGTCAGAATCAGTGCTTTGTTTGGATTGGCTCATTTTTCACTGGGATTTTACACTCATATAGTAAACAACTGTGTTTCAGATTGTCATTGCCGTGTAAATAAAATTTAAGGTAAATAAAAATTTCACTAATAAAGAATTAATGACCCAGATAATGCATTGTAAATCAAATGTAATTTTACATGAAAAAAAACAACAACATACTAACAATAAAGCACAAGTTTTCAAAATGTAAATCTAATTAGGGATTTTAATCAAGTGGTTTAAGCACCTGCATCATAATCAATTTGCTATAAAAACGGTTCACTGTTTAATCAAGAGGAGAGATCTGATCTGAAATGGTTTGAATGTTAAAGATATTCCCGAAGTGGTCTCTGACACAGGAATTCTGAAATCTGGACGCTCCAAGAGATCACAACTGTAAGACAGTAAGTTATGAATTAGTGTTCTTGACAATGTTAAGACAGAACAAAAGTATGCATTGTGCACTCACTGCCAGGCTTCTCGTAAAAGAAGGGAAGTTGACAATGTCACAGTCACACTGCTTCCGTGAGACTCATAGAGGCGAATAAGAAGTCCATTCTCTCTTCTTTCCGCCTGTGAGGAAAAAAGGAAACAGTAGGTGCTGACAAAGTGACTAAAAAGGAAAGGTCACCATCTGTACATATGATGAGTGGCCACCTTTTTTATGGTTTCCAGGATGATACCAGGTGAGCTTACGGAGAATGCACTACAGGGTTCAGGAATGACACCATGATGGACACAAAGCGGGTAGTTAAAGTTGTAGGCATACTGGATAACTGAAGCTTCCTGAAAGGTGCCTTTTCAGACACACTGATGTTATTCAGAGTTGTCTGGGAATTGATTATACTGCATATAATTTCTAGATTCAGGATGTACAAACCTGCATGTGGCATCAACGCGTAGCTAAAAATATGACCCCCCATATCAGCATTGGGATCTGGAGCTTTTGGAGCCCGCAAACTGTGGAAAAAAACATCTTATTTCAATAACCTGTTTTAAAATTTGTGAGAAAGATCCTGTTTGTTAATTTAGAGTTGGCAGCTTACAGGGACAAGGTCATGATGTTTTGATGGACAGAGTAGCCATATTTGGAGTCGTTAAGAAGAGCCACGCCAAAACCATGCTCAGACAGATCAGCCCATTTGTGTCCCCATACCTATTAAATAAACCATAATTTCACGCATAACGTAAGAAGTGATAATGAAACCTAAACCACAGACGTTATAAAAAGAAGATGAGAATTTGCATCAAACACAGAGTTGTGGAAACACTTTAAATGTAAACTCATGTACATTTATTAGACAAAGCACAAAAATGCAGTTCTTAATCTGGTTTGAGCTAAAGAACCAAGGTTTGCAATATCATTTTGTTAGTTTTATTGGTGCTTGGACAAGTTGTACACTTGGCAAACAGAGACACCAACAGTACTTGTAGACTTGGGCAACTTGTAGTATAAACACTTCTAACTACCAAACAGATAAAACAAATTTTGTCCCTCCGGGTCTACTTTCATTTAGAGCAGGGGTGTCCAAACTCAGTCCTGGAGGGCCAGTGTCCAGCTGAGTTTAGCTCCAACTTGCTCAAACACACCTGCCAGGAAATTTCTAGTACATCTATTAGGAGCTTGATTAGCTGGTTCAGGTGTGTTTGATTAGGCCTGGAGTTGCAGTACGGTGTCCTATTTATCATTGTATGTTTATAAAGGGTTCTCAAAAGAAATGCTTTGCGGCAGCAAGCTCCCTCTCCCTGCATTTTGCCAATTTTACAATTTGCGAGAACTAATACTTGACAAACTACTACTAGTACAGAATGTGGTCTGTTAAGGAGGACAACTAATTTTGGAGGTCTTTCAATATTTAGTACGACTGGAGCTATGGGGGTGACCTGTTATAGAAGATTAAAAATAGACCCAGTACCTCAAAACGAGCCCAGTCCCAGGAGGTATTTCTATGAGTAGGCCTCTGCAAGTGTCCAAACTGTATCTCATAGGTAGCCTCTGGGCTGCGCACTTTCACAGGGAACTCTACCTTTAGAAACTTATGTGCCTCTTCCCAGACCACCTGGAAACAAAAGTTTCTTTAGAAATCAGTTGATTAAGTATTAAGCATAGGTGATAAACTTCCTCTAATTCATCTTCCCTCACATGTGTTTTGAATTTGATATAGGGACAGCAGGCATCCAGAACAATCTCCTGTCGAATAGTGCTTTTTCCATTAATCCTTAGTGAGAAGGAGACACTGGCCTGAATTCCTCCTGATCTTAGCACCTTGGCAGGCTCAATGACCTCAATTACAGGCTTCCTATGACAGTAGAATAATTGCCATCATGACTCATTCTGGCTCAGAATATGTTCCTACCCACTGAAATGACAAGAAATAGACTCACCTTGTTTGAAGGTGGTAGTCCATCACATCCCAAGCATCCCAATACAAAGGTACATCATCAAACAATGCAAACTGGTTCCCAAAGCAACCCTCGGAAATGGTTTCCCTTAAAAAGCATAAATTATTTGCTGGCACCAAGTACTCTAAACAAGCCTATAAAGCACTCTGTTTGAAGGGCTTACATTATGACTAACCTGTTTGTTTGGATTAAAAGCAGTGACATCAAACGGCCTAAATGGTCTATAGTTGCCTTCAAAAGACCGTTCTCCATTATGATGGTTCCATTGACCTGTGTCACAAAGAGCACCCACATAATGATGAAAATGTGTGGGATAAAGAAAAATTTGAAAGGACAGATAATGTCCAAGGGAATCAAGTACCATCATTGTGGCAATAACAGACTCAGCAGACTCAGCTGTCTCCTTGACATGAGCTACACCCACGCTAGGGACTGTCACCAAGGCTGTGGAAACAGGTAGGGACAATAATTGAGTATGTGGTTCAATGAGCCTTACTGTTCTTTAAAATAATCTTGCACAGTCATTGCACAAGTAGCAATTATCTTTGCAGTTGACCTTAACTAAGGTCATATGAACAATGTATTGTTTTGTCTGAGGAAAGTACCTAATCTTGTTTCTGTGTCCTTCCTTGGTAGTGATATGACTTCAGTTCTCTCCCAAGATAAAGTGTTCAGCACAGCAATACCATTTTCAGGAGAGGACGGCAGTGATTTGCAAGCATCAAGAAGAAGTCTGGATGCCGTGGTGTGTATCTCTGAAATGTTAGGTTCATTAGGCCATCTGATGGTACAGTTCATTCACACCACAGACACAGGAAAGACACACTTATGAATCATCATGATGATATCACTACTCATGTAAGAATCATCATACTTTGCAGACAGAATCACCAAATTGTGTATCATGAGGGGATGGGATGGAATGCTTGGAAGAATGTTTACACGTCTGTTTCCCATACTGTTAAAATGAGAAAGGACTTACGTTTCAAAATGGTAAAAAAGTACCAAAAGAGCAGTTAATATGACTACTATACAAAAGAATCCAAGTATTCTCAAACTATTCAACATTAGCTATGTTTTAACATGAGTTTGATGATTTTTTTTTCCCCCAAGTGTTTTATTCAGAGCATTTTCTATAAAGGGCACCCCAACTCTGGAGGATGTTGCCAACTACAATATAAACAGTACATGACATAAAACTTTTCTGGGAACCAGAGATGTGAATTAGCATATGCTACATTTTTTCTCATTCTCTCTATACAAGGCATATTTTTCAATAATAATAATAATAATAATATTATATATTATATATATTTTGTTTTCTTCTCGATAATAAACATAATTAATAATTAATATAAAGTTTAATAATAATCTAAAATTAATGTTTTTTCTCCAACAAAATAATTAATGACTTTCATGTGATCATCCAGACAAAATAATACCAATAACTAGTTTGCCAGGTAGTTTAGTCATTCAATTACATGATTTTATTTTTTGTGCATGGAGAAACATTATTTAAAAGTGATTAGCACATTTTGAAGGGACAGTTTGTTGGAAGTTCTTATTCCTTTGATCTTGGAACTCCAGTTACCACTACCTCTCATGAGTCCTATACACGTACAATGCTGCCTCATGTTTGACGTAGATGTATGAATGAAAAATTACACTTGCAAAACACTTTCAGACAATTGCTTAAATTTAAATATTTTTGTCACACATAGCTTTCACATTTGAAAACCTTTTGATATTTTTAAGCTTTTGAGAAGTTTTTTCTTTTCTAAGTTATTTTTAAGCTTGGCAGACATTTAATTTTTAAAACAACATAAGGGTATGTCAACAATTAAATATTAAGCTAATAATTTAAAAAGAATACTCATTTTTCTAAAATTGAAGATCCAGAAAACTAGGCAAACAGTAGTATAGGCAAATGATTTACCGTCATAGTACTGTAATGCATCCTCGACAACCATCCCAATACAGCTGCCAGGAATCACATCATGGAACTGGTTGAGTAGAAGCAGTCTATAATAAAGATAACCAGAAATCACATGAGATCCTAGCTAATTGTTTATTAAAATGATCTTTGATGCATGGGTACTCGCCTCCACAGTTCCTGAAGTTTGCATGCTGGGTATTTGAAACTATCATTTTTAGACAAGGCCAAACAGCTTGCCACCTCAACATCATGAAGCAGTGTTTCACATTGCCGATTTTTCATCTTGATCTACATAGGAGGAAAAAGGCTAATTAAAGGAGAGTACATGATGGCCCTATTAGTTAAATTAAAAAGTTCGATGTAAACTTAATCTGACTATATAGTATCCCATCCAATTCAATAAAAATCAAGGTGGTGATTGAGAAACGTAAACGTATCAAAATGAATAATGCTGATCTGTATGTGAAGGTTGGCCGATCATAGCTTAGGTTATTTACACAAAGCTGTAAAGGTACAGTAACCAACAGTTCTTATTTTCAGAACAGTTTTCATATTTCAAATCTAAATGTATATCAGTCCCTTTATAAAATCCTTAACTATACAATAAACATGAATGTAATATAATTCATTAATCAGTAAGGAAATGTGCTATTTAAAATTTTGGAAGATGGACTCACACCTTTGCTTGTGTGGTATAAGTGCCATTGTGTAGCTCAAGGAAGAGCTCACCAACCCATCTACAAAGGAGCGATGAGTCTGATTCCAGGTGAGAAAACAGGACATCAGGACTTGACATCTGAACCCTGGATGACACAGTCATCACTGAATCAAAACATAATAACTGAAAGACTGCTCAGTCTGTTAACAAGTCTCATTGATGTCATGTACATATGCCACAGGGTAAGATAACATTTTAGTATTCACTAGCATAAACAAGAGGAAATGGGTGTTTTTTGTTACACCCATGAAAAGGAAACTGACTTAGGCAGACAATCTGTATCCTTGACACGGTATAGTCGGTCAAGCATTAGCTGTGTTGGTCCACCACCACCGTCTCCAAAACCAAACAATAATGCACTATGATTGGCTCGTCCCTTGTCTTTGTTATTCTTTACCGTGTTAATCAACTGTATTGAGACAAAGGAAGCAGTGATGAGATGGGCGTTCACTAGAGACATTTCTAAAACGTTATATCACATGATGGCATACTTACGTCTTCCACTTTACCCTTCATCTCATAGGAGTTACCTGGAGGAAAATGAGTGAGAACTGCTGTCCCGTCAATACCCTCCCAAAAGAATGTGTTGTGCTATTGGAAAAAGATCATTTAAACGCCATACACTACCAGTATATAGGGATTTTACATGGGCACATATGATCGGTACATACTGGAAATGTGTTAATAAGGTTCCAGCTCAGCTTCTGAGTAATAAAACGAGAGATCCCACACCCTTTCATGATCTGAGGCAGCTGTGCTGAGTAACCAAACGTATCTGGTAGCCAAAACTGTGAGAAATACAGTAGAAAGTGAGTTAGCACAGAAAATGTGGGAATTTAAATTGCAATTCTGTCATCATTTACTCATCCTTTAGTTGCTCCAAACAGGTTTGACTTTATTTATTCTGTTGAACACAAAAGAATATAATTTGAAGACTGCTGAACTTTCTTCAAAATATCTTCTTTAGTATTCAACAGAATAAAGAACTTCATAAAGGTTTAGAATCACTTGAGGGTGAATAAATTTTCATTTTTAGGTGAACTATCCCTTTAAAAAACTAAACACAAATATATTGTGATTAAGTCATCTTAAAGTGATTATTAAATACTTCGGGTACAAACACAAACATAACAAACTTATTTATTACAACTTTCTAAATCACAACTTTTTTTTTTTTGCACATTTTTTAAAGGCTTGGTAAAGTTTGATTTCTATTCTGCTTTTTATCTCTTTTCAAGGTCCACCTGTGGGTTGTGTCTGAAAAATATACAGCCTCATGTTATCTCATATGCAGAGATAACATATTTTTCTTTCTTAATCATTTCTTTCTCAGTAAAATGCAGATTATTTTTAAAAGATTTCAAAACTTAGCCAACTGTCTTACTTAACATTAACACCGATAAAAATCTAAGACAAAATAAACTAAATGTACTGCATTAATGGGAGTAAAAGCACTTTTTGTACACTAATACCTCTTTACAGTAATTTCCAAATTCGTCCTTGAAGAAGTTCTGGCCATGTAGAAACTGTCTGACCATGGACTCACCAGATGGCAAGTTACCATCCTGATATGATAAAAAGGTATGTTAATAATATTTGCATTAGTTCCAAACTGAATGATGTGAAAAAAACATTTTCATCCTACCATCTCTACCCAAGTGCCTCCAACTGGAATAAACTGGCCTTTCTGTACAAAGTGTTTGATCTCTGAGAACAGGCCTGGGTACCAGCTCTTCACCCACTGAAACTGCTGTGCCTGCACATACAAGTTTTCCTATCATAATGGATGCTTTCTATCATAATTTTATGCCACTTTTTATAAGATAAAATAAGAATCTATTCAAGATTGCATTACTGTTACTCGGGAGCACAATCTGAATGCCATTTTATTCCACATAATTGCAGAAAAAGGCTTACCAAAACAAAGATATTGGGTTGAAACTTTTTGGTTAGTAGACGCAGCAGGGACTTTATTATAGCACTTAAACATGGAAAAAAATCAAATGTCCCTTTAAAAAAGAAAAAAAGAAATCTTTGAGTAGATATATGCCGATATTGAATAATTCAATATATCATGATAATGAACATGCACAATACTGATATTGTGAAAACTTCAAAATATAGTGAATAATTACTTATTTAGTAATGCTTATTATAAATGCTTGGAGACTTAAGTTAATTAGCTTAATAGTTCACATTTTCACATGTTAATCTGGCCTACATGGTGAAATATTACAGGGTTCCCACACTTTCATGGACATCAGATTCAAGGACTTTCAAGGACCTTTTAAAGCACCATTAACTTAAAATGAAGCACCTTTAATTTATAGTCCTTACCGTACTTAACATTTCACTTACACTTAATATTTACATTAAAACAGTCATGTTTAATATATAATAAAATAGTAATGCATAATAAAATTTGTTGAATTCAATACTGGTAATATTCAAATGCGGTTCCTGAAATATTGATAAAATGTACATTATTTGTCAGTGCTATTGAACGTAAGATTTAAATTTAAGATTTTTAATTTAAGAATTTGCCAGCACGATGCCTCACAGTAAAGGTTGCTGGTTTGAGTCCCGGCTGGGCCAGTTGGCATTTCCGTGTGGAGTTTGCATGTTTTCCCCGTGTTGGCATGCGTTTCCTCCGGGTGCTCCGGTTTCCCCCACAGTCCAAAGACATGCACTAAATAATTGGATAAACTAAATTGGCCTTAGTGTATGAGTGTGTGTGTGAATGTGAGAGTGCATGGGTGTTTCCCAGTACTTGGCTACAGCTGGAAGGGCATCCACTGTGTAAAACATATGCCAGAATAGTTGGTGGTTCATTCCGCTGTGGCGACCCCTGATAAATAAGGGACTAAGCTGAAGGAAAATGAATGAATGAATAAATTTAAGAATTTCTCATTTTTTTCATTCAGTTTTTGACAATTGACTACAATTGTTGAAATAAAACCATAAACAAATTTCATTTAAAATTTAATTCAAGCACTTTAAAGGACCTATGTTTGTTTTTAAGTACTTTCCAGGCCTTGAATCCATGTGTCCAAAATTCAAGTACATTTAGGTACTTTCAAGAAGCGTGGGAACCCTGATATTCTCTGACTGCTTATAGGGCAATTGTACGTTAACAATGTGCAATAAGACCACAGTAGTTAATTTAACTAAACTCAATGACAACTACAAAAGCTTTTATTAATCTTAGTTTTGTTTTTTTCTTAGTTTATGCCCAGCAACAAATTAAAACTATAGTCGTATAATGATTACAATTAATAATTGTTTTATTAAATGGAGTTAAAAACTGATAAAATACAGCTGTATTTTTTAAATCTAATATTAAAATAGAAACCGTAATACATCTATCTTTTTGTCACTGTTGATTTAAATCCATTTACTAATGAGATTTTATTGTAAAATATTGCCTATTGTACTTTATATTTCTTTTGCCATTAAATTTGGTTTAAACATTTATCTCTGGACACGTATATACAATAAAACTACACAAGTAAGCAATTAAAAAATAAAAATAAAAATTAATACAGTCAGAAGTCTACGTATGGCCGACAACTTACTTGGGAGCATGTGAAGACAAACTCTGGGTTCTTTTCCATCAGTCTGATCACAGTGACCCAGCTGCGAGCACACTTCCTGATGCTCTCTTCATATGGCCACAACCAAGCTGAGGGGGGATTGAACGCATTCTACAATATCTGACATTTCCACCGTTTAAATGTTTGGAGTTAGTAAGTCTATTATCCTGTTTTTGAAGGAAGTCTCTAATGCTCAAAAAAGCTGCACTTGATTAAATTGCATCATAAATTGTGATATACTATATAAATTTAAAACAACTGCCTTATATTTAATTCATTCCACAGCACTAAAGCGGTGCCACATGATTAATTTATTAATATCATCAATTTGGAAAGAAATTGTGCTGCTTAATAATATTATGGAAACATTTTTGAGACATTAAATATCTTCTCTTTTTTTACCTTTTGATTATTTAGGGCAACCAAGGTGAATAAATGGTCTATTTCCTTAACAAAAAATACTGATCCCAAAATTTCCAACATCTTCATGAATTTCAAAAAAGAAATAAATAAAAACAAGTGAATTATTTAATATTACCTGAATCAATATGGCAGTGTCCCATGGCATGTACCACATGTTGGCTTTCCCCATTTTTCTGGGCAAAAAACTTCAGGGCTAGACTTCGAGCAGCAGCAAATGAACCAGGATTGGCTGGATCACACAGATTCACCATTTCATTGGCTGCAAACAAAGCCTGGAACCCACGTTGCTCTCCTTCTCCTAGTAACTATCCAAAAACAGTGTAAAATAAGACCAGGGTATGTATAGGGGCATTTTTTTTATTAAAAGCAACTGAGTACGAAAATACCTTGACCATGTCCAGAAGCATCTCAAAATCAGTTAGAAGCTCCCTGACATCTTGATTGAAAACAACAAGCTCGGCCTTCTGGAGGGTGAACTTCCTGTTTGGGTCAGGAGCGGCAATCATGGAACCTTGTCCGGCTCCAAAAAGTCCATTACATGCAAGTTCCACATATAGAGTAATTCTGAAATGAGACATTAAAAACTGATTGATAGATATATATATATATATATATATATATATATATATATATATATATATAGGCTATACTGCATATATTTCCACTAACCCATGAGATTCACTGTCCTTCAAGCACTCAGTCAGAATATAACTGGTCTTCTCACCTTCATTGGTCAATCCCTGAAAAATAATTCACATTTCACTCACTTGTTCACATTAGCAAGTCAATGATATTATGATCCAGCCCTCAACCTCCTCACCTGAACTGGATGTTGATTCTGCCATACCATTCCCTCTCCATCACTTTCCCATCTCAAGTGGACTTCCTTTCCTCTCCAAGTCTCTGGGATCTTCAATATTACTTTGAACCAGCATGTCCACCAGCTGTGCAACATTTACAATGGATTATGTTACTATAAACAGTTTCTTGCACTGTAAACCATATGTAACTTACGTGGGTCCAAATGAATCACCAACTTCACAAGGCTGAAAGTTTTGTTGAATGGCCTCTGAATAAGGAATGCGCTTCTCTGACAGAAACACAGAGATGGATTCAAGAGGGTGAATGTCTCCAAACAGTCTGCACAAGGAAATGAGAGTGTTTAATTCACTGCTCATAACAAACCATCTACCACAGTAAACAGGGTAAAAGGTCTTTTGTTAACGTTCACATTAAAAACAAATAATAATAATCTAAAGACACAAGTGGGATGCAAGAATGATCAGTGAATTTTCATAAAATATGACTATTGAAATACCAAACTGTATGTATTGAACCCGTTTACTTAGTGCACTTGCTTACCTTCCTCTAAGGTTGCAGTCTGTGAAATATATATCTGAAATAAACTTTTCCACACGCTCCAGCAGAGTCCGTCTGTTTTTCAGTACGGGTTGGCGATACATTTTTCAAAAGGAGCGTAGTTATGAATCCATTAATAGGCTCAAGACGTGTCTCTGCGCTAGCAGCACCCGGAAGTACATATACAAAAACTAGGAACTTCAAATGCACACCATGCGGTTCTTCGATTAATGAACACCAGAGGACGCCATTGCATCATGTTTTACATCGACAGGGTGTTTCTCTTTCTAAAAAAAATAGCTCCAAGATATTCACCCACCGCATCATCATAACAGTCACCGTCAGTATTATTATTATGCAAACAAGAAATATGACATGCCATTTTATTTGGCAAAATTAAAAATGGCAAATGAAACATATCAGCAATAAATTTGAGTCCTATAACTTCTGTGTCTAACTCCATCATGAAACTATAGCCAACAGTGATTAAAACTGTGATGATAGTTGACATACATAGACGTACGTTTATTTTATTGTATTTATAAATACAGCACAAAATTCAGTTTTCATCCATGTCCTTTAGCTAACACACAAAATCAAAATCACATTAGGTTTAATTTCTATTTACATTTTCATCTTAGGTGACATGGTGGCTCAGTGGTCAGCACTCTCGCATCACAGCAAGAATGTCGCTGGTTCGAGTCCCGGCAGGGTCAGTTGGCATTTCAGAGTGGAGTTTGCATGTTCTTCCTGTGGGTTTCCTCAGGGTACTCCGGTTTCCCCCGCAGTCCAAAGACTTGCAGTATAGGTGAATTAAATAAACTAAATTGGCCAAAAAGTATGAGTGTGAATGAGTGTGTATGGA
Organism: Danio jaintianensis; assembly: GCA_903798115.1. Lineage (NCBI taxonomy): Eukaryota > Metazoa > Chordata > Actinopteri > Cypriniformes > Danionidae > Danio > Danio jaintianensis. The sequence continues at coordinate 12,400,097 of CAIGQV010018127.1, forward strand.
TGTTTCCCAGTACTGGGTTGCAGCTGAAAGGACAACCGCTGTGTAAAACATATGCTGGATAAGTTGGTGGTTCATTCCGCTGTGGCAACCCCTGATGAATAAAGGGACTAAGCTGAAGGAAAATTAAATTAAATTATTTTTTATCTGAAAAGGGTCTTTTTCAACAGTTTTCGACTGCAAAAGTGAATCAGAGGCCTCTTACAGCTTTTCAGCATCATTCGGTCAGTCAGCAAACAGACCATGCTAGTTAACAAACTTAACAAGCCTGAAACAACATGGAAAATGGTTTTATGGCAATATAGATATTATTAAGCTTCATATCAATCAGAGTTTCCAAGTCTAATCATTATTATTGTTTCATACTTCCATAAAATCCATCTTCAAAAATCTTGAATCTTCAGGATGTAGCTTTCAGTGCAGAGTCTGAGCAAAAGTCTGAGCATTCTTGTAATTCATATTTGTATGGGTTACTGGGTTTGCATGGGCGTTTAGTCTCATGATTGCTTCAGCAATGACAGGTCAAAGGTCAACCGACATGTAAACTGAGGAACAATAGGCCAGTTCTGTGGCATGCACAGTGGGAACTGAGAGCGCGGTTCTGCATGTACCCTTTCATTACTCTAATCGGTCAAAATCGAATAGTAAATATAGGGTGGGGACATCATAACTACCCATCTCAGGCCACCGCATATCCATGCTGAACCAAAACGTCCTCGTTGCCTTAGGCAGAAGCTGTGTTTTTCCACCACGTCTGCTTGGCACTGTAGAGAGATGTCACATGCCGGTAGACATCAAAGGAAGGCCACCCTGGCAGATAATGGCTCCTGCTTTTCAAAGCACCAGGTTTGATGTTTATTGGTGGGTTACATGCAACAACACACTTTTGTTCTCCTCTTGTGTCATCTTAGGATTTTGGGTCTTGTTGGAATATATTGTGGTTGAAGACCTCTTGGTATTCAAATAGTCAATCCTTTACCATTTCTGAAATAAATGCTGCACGCAACCAGACAGTTCCTTTGTACCCAGGACCATGAGCCAATGACAGAAATACATGAAAGAAGAAAAAAAAAATCATCTGGCACAGGAATTTCATGTTTTAATTTGTTCAGGTTTCATCAGATGTTGAAAGGTTATACTTTAGAGATGTGTTTTTCTTTCTCAGGGAGCTTGAACCCATTGTTTTTCTCCTGTTCTTCTGTGTAAGATCTAGGGAAAGAACAGAAGGATTGTTTATGGTGTAAATATGTGGAAGTATTAGTTAAACATGTACAATTAAGTAAAATTTGGTAGAATTAAGGTAAAGTCATGTTAGGAAACCTTTTCAGGCAAAACATGTCCATTGTCTATTGTCAATAGAGTAACAATAGGCAAAGCACTGCCCACACAGTAGGTCTCTTTCAAACCAAGCAGCTTTCTGTTGGTGAGGGTGACCAACTTCAACACAAGTGAAATTTGCATGCCAGACTTTTTGCCCTCACACAAAACTCCTGATTATACAGATTATATTACATTTCACAGAGAAATGAGATCACAATTTAATTGTCTCTTTTGGTGCACTTTACTTGAAGTGGTGTTCGTAAGATTTTATGTATCTTTATAACAACTGTCATTAAGTATCATTAGTTCAGTTGTCATTTCAAATGCAAAGATGTAATTGTTTGAGATTTCTCTGTTATGATTTTCATGAATATTTTTCTGATCACATTTTTCAATGCATGGAATAAACTGAATTTCTCAATAAAAGTAACAGAGTAACAGAGTTTTGTAGGAGCCATTCAAATCCTGTTTTGCCAGAGCCAGTCATATCCTCATTTTCCTCTGCCAGCATTATTTAGCAACCTGATTAGAAGAAATGGCTTAAAATGTCTCTGGTCACTGAACAGGACTTGTATCTGTCATTCCCAAGACAATTAATGCTGCACTGGCCACAATAGGAGGCCCTGAATTATTACAGTATATTATTTATAAAAAAAACAAAAAAAAAACATGTTATTTCAGTTTCATTGTCCAATTTGTGTGCATTTTTAAATCAAGACATTTTTGGCCAAGGTGGTATTTTCAAGTGACCAACTTACATCAATTTAGAAAACTGCACATGAAAGCCAAAATTCCAGATTGCATGGATTGCTCTAAAAAAGCTCCAACTGTGATAATTTGCAAAACAACTTTAAAATGTCTACATTGTTATTTCATTTTGAGCTGAATTTACCACTTACCTTATTCTTAAAAGACACCAAACCATTGTAATAATCAGTAGCAGTCCTAGCATGAATGCTGCTGTTATTGCAGCTATGATACCTGAAAGGAGAATTAATCTCACAATTACCAGAATGTTTAATGCAAAATTACTTGCTTACATTTATATTATGTTACATTAATTTGAAATATTATGTTTTAAAAGGCTAGTTGTGTGTCATGTAGCTGTGAACATTTTTCGAAGAACGTGATCATAACCTGGTTTCAAAATTATTTTGTACATCAAATGAAATCTAGTGACTTTAATTTCAACATGAAATTATATTTACAAACCATAATCAAATTTCCATAATGTAACTGATTTTAGAAAATGTATTTGATTTTATCCATTAGGAATGGTCTGGTTTGTGAAAACAGGACCCTAAAAAACGATTACATTTTGGATAAAATGTATTTAGAATAATGTTCACGGATGAATCATGTATGTCAAAGTGTATGATGTGTAAATTAGGGAAATTGTTAATAATTGAAATCAAAAATACCTTAACCTAGATTAGGTTCTTGTTTAACTGTTGTCAGTATGATTAACAGTCATCACACACTTGTGTAAAGCCACAAACATAGCATAAACGTAAAATGTAAATAAGCAAAATTACACATTCATTCATTCATTCATCTTCCTTTGGCTTAGTCCCTGATTGGGGTCGCCACAGCAGAATGAACTGTCAATTATTACAGCATCTGTTTTACGCAGCAGATGCTCTTCTGGCTGTAACCCAGTACTGGGAAACGCCCATACACTCTTACATTCACACACACACTCATACACTATGGTGAATTTTGCTTACCCAATTCACCTATAGCACATGTCTTTGGACTGTGGGGGTAACCAGAGCACCCGGAGGAAACCCACACGAACACGGGAAGAACATGCAAACTCCACACAGAAATACCAACTGGCCCAGCCAGGACTCAAACCACTGACCTTCTTGCTGTAAGGCAACAGTGCTAACCACTGAGCCACCGTGCCACCCCAAAATTACACAATTGTGGCTATTATTACACATATGGTAACAAAACCAAGGCCAGTGGTATATAGTGAGGCACACCTACATGCGTAGGACTCAGTGGTGTAAAGTAGAACTATTTGTCAACCACTGCAGGACTACAATTAGAACTAAACCATAGATACGTCAATGATAAGGTCCTAAAGTCATGCTTAATGCACAAACATGCCCTCTCCATGTGTTCACTTTTATGTCAACAGCAATTATGTTGTGGCCAGAGACAGGGGTGATGCAACACTGCAGCTACACGTCACTGCATGGTCACCAGCTCATCGCCCCGCTTATGAGTGTCATGACATACAGTAAGACATCACGTCTGTTAGCCAGAGTCGAGGAATTGTCTGACATCACAAACACACACAGACATGCATAAACTGTTTACTATAACATACCCCAGCTCATCCATGTAAAGTTTCCTTAGAAGAAAAAGAAAATTATGAATTGAGAGAAAAGTTTGTAAAAACAGTATATTGTAAATGTTACAAATGAAGTGGGGCCATTTGGACAAAAAAGTATTTAGCTAGGTAGATTTAAGAGGGTTTTTATTTGTGTTTGTCCATACAATTAAAGTATTTATCTTCTAAGACTTCTCGTGGGCTCAGCAGGAGAACAAATTCAAAATGGTTTTGAATGACATCAGGTTAACTATTCCTTTTTGGGTGATCTATTCCTTTCAAATTAAATGTACTACTGATGGTCATAAAAGTGTAAAAGATTAATAAATGCAGAACTTCAAATAAATAAAAAATAAATAAAATAAAAAAATACAGAAATGTCTCCATAGTATCATATAATAATCAGACATTTATCTTTAATAAGTGGAAGAAGTGATTCATTTTAGTTGAAGTTATGGGTTTTATTTTACAATCCATGATCTAGACATTTCACCAAAAAATTATATAGACTAACATCTGAGTCAGTGTACAAAATAAGATTATGCTGTCTGCTTTCTCTCTTGTCTTAGATCACACCCAAAAGAAAAACAGCACCATGTAGTGTATCAGAATGTTAAAACGCTTAAACTGCAGTATATAACTCAACTTTCCCCAATAAAATGTAAAAATATGCCCTCAACATTATGGTCTTTGTCTTTTTATTGTGCACTGTATATGATAATTTAGATAATTTGTGTCTTACTCTCCCACAAAAACCTCACTAATGCTTAAAACAGACAAACTTTTAGTCTAGACTAATCATTACATTTTAATCTGGATCCTGAAAACTGAAGAAGTGTTTCAAGATTCATCAAGCAAATGTCATTTAGCGTACTAGTCTCTCAAAATAACAATTTTATTCAAAACTAGTGGCATAAAATGTTATGAAAATTGTTTGCTTATAAGTAATCCAAAAGGAAATGTGTTTTGAGACAAAAGACCATCCGAGTCTCTGAAACAGTGTTAGAGGGGGGTACTATCAAACTAAATAAACATTAGTCAATGATGTGCTAGCCTTAGGAGTAGAGCTGACTAAATATTCACAATAGCGTACTGCATACTTTTAGGCCCTCTAGGAGGTTTGCAGCCCTCCCTGGGTTTAATCTTCCCATTCGACATGTTGAGGTCTATGGTAAGCAAGCTCCAAGTTGTAGTCTTTTGGAACTGTGGCTTGAGGATGCCCCATGGTGGTTTTTATGTTTGGGTTTCTACGCCGCTTAATTTGCCTTCTCATCTGCCTCAGCATGGCTTTAGTCAGTGATTGTTCCAGCTCTGCAGCCTCATCTCGGGATCTTCCTTGTATGAGTTGTCTTATGGTCTGAAGGTCTAGATCAGATCGGCAGTGCAAATAACTTCTAAGGTTCAGCTCTGGGAAAACTACCTCTCTCAGAGCTTCGACCATCAGACCCTTTGCTTGGTACCTCTCCAGCTGATGAATGACCTGCTCTTCCAAGGATACAAAACACATCCCTTTATCTGAATTGATTGCTCCCATATACCATGGTGTTGGAATGTTTTTCCCAACAGAAGAGGAGTAGCCATTGTCGCTTGGCACACTGTTCTTTGACCACTGATGTTTCTGAGTTGCCTGGCTCCAGTGTCTCTGCTTCTTGGACCTCTTCAACTTCTTATCTGCATCCGTATAGAGATTTAACTTTGGGAGAAGCTGATAGAGTCCCTCGTCAGCAAGGTCTGCAAGGTCACCCACCAGAAGCTTCTGGATGACTTGCCTTCTATGAAAGGGGCTTGCCACTGAAAGAATACCATGCAGTCCTGCACCAGACATAATGAACAGAGGAGTTCAAGCATTGCATTGCAAATGAGGACTGCTAGGACTAAGCCTTACTAGTGCAGGGCTCTTCTTCATTATTCGGCTTCATAGAAAATGTTGCCATGCAGTAAATCATGCAGTAAGTGGTACACTTTTTTTTCATGAATTGAGCCTTCATGCAAGAATGTTAGAAACAGCAAGACTGAAGCAGATCATAGGCTCTGGTGAAGACAGCAAACACAGACTTCTCTCATAGCAACAAAATACCTGATAAGCAAACTGTGCAGTGCAGCAACTCTAAAACAGGTTTAGAGGTAAAGATTCATGTCAGTTGAAGCAGCTTATAAAAACAGCCATTGTTTGTTTTCTTTTGAAGGAGCCTGCAGTAGTAGTTTTTCATTTAAGAATAAAGGTAACAGTGCATAAACTGAATCCTTGTGCAGATGTTAAAAGAGAATATGAGACAAAGCAATCTACTGCTAAAGTATTGGCCTGCTAAACTATATATATATATATATATATATATA
>CAIGQV010018127.1:12406491-12441780 GCA_903798115.1 Danio jaintianensis
TACGACGCTCTTCCGATCTTGAGGCCGTAATATACTGCAATATAAATTCTACTTACCTTCCCTATAGGAAACCAGTACCACTCTGTTATCTGTGAGTTGTGACTTCCGGTAATTTTCATGAAGTGGCATGGAAGAAGACTCTTGGTAAAAGGAGGCATATAGAGCTGTGGCCAATGCCAAAAACTGCAAAGATAGTACAACAGTTTACATTATTAAAATCACAGCTAAAATTATTACCTACTTAAAGGTCAAGATTTGGCTAGTTAGCTTTTAGCAGCTGATGGTAATAATAACTATTTGTACTACATCTATTGATGGCCAATTTAAAGTAAGTGACAATTTATTGTTTTTTTGCAAGCATCATCATATGGATAGCCAAGTTCTAGGTAATAAAACCTCCTTGGTCATAATAATGACAGTGGAAAGGAATTGGAGCTTGATAAGCATGGGTAGTTTACCTGTTGTCTTGAAATTGTGACTGGTTTTCTGAACACTGTCCATAGCACACTAGGATAGCAGGGTGGTGTGGTCAGAGAACCATCGTAACGGTAATACTGATCCAAGCGGTCTGGTAGCAGTGCACGGATGTTGAATGCTGGTACCTGTATTTTCTGATCTGCCAGTTCACAGGTTAACCAAAGGAATGTTAGAATATTTGTGCACACTGATACTTCAAATAACATTACAGTAACATACCTCTGTACTTTACTCCACTGATGAATCTGAAGAGTTTGTCAAAAGCAGGGTTGGACTCTCCAATCTAAATGGTACAAAGCATTGACTGATTTGAAAATATACTCTTATAAAAATGTGTTGATGTGACAGACAATGAACGTACAGGAATAATCACCTCAATATACTATGAGTGAATTGCTATGCTGTGTTATCTCAATTATTTGCAAGAATAAAACCTTTCATTAGTCTTGGTGGTTTTGAGGTCTGGACTCACCTCAACGAAAACACCCAGCACAGCCAGTCCATCATGTTTGTCCACAGCCATGGAGACATTGGGGTATTTGTCAGAATTGAAGTGTACTACATGCATCTGGATACAACAGAATCTGTCCTTAATAAACAATCAGGTAAATCAATCAATCAGTCAGTCAAACTAACCTGTCTGCATATCTGTAAAACTGCATTTTTTCATCTTAAAAATACAACTAATTTACAAACCTCAGCTAGTTCAAAATGCAGCTGCTAGAGTGCTTTCTAAAACAAAGAAATATGATCATATTACTCCAGTTCTTTCATCATTGCATTGGCTCCCTATTAAATATCGCATAAATAAAAAAAAATTATTGACTACCTACAAAGCTGAACGGCTTAGCTCCCCAGTATTTTGAGGGAGCTCCTGGTGTATTATAGCCCCTCACGTCCACTACGCTCAATTAATTCTGGACAATTGATTATTCCCAGAATATCAAAATCAACTGAAGTTGGTAGATCTTTCTCATATCTGTCCCTAAACTCTGGAACAGCCTTCCTAGCACAGTTCGGTAAGCAGACACACTCTGTCAGTTTAAAACTAGATTAAAGACACATCTCTTTGCATTAGCATACACATAAAACACAAATGCTTTTGAAATACAAATCTTCTAAGGGATTGTTAGTCTACATTATTTAGGGCAACCGAAGCCGGGAACACTTCCCAAAAGACATTATAATTTGAACGGCATCTGCGCTTATGTTAGTCTTTTTTCTATTCCCGAGGTTTCCATAATCCTGGACCAGGCCATATTCTGAGCAGCTGCTGTGGTGGTCATGGAGGAGTGGAGAGCATGAGTCTGATTCCTGTAAGACCCCAGTGACAGATGAGTCTTCGCATTATCCTGAAGGGCCAGCCGGTGACCTCTCCCACCTGCAGCTTCTCCACGATGGACCAGCTTTCTCCAGCCTCCAGCGCCTAGACTGCAGCTCTACACAAGAAGTTTGGCCATAGGAGAAATGGTCATGCCCAACTGAGCCTAGTTTCTCTCAAGGTTTTTTTTCCTTCACTTTCGCAAATTGATGAAGTTCGTTCCTCGCTGCTGTCGCCACTGGCTTGCATGGTTCGGGACTTGTGGAGCTGCGCATCGATGGATTTGCTTTTCAGTGTTTGGACTTTCAGCAGTGAAAATTAAACTACACTGAACTAAACTAAACTGAACTTAAACTCTGAAAACTGGACTGACACAGTTTCAATTTACTATAATCTTCTTTGTTAAGCTGCTTTGACACAATCTACATTGTAAAAGCGCTATAGAAATAAAGAAGAATTGAATGGGTTTCAAAAGCAGGGACTAAGACTGCTCTTTTGTCAGCAGTGGAAGCCCAGAGATTCCCAAGAGCGGCTTACAAATCCTCAGTGTTCTTGCTGAATTTGTCTGCTGATATTGATATGGTGAACCACCAAATTCACTTAGCAAAACTCAAGACAATGGGGATCTCAGGAACTGCACTTCAGTGGTTTAGCTCTTACCTCTCAGATAGGCCATTTAAGGGTCTCTTGGAGGGTTGAAATATCAGAGCCTTGAGTTATCCGAGGAGCAAGATGGTGTATATTCTCATTCAGAAAAAAAGGGCTTTTCATACTACTGCTATACTGAGGACACCCAACTCTACCAATCATTCCAACTGAATGATCCGATGACCACTGCCTTAATATTAGCATGTTTGAAAAATATTTCCTGCTGGATGAATGACCACCATTTTCAACTCAATCTCTCCAAAACGGAACTGCTGGTAATCCCAGCCAACCCATTAATTAACCACAACTTCATACAACTTGACATAAAGGCCTCGATATACTTCAAATGAGGTTCTATTTCGTTCTTCGCTTGAGGTTAAAAAGAAGTCTGAAAAGGCTGAGTGACGATATACTGTTCTCGAACCTTCCCTCACCCACACGCTGCAGTAGTCGGGGTAGTATCATGCCTCTTGACTTCTAAAGACAATAACTATGGCAGCTATGAGAGAAGATCAGTTTCATATGAGGAAAACAGCCTTTTAGTTTATTAATGTTGCTATTGGTGTTATTGTGCTGGATGTTTTTTAGGGATGTCCAGATCCCGGACGTTACCTCCCGATCAGGACTCGAATATATGTATACAGACGCGGACAATTCAATATCGGTTCAGTAATAGATCATAACCGGTTATTATGTACTTAGGTCTTTTATCTCATATGCGCTATGTCACGGTAGAATACTATGGCGAGGGAGGTGACCCGTGAGTAATTAAAATGCAGAAACTCTGCACAATTCTCTGCGTGTGTTTGCTGGACAGTCATTCACTGACACTGAAGTACAGCAGAAGCCCTTATTTCACTGCGATTGAGAAAATGAAAGTAAACTCCATTTCTCTCTCTCTCTCTCTCTCACTGTGACCCCTTTGACCTGCGGGTGTGAGTTTCCTCTCCTCTCGGCTGTTACAGCGATACTTGTGGATCAAGACATGAGCGCGTGTCTGCAGAGTGAGTTTTCTCCACCACGTCTATCATGGATCAGCTGTGATGGCCACTGCCGTTTATCAGTGTCACTCATCGGTGAACAGCGCCAGCGCGTAAGAGCCAATCGCAGCACTTTCTGTTGAGCGCGTGACCAATCATAGGCGTTTAACAACTCGCTTGACAATACACAAAAAGAAAGTGGGATAATATTTACATTTGTTTATTTGCTTTAAGTGCTCATGTTGTTCTGTGCAATGTGCATGTACTTGAGTTTTGTTACAGTTCATATATCTGACTGCTTGTATTAAAGGACAATACTGTATTACAAATACATATCAAATGTAATTTAAAATTATACATTTTAATACAAGAACTGTTGTGCTGTGAAGTAATATATAAAATTGTGTATGGAAAGCATCGTCAATGCACCGTGATGCACCGAGATATCGAATTAAAGCGAATCGATGGCATGATAATCGTAACCGAATCGTGAGACCAGAGTAGGTTCACACCTCTAATATTCTCATTATTTTTAACACATCTATAGTTATGCAGTGCCACAGTGTTAGACCTCCCTCTTGACTTCACACAAAAACAGCAACGCGTGCGGCATGACATCACTTTGTTACAGAGATGCTATGGGTTAAATGCCGGCAAAGTAGAACACGGAAGCAGCTTGAAGCAGAAAGCACGAGTTTGTCTGCGGTATGGAGGTATTATAAAGTTGATGACAACATTGCCATAGCAAACCGTGAGATATGTAAACTTGGGATTGCCTGCCAGGTATTTTAAATTGAGGTGCTATTTGTTTTTATATTAGATTTTTTTATATTTACTGTTGCACTAAAGTCCAAAAGTCAAGAATTAATTTTATTTATTACTTGATTGTTCAAGCTACCTCACAGAAGTGCTCTGTTTGTTAACAGAGTTGTTGAATGTTAAAATAAGGTGAATTAAATAAAAAATAAGGAACATCCTGAATCTGTTTCTTCGCTCTTCTTTATTCTTTTTTTATGTATTATAAAAGTATCGGATCGGGTATCGGTATTGGCAGATACTCAGAATCAAATGACTCTGTCCCGAGGGCAAAAAAAACCTGATCGGGACATCCCTAATATTTTGGATTGTTGCTAGAAGGGATACAGCTGCGACCCCAACACTCACAGAAATGTAAAAACAGTAGTGCTGAACAGATTAATAACACCCAAAATAAAAGTTTGCTTTGGCATAATATATGTGTGTATTATATATATTTATTATGTATATGTGATACACACATACATAGACACAAAACAATTTTGTTACATAGATATATAAATTTGTATCATATACATGTATGTTTTATATCTACATATAAATAAAAAAAAATTCAAATATATTCATGCATGTGTTTATTTATATATTATTTATATATACATAATAAATATACACAGTACACACACATATTATGTCAAATCAAACTTTTATTTTGGATGTGATTAATCATGATTAATTTTTGGCCTGCACTAAAAAACAGTAATTATAATGAGAATTATTTATATTATTTATTAAATTACCTATTAAATTGTATTTTATCAATGTCTACCCCTACCTCAACCCTAAACCTAACCCCCTTAATTATTGTTGTACAGTGTCACAAAAATTATGCTATTTTAATGTGAGTATCTGCTGCTTTATCCCATCTAGACTTAACCATGTTATTCTCCTGTCATGACTCTGAACTGCATGGATACGAAGCACATTAAAGAAGGTGGAACATGTTATAGAACATGCCCACCGTTTGCGTAATTGTCACGGACCAATGGTAGCAAGGTGTTTAGGAGGTTCGCTTTGGTAAGCTGTTGCAAGCTGCTAAAATGAACTGAAAATAACTTTTTTGGCCATATTTTGCTTGAAATTTTAAAAATTGCTTTTTTAAATGTTATTTTGTTTTGAAGTATACCAGAGCCTTAACTCCTTTCAGGACTGTCAACCAAGAAGTGGTTCTTGATTATTTGTTTCTAGAACTAAAGTGCAATTTTGAGTGTGCAATGCTGAGTGGGCTTGACAAACCACTTGCTCTTAAGGTTTAGACTATGCCAGTATTAGGCCATAGTTTAATTGTGACATTTTTGTAATTGTGAATCATTACTTGCTTCCATCCTGAGACAAAACAAAGCCACTCATATACTTTAAGATCAGTAAATGCACGTTTCCTTCAATTGAAACAACTTAGACCTATATAAAGACTTAGGTCTTTGACAAGACTTAGGCTTTGAAAACGGGTATATGTCTCATCTTTGAGCTGTCATAGATGATCATATTTACTGTACCTCTCCAGCAAACTGCTTGCCATTAACAGTGTGTTCTGACCCAGTCAGCAAGTTGGAAGAGCCCCAGTGGAAGTGGAGCTGAGCTGCTGAATATCTGTGAGGAAGGCTGGATATGTACATGTAAGATGGCAATGACAACTGCACTGTGGGTACAGAAAAGAAAGTAAATAGTAAATTTCACATTTAAGCCACAGCCACGTTAAGACCAAAAAAAGTAAATGCACAAAGTACTATTCACACAGAAGTCACTGTCAAACCAAGCACCATTCTGTTGGTCCATAAAAAATCTATGCTGGGATTTTTTTCTTTACTCAAAATTCTCAATTTGCAGGATTCCATCCCTTTTTAAAGATAATTTTCCATTGCATTCCAAAATTCAAATAATTTTTAAATGATATATTCAAAATGATTGAAATTTGGGCGTCACGGTGCCGCAGTAGCACGATCGCCTCACAGGAAGAAGGTCGCTGGTTTGAGCCTCGTCTGGGTCAGTTGGCATTTCTGTGTGGACTTTGCATGTTCTCCCTATGTTCGCGTGGAACTATTTTGTGAAGATTTATTTGGCAATGAAACACGGCCTTTTGTTGCTAAGAAATGTCCTGCTCTTGTTTTGTTTTCCATTACTTTGGTTGATAAAATAAAGCAAACAGACAGTGGGTCTCATTCACTAAATATGCGTTTACACAAATTCTTTTCATTAAATGTGCAAATAGACATTTTTACAAATAAATCATTTTTAATTCATTCTAAATGTATGAAAAAAATTCAAGTACAAATTATACTACATGTACGCATTAATCATGTATGCACGGAACACAATATATATATATATTAATAGATCCAAACAACAAAAAGCTCTTCTTTTATAAACTGTGAGTATTGTGTCCCACTTTGAGTTTGAAGGCATTGCAATCATTCTGAGTGACTCTAATGTTGCGTTTCTAACGTTGCATAGTTTGAGTTAACTATCTCCTTAAATCAGTTTTTTACACTTTCCAAGGCCTGTGACATCATGTAGCATACATGAGTAGACCAATTGTGAGGAAACCATCAGTATTTACTCTCATGGTATGAAATCTATGGCACAACTGTAGACTTAGTTAACTATAAATCTCCCTTCTCTATTTTACCATACATGACTCTTTGGAGTGAGAGTGAATACAATAACGTAAGTCGCACTTAAGTAAACATTCACAGTTCAGCGAAGGTAGATGGAACAACTTCAGTCTGTTTAATGCACATTTGTCCAAAAATACAGCAGAACATGCCCATTACCTAGAAAATCAGCACTTGTGATGTTAAGACATTAACTTGAATCAAAACTTTGCTGCATTTTCCAGACTAAAATACAAACAGGTTTGATCTATTGTAATAAGCAGGTACTTATGGAAAATTGCTATGGCGGACATGCAAAATAGACCCTTCTGTCATTTTCTTCATTGTGAACCAGAAATTAAGCTTAAGAAGAAAGTCTATTTTTCATTTATCTGTGACACACAGTCTCATTAGTCTAACAACCACAAATCCTTTCATCTGTTATAGGGAATGAATAGTCTACTTTGCCATATGAAATGTAACTTCTTAAAATGTTGAAGTATTGAAGATGTGTTTAAAAAACTGCATGTTTCACACACTCAGAAATAAAGGTAGGGTGGTACCTTTTCAAAAGGTAAACATTTGTACTATACAGGTGAGCATTAGTACCTTAAGGGGACACTTTTGTAACTTTAAGATTCACTTTTGTACCATTAAGGTACTATGAGGTACACATTTGTACTATTTTGGGCACCTTTTTTTGGGTACCTTTAATGAGCTGTTATGAACAAAAATGTACCATTTGAAAAGGTGCCGCCACAGTGACAGATTTTGTACCTTTAATTCTGAGAGTCTATAATGTACTAACCAGAGTGCCCATTGTTGCCAAGAGTGAGCTGCTCACTGGTTGACAGGTTGTAGTTCTGGACCTGGATGGGTGGCAAGTTTGGATCGTATCTCAGCAGTTGTGTCTGGAAATCGATGGGGGACTGGAATGCTCCTCCACAAAATGGGTAGTTGGTGGGCCAGTCGTGTTCTCCATCAAGTCCTGAAACAAAAAGTCAGAGAAAGGTGTGATCACCAAAGCATCATTCTCTGACTGATTCACTGAATTAAACATTTGATGGCAATAAATTGAACAGCATTAAAATTGGTCAAAGAAAGAGACTAAAGTCAGCAGTCACAGAACACTCCCTTACAAAATGAACGCTCTTGTATGAATACCACACCCAGCAATAAAAGATAATTTTTCGTTACTTTAGAGAAGGCTTTATTTCAACAGAGTTTAAACTTGTCTATTTTTGTAAAGAATTAAATGACAAACTTACAAATGAACAATAATTAGCCTCTTTAAATGCAATTGTCTTTGTTTCAGTTGCAGAAACAGTAGCAGTAAAAGTGGTTTGTTGTTGCTAAGGAATTACATGTTTTTTATTTTGTCAATAATGACCATGGTTTTGTGGACAGCTTTTGTTTTCTGTATTGCTGTAACTGCGAGACAGCAGAAAGAGTCTCTTTTAGTAGCTTAACGTTCCTCCCTTGCGGTCATAATTACTCACTGCTCAGTTCATTTCTTCATCTGGACTAGGTTCTCCATCACAATCACACTAGATGCCTGTGGCAGTCCTAGAGGTTTTACAACCCTAAATCATAACTCTGACCCTGTTATGTAGTCATATAATGAGCAAACTTTTAGGGTAAACCATCTGCAGCTCTCTGAAATTGCTTGCCATTATTACACTAAACTGATGGATGCTGAGGTCACACACTGCTTGCAACAAATGCAAAGTAAATCCTTGTTAATTAAATAAATACTTTATAAGTAAATTAAATACTGTATGGTTGACTGCGCAAAAATTGTGCTGTACAAGAACATTTATCACATTGTTATGCAGTTACTATGCAGTGGTTGTTAGACGGTTACTTACTGTCATTACGACTTTAGAGTTAGTTACTTGCTAACTCTAAAGAGCTCCAATTCTTTCTTCACTGATCTGTGTGATTTAAAATATTGTTTATGCCTGCCTGTCTGCTTTTTTCTTAAGCCTAAGGATGTGGATGTTTGATGTAATCATGTCCCTGCCATTCTAAATGGCCTTGACTAAGCAGAATTAATTCAGACTCAGAATTTTAAGAGCTTTCAGTGTTAGCCAGAACAAAGAACAACACTGATCTGAGCCCTGCTTGATGGACATGATAACATCTATACTGTAGCACAAGAACTGCAGTTTCTAGTTGAGGCATTCATCATGGTATTTCAAACAGGCAGCTGATTTGGACACTTAACTCTATTGTCACATTGTCCACATCTTATTATATATTTAATGAGATGAACCACTAAACAAATATCTATAAATTGCCTAGCATGGTCTTAACAACCACAGACTGAAATCCCAGAAAGCCCTTAGAACACATTAGCAACCACAACCCCTCAACAATTGCATAAGAATTACTTGGAGATGGGCTCTTTTGCTTTTGGCCACCAACCACACATAAAATACCCTAGCAACCACCTAACAATTACAGATACTTGGAAGCAGTAAAACTTCCAAAAGCATAGCACAATAATGTAGTGCACATTAGTAACTATATAGGAACAACTTAACAACAATAAGAACCTACCTAAAATACCTCAGCATAATGCTGCTGACTTTACACTCTGCATAACTAACGTTTCCTTTGTAAACACAAAGATCTAGTTTAAGCATCAGCTAAAATTAGCAATTTGCTTATAAGGTGGTTGTTTTGATAATCATGTTGTCTAAAAGTCTTAGTCGACAAGCCTAAAATATAGAACATACCAACGTAGTCTGATTTATAGACTCTCTAAACTTGCATGCAGAAGTGAAAATTATTTCACAAGTATTTCAGAAGACATTTAACTTGTAAACTGCAGTGTGCTACACACAGATGCTGTTATACAGTGTTCTTTCCTAAGTATAGGGAGCTTTGAACTAGAGGCAAAAGTGAGTTTTGTTTTTTAAGTACCTTGTGTTAATTTATATCTTAGTTTAAACCAGCTTTAAATAATCCAAACTAAACATACTGTGTGTAATTTGGTTCTATGGTATAATGATCTTAGAGTAATTAAGCATGACCTCTTGAAAAGCCCAGAGAGAGAGCTTGTGGGCAAACTAACAGGAATGACATGATGGACATGGTGAGAATAATTCAGAGCTACGAGAGCCAATGGAGTCAAAAGAAGGTCAGCTTTGCACTACGAGTTCCCACTTTCCAGCAGCAACATGCTCTTTAATACGTTCTTCATGGCTGCCAGAAGGTCTCCATGTCCACTCTGGAATTACATATTGGGATTGTTAGTGATAACACCTTATAGGCCTGCCCAAGAATAGGACTTACCAATAAGGATAGTAACCAGAAACTGTTTGGTTCCCTAGTTACAGGCAATTGACCAGAACACTGCAACAGCCATGATTAAGCATGTTTATTTTAAAGCTCTTTAAGGTGTAAAGTGCATGTTCTGATGGTCTCTGTAGCAGATGGTTGAATGATCTTTCTTCTAATGTAAAAACAACTACATCTGCTCAGTATAAGGAAAGCCACAACAACTTACTTATCCACATTTAATATATTACCATACATTAGGTTCCTAATGTTTCAGAGTCAATCTTACATTCTTTCCCTCATTAGTAGACAAACTCACAATTTTTGTATACATATTTTTGTTAACATTTTAGTAAACCTTTTAATGTTAAGTACACTACCTGACAAAAGTCTTGTCGCCTATCTAAGTTTTAGGAACAACAAATAATAACTTGACTTCTAGTTGATCATTTGGTATCAGAAGTGGCTTATATGAAAGGCAAAGGCCTCTAGATTACGCTTATTTTACCAAAATAAAATATAATCATGCCTTTTATCATGCCATTTTAATTATTTAATTAGGACAGTAAAGTCTGACTTTGCTTAGACAAAAGTCTTGTCACTTAACAGAAATAATGTCCAGTATAGAATATAAAGTGGAAAAAGAATTTATATTGTGTATGACTCCCATGAGCTTGGACGACTGCATCTATACATCTCTACAAGTGTTCATCAAAATTCTTTGGATTCATCTTCAATGCTGTCAGGTTCTGTGTTTTCCCTTGCCCTAGTGTTCCATGTGCTTCTGTTGTTGTCATGTGATTTCTTTGTTCTGTTTCCCGCCGTTTCCTAATGTTCATTAGTTTCACCTGTGTTCCCCTCCTGTGTCCCATTAGCCCATGTGTATATATACCCTTTGTTTAGTTCTTCCCTTGTCGAGTATTGAATTTGACCTCTCCTGTGGTTTGTAATGTAATGGGCAGCACAAATGTCTTGATACTGTTGATGTTGCCATCCACTCTGCAGATCTCTCACATGCCCCCAAATGAATGTAACCCCAAACCATGATTTTTTCCTTCACCAAACTTGACTGATTTCTGTGAGAATCTTGGGTCCATGCGGGTTCCAATAGGTCTTCTGCAGTATTTGTGATGACTGGGATGCAGTTCAACAGAATCTACAACAAATCTACCTTCTGCCACTTTTCCAAATGATCAACTAGAATTCAAGTTATTATTTGTTGCTCTTACAACTGGGATTGATGACAAAACTTTTGTCAGGTAGTGTAGGTCGTTTAATAAAGTCTCAAAATGCAAAATGTATTTGGCTAGTTTGATTTATTTTTGTAAATCAGTTCAATTTGTTTGTTTGAATGAATTAAAACTGAAATAAAGAACTGCTTATTTTTATTATTATATATGAGGTTTTGTAAAAAAAATATATACACTACCATTCAATACAACTTTTTTAGATTAAAACTGAAAATGAACATTACATTTTAAAAAAAATATATATATATTTCAAATAAATGATTTCTTTTGAACTTACTGTTTATCAAAAATATATATACCATGCTTCCACAAAAATGTCAAGCAGCATAACACTAAAACACAGTAAAGATGTTTGTTATATGACTTGTTTTAACACTGGTGAATAACAATGAAAATTACTCACCATTATATGTCCATTTTGCACCTGAAAAAGAGAACAAAACAAATTTTATATGCTATTAAAGTTTTAATAATCTAATAAATCAGTCAGATGATGCATTCCATTGCTGGACACCATTCTGATTACATCCTGTGGCTCATTGCCGGCTACTCTCAGTCAATCTGACTGACAGTCTGAACCAGACTCTTTCACAGAGATTTCTGATTGACAATGAGATACCCCAGGAGCATGTGAAATTTTTCACTGCTAAAAATGATCGAAAAGTAAGTCAGTGGGAATCAAGGCATTTCTCTTGTAATGACAGTTCACAGAAGGTCACAGTCTAACGATCTATGATGAAACACAAATAATTTTTATAGTGCAGCTATTTTTTACAGCAAAACCACCATGCATTAAGTGTACAGTGATGGAAATTTTCCTAAATGACACAGAAAATGATGATATTTCATGAGGCTTAGAGTCCAAACAGGAAGATGCAAAAATGTCCTTTGCAATTTGGTTATTATTTTAATCCACAAAAGTTAATCATCATTGCTATTCTAGGACCACAAGGCTTTTTCAGGAACAGACCCTTTTAGGAAGATCTACAGACAAGATATTAACAAGGCAATTTAGTCAGCACTTGAGTGCTAATTTAGCATGACAAATGTTTCAACTGTGGTTTTTAATACACTCAGGCCATGCAACATAACTTGTCAGATCTGCAGAGTGTAACCACAGTCTCACAAATCTACATGATAATTCAGAGCATTTTGGAGATTATAATTACATTCTAATTTTACATTACTCACAAAGTTCTTCATTTATGGAAACAACATTCACCAACTCATTATGTTGACAACTTAAATGAACTTCCAGGAATCTTCTCCTACTTTACTGATTATACACCAATATGGCACCATATTATCAATTTAAAGTGATGCAAAACGCAAACATTCAAAAATATGCATGAAAAAAAAGAATACATTTTAAAAATATATTAAAATAATGCATGAAAGTGTTTTAAAAGAATGTAAAACAAGTCAAATAATATCACGGTATCTACAGTATAACAAATTTTTTTAACAACAAAAACTATTCAATAATCATAACCATATAAACAATAGCTTA
This sequence comes from Danio jaintianensis, assembly GCA_903798115.1. Lineage (NCBI taxonomy): Eukaryota > Metazoa > Chordata > Actinopteri > Cypriniformes > Danionidae > Danio > Danio jaintianensis. Next base: position 12,419,370 of record CAIGQV010018127.1, read on the forward strand.
ACTAAACATTATAAAAGATTGTAATAATCCGCATTTCTCTTCACAATTCTTTAATATGTAAGACACAACTCTGAACATGTAGAACACATGTAGAATCGAGTTAATGACCATGTTAAGTTACCATATTTTGACCCATCAGTGGAAGTGAGACTTTAATGAATTTTGCAAGACTTACCTGTGAGCGCAAGGGGACACGCGATCAAGATGATGAATATAATTTTGAGTGACATTGCAGAGAGGTAGCGGTTTTTTATCGTCTACAGTCAGAAATAGACTCGAGTCAGGGAAACGTTGACATAGCTGTCGGAACCGTCCCTTATATCTAGCATGCTGAGCTCACGAGCTAAATAAACTGACGTCACGGATGGCAATGACAGAGCAGCGCCTCAGAATATCACACAGTGACTTCATACAAATCTGCGGTTATGCCTCTACCAACCAGACAGAGCATCAGAGTGGCAAAACTTTGTCTGAACTCTAATAAATAGCCATTAGCCACACGTTCTCAAACCGGTGATTTTAAAACTCTGCAGACTGGGTACAATGGAGCGTCATCTTATGTGAGAAAAATTACAGTTCGTGTGTCAGTGATTATGTCTCCATAATGCAACATTTGCTCGGTGTTTACTGCGCCGCAAATAACACACTGCGTTATTATATGCTAAAAACTACATATCAATGTACACTCACCGGCCACTTTATTAGGTACACCTTACTTGTACCTTTTACCTTCAGAGCCTTAATCCTTCGTGGCATAGATTCAACAAGGTACTGGAAATATTCCTCTGAGATTTTGTCCATATTGACATCATAGCATCACGCAGTTGCTGCAGATTTGTCGGCTGCACATCCATGATGCAAATTTCCCATTCCACCACATCTAAAAGGTGCTCTATTGGATTGAGACTGGTGACTGTGGAGGCCATTTGAGTACAGCGAACTCAGTCATGTTCAAGAAACCAGTCTGAGATGATTCACGCTTTATGACATGGCGAGTTATCCTACTGGAAATAGCCATCAGAAGATAGGTACACTGTGGTCATAAAGGGATGGACATGGCCAGCAACAATACTCAGGTAGGCTGTGACGTTGACATGATGCTTAATTGGCACTAATGGGCCTAAAGTGTGCCAAGAAAATATCCCCCACACCATTAAACCCCCACCACCAGCCTGAACCGTTGATACAAGGCAGGATGGATCCATACTTTCATGTTGTTGATGCCAAATTCTGACCCTACCATCCGAATGTTGCAGCAGAAATCGAGACTCATCAGACCAGGCAACGTTTTTACAATCTTCTATTGTCCAATTTTGGTGAGCCTGTGTGAATTGTAGCCTCAGTTTCCTGTTCTTAGCTGACAAGAATGGCACCCGGTGTGGTCTTCTGCTGCTGTAGCCCATCTGCCTCAAGGTTTGACGTGTTGTGCATTCAGAGATGCTCTTCTGCACACCTCGGTTGTAACAAGTGGTTATTTGAGTTACTGTTGCCTTTCTATCAGCTCGAACCAGTCTGGCCATTCTCCTCTGACCTCTGGCATCAACAAAGCATTTGCGCCCACAGAACTGCTGCTCACTGGATGTTTTCTCTTTTTCGGACCATTCTCTGTAAACCCTAGAGATGGTTGTGCTTGAACATCCCAGTAGATCAGCAGTTTCTGAAATACTCAGACCAGCCTGTATCAAAGTCACTTAAATCACCTTTGTTCCCCATTCTGATAGTCGGTTTGAACTGCAGCAGATCGTCTTGACCATGTCTACATGCCTAAATGCATTAAGTTGCTGCCATGGCATTAGCTAATTAGAAATTTGCTTTAACCAGCAGTTGGACAAGTGTACCTAATAAAGGGGCCGGTGAGTGTATATTGCAGCTATTGTTTACGGCTTTATCATACACCTGGCGCAATAAGGCGCAAGACGTGCTTGCCTCGACATGTTGCTATTTTCAGACCAATGCAAAGCATGTGTATTTGGATATAACTCAGTTTTTTGACCACACTTCCTTATTATTGTTCATTTATTCGTTTGCTGGAAATTAGAACTGAATTTAGAAATAGTTTTGAAACAAATCTTTGCGCTTAACAAACGAAAATAATTATGTAGGCTAATGGATGTCTGTGCGTACAGCACTGTTTCCTTATCCACGAAAGAGAGAAAGAGAAAATTAAATTAAAGGCCAATTGGACGAGGATCATTCTTTATCCTCTCGCTGCAGATGCTCTGTTTAACTGTTTTCTGCCAGTGAAGCTTTCAGTTTTTCCACTTACAAAGTCCGCCATGTAAATAGCAAATGTGCCATGGCACAACACAACTGACTCTTAAAGGGAATGGGAGATGAGACTCTGATTGGTTTATTCTCAAAACACACCCATAACTCATTAAGAGAATAAGCTCAACCCTGTTAGACCATGCGCCGCGGCACAGAGCATATTTTTCTGTCCTTAAAATAGCAAAAATGGATTCGGACACGCCCTTAATTCTTTTGCGCCCTGCGCTTCAAACTTTGTGCCTAGATCATTAAAATAGATTCCTTATTCTGTAAATCCATGTATTATTATTATTGTCATTAATAGGGTCATAAACACACACACACAAGAATATATATTTTATTTTAGATTTTATTTCACTGTATCAAAGAGCATGATAATAAATAAATAAAGGTTATATTTTTCAGATATTTTCTTACACACTGGCATAATTTACAATAGGCTTCAAACTCAAAAAAGGGGGAAAAGTGATATACCATCTAAGCTACTCCAATATTAATATAATTAGCATTTTTATAAGTTATATATTTATTTAATCATTTTTGATGGACCTAAAGAGTAATTGTGCTGAATTATCATTTAATGTAGGTACATTTTAATAAGTGATTGAATTAGGTGTTATTTTGCAGTGTTATGTTAATGTAAGGGGGTGGCACGGTGGTTCAATGGTTAGCACTGTCTCCTCACAGCAAGAAGGTCTGGTTCGAGTCCTCGAGGTGCTCCAGGCTGTACTGACCACTAGCCTCAAGAAGTGCCATCTAGGACTTGCTAAAGCACGCTACCTGGGGTACCAAGTCAGACAGGGTCTCATCAAGCTACAGCCAAAAAAAGTTGAACTGATGGAGTGGGCTGAGCGACCACAGAAAAAAACCCAGGTTTTCCGTTTTCTTGGGATTGGCTGGTTATCATTGGTGTTTTATTTCCAATTTCTCCTCGATTGCCAGCTCTCTATTCGACCTGACCAAGAAGGGGCAGCCAGTGAAAGTGCAATCGACCAAGAAGGCATAAAAAGTCTTCCAGACTCTGAAAGAGGCACTCACTTCCTCGCTGCTGCTTTATGCCCCCGACTTTGGCTGCCTCTATATCTTACTTACATATATACATATAATCACCTACAGGTGATTTGTCAAGCCCACTCACTTGCCGAGCACACCAAGAATTGCTAAATATTAGGAAACGTCCAAGTCCACTTTTGCTATTTTAACGATGGAAAGAACAGTATGTGCACCCAGTGTGAAGTTAATGGGCGTGTTTTAGGCATAAAATGCATTAAACCCCCTGAGGTGAAGAAGGCATGGGAGGAGGTAGGAGTTTTTATATTTATTTAGAAAATAAGATTTATTTATTTTTTTTACATTTTAATCCTTTAATTTTTTATATTATCTTTACATAAGATATTTGTGTACTGCTGCACATCCCTGACTGTATAAAGCAATGTGTACACATGCTTTAAACCTGTATAGGCACATTTCACTAATAAAAACCCTGAACAGTTGACTTTAGACCAGCTATTAATTGGTCAATGGTGCAGTCTATTTTAGTTGCTTCAAAATAGAAATGCAAGTCAACAATGTGCCTTAACACACCAACTTTTCAAAGCAGCACGCCCATGGGTGCACAAATGGGCAGACATGCATTTGGTATTTAAACAATGTTGCACAATAGTGAAAATGATATGTGCCAGGCTGAAACTAGCAAAAAACACTTGCTTTACGACTGGCACTGCATTGAGCTAAGTTTATGATTAGGCCCCTAGAATTGCAAGATGTTTTCAAAAGGATGGAGTGTTGAAAAGAAAGTGTTTTTTGCATGTGGCGATGACAGAAGGTGTCCTACGGGTAATTTGTCAAGCCCACTCACCTGTGTGGAGCACACCAAAAGTTCCAAGATGTTTTCAGAAACATGGATCATTGATTAAGAGTCTGTTGCATAAGGAGAGGAGGGAATGTGTCACTTACAGGTGGTTTGTCAAGCCCACTCACTTGCATGAAGCATACTAAGAATTGCATAATGTTTTTAACAAATATGGAAGGTTGATAAGAAAGTGGCTGGTGCTTACAGAGAGGAAAGAGAGTGTGTGTCCTATAGGTGGGTTTGTCAAGCCCATTCATGTTGGGCAATTATTGATGAAACAAATGAGTCTTCAGATTTTTCTTGAAAATGGTCAGAGGCTCAGCTGGTTGTGTAGAGTTTGGGAAGTCATTTTTCAAGGTGAGTGTCCTTGTGGTGGATTTTGTGCCCTTTCAGAATGATACCACAAAGTGATGTTCTGTAGCTGGCAGGCATTTCTAATAAATGGACGCAGAGCTAGCAGTAGTTTTGTAGGCAAGTGACAGCACCTTGAATTTGATGCAAGCATCGATTGGCAGCAAGTGTAGACTGATGAATGAAGGTGCACTCTTTTTTGTTCATTAAAGAGCGGTCTTGCTGCTGAATTCTAAATTAGCTGCAGAGTCTTGATGGTGTTGGTTGACAGGCCAGCCAAGAGAGCATTGCAATAGTCCAGCCTGAACAGGACAAGAAAAAGGCCATGACATGTCCAAAAGACAGGACATGAAAAAGCAGTTGAGCGCATGTTCTGATAGGAAAGGTCTAATTTTGTGATGTTATATAGGGCAAATCAGCATGAAAGGGCAGTTGCAGCAATGTGGTCTGTAAATTTCAGCTTGTAATCAAGAATTAATTAAAATTGGTTTTCATTGGCATAGCAATGGTAGGAAAAGTAATGTTTTTTTGAATGACAGACCCAAGTAATGCCATGTAAATAGAGAAGAGAAGCAGTCCAAGAACAGAGCCTTGAGGGATGAGAGTGGCAAGATGATGCAGCTCAGATACTTTACGTCACCAAGAAACCCTGAAAGACTAATCTAAGAGGTACGAGCTGAACTACTGGAGTGCAGTTCCTGAGATGCCCATTGTCTTGAGGGTTGACAGGAGAATTTGGTGGTTCACTAAATCCAAAGCAGCAGATAAATCCAGCAAGATGAGCACTGAAGATTTGCATGTAGCTCTTGAGAGTCTCAGAGGTTCCACAACTGAGAGAAGAGCAGTCTCAGTGGAGTGGCCACATCTTAAACCAGACTGGTTAGTGTCCAGGAGAGAAAAGAAGCTCACTTTGCTCCCAACAAGCAAAGTTTTGTTCATTTATCATCTCTATGGTGTCGAGATTAAATAGAGTAGAGGTTGCAACAACAGTTACCAGTCACCAGTCCCCTAACTAATCTTCTTAGATCCAATCCCAAGTCTCTGTTCTCTGACTTCAACAAGCAAAACAGGAAACAAGGAAATTCAAGATGCCATTAAAGATCTGAGAACTGTTCACAGTTTATAGTTCTCACTTACCACAAGAACCTTAAGTACCAACACAAGGCAGAAAGACTCAATCCATGTCAGACAAGATTATTCTTTACAATTAAATTGTCTAGGTCCCAAGAATGTAAATGCAGATGCTCTTTCCAAAATCCATGCTCCAGGGATGGGCAGTATTTATGATACATGTATTTCATATACGTATTTCAAATACAAAATAGTATTTTGTCAATTGTATTTGATAGGGTTGATGAAAATGGCGTAATATTTTGTAGCAAAATACTTTAGTGTCTTGTATTTTTGTATATTTTCAAAATACTGTAAAATACTTCGCAAGACATCTACAGAACATGATGACATCTTAAAAATGAGGCCTCTGATTGGTGCTTTCCCAGTTATTTGCCCAAGCTTGAGATCAGAACAGAAAACTGGTTTATTTTTAAGAAGGTGGTCAATGATTTGAGTATGGGCGGAAATTATGATTAAAGAAAGTAATAGACAAATGAATAAAATATCAGGATGTGGAGCTTCAGAACATCATCAACCTCAGTCTGCTGCAGGTGGAAATGCAGAGGAACTTTAGAAATATAAAACACGTAAATATGGTGTACTGTACTGGTGTTTTTTAGGAGGGTAAACTGAGACTCTTCCAATTAAAGAAGAAATCTTGGGAGAAAGAGTGTACTGTACAAATAATGGATGGTTTGCTGATGTAGATGGCAAATAAAGAAAATAAGACAAACAGCATTAAAATAAGTCCTACATTGACAATACAATACTTTATTGGTTGTTTCAAATGCCAGTATAGCTGACATGCAGGTGCACTGTATAGTTAATGAAGATAAAATATGTATGCCTAAAGATGTCAAAATGTCACAATATATGAAACACAAATATTTAATAATACTCCAGTCTATACGCACTGAACCTTCTAATTCGCTCACCTGTCATGGATGTTAAGTGCTAATACTGTCAAGTGCAGTAGGGGGAGCTACTGAGTTACTGGGGTGAGTTGTATGATACAGGAGAAAAGTAAAGTTGGTTGAAGAAAGACAACACATGCATGTCTTTTATCTTCACATGACATGGTGTCAGAAGCTGTTAAATTAGTACAGTGTGAACCCTGCCTTAAGAAACAGAAGAAATGGCAAAGTTGAATCCTTTCGAAAAACCATCGGAATGGCCAGAATGGAAGCAGTTGTTTTGTCGTTTCAGAACTGCAGCAAAACTAAACAAGAATGATGGCCCTGTTCAGGTCAGTTTTCTTGTCTACGCTATGGGAAGCGAGGTGGACAAAATACTGGCTTCTTTCAGTTTTGAAAATGAGGAGGATGGAGACAAATTTTATGTCATACTAGCGAAATTTGAGGAGTACTTTATCCCGAAAAGGAAAATAATACATGAGTGGGCATGTTTTTATCAGAGAAACCAACAACTGGGGGAGAAAGCGGAGACGTATATTCGCTCGCTTTATGAACTTGCCACAAATTGTGAGTTTGATGACAAAAGGGATGAGCACATTCGTGACTGATTAGCGGTCAGGATTAAATACAAAAGTCAGAAGTTACAACTGATGTCCACACTGACGCTAACAGAGGCAATACAACATGTAAGACAGTCAGAAGACATTGCAGTGCAAGTGGATCTGCAATCGCGTGAAGTACGGAATGAGCTCATTCAACAAGTCACAAACAGAATACCTGTTAGAGGGAGGGGTAGACACACACAGAGCGGGAGGTGCAGTGGCACAGAGCAGCACAGACAGCTACAGAAATACACAGAGTTGCCGTAGTTGTGGTAAGAGACCACATGCAAAAGACGAAATTTGCCCAGCAACAAAAAGTACATGCAACAAATGTAATAAAAAAGGATACTGGCAGAGGATATGCAAAACAAAGGCAGTAAGAGAAATAACTGAAGAAATGGAGAGTTCGTTTTTTTGGGAGCTGTTAATAAAGAAACAAATGAGGAATATTGGACAGTTAAAATAAAAATCGGTCAGACATCACTTAAATTCAAAATTGATACAGGAGCTGATGCATGTGTGATAAATGAGGAAATGTTTAAGCAGCTTGTGCCACAGAAAGAACTGTTTCCAGCAGAAACATCATTCAGCACGCCAGCAGGCAAACTTGTTGTTTGGGTCAATTTCATTCAAAGATGTCATACAAAGGCAAATTTTATCACTATCCTGTGTATGTAATTCCAGGAAAGGATGCAAATAACCTGCAGAACAGCAGCCACAGAGATGGGTCTTGTAAAGGGGGTAAATGAAATAAAAGATGTGTTTCAGCAGGGAGGAAAGCTAAAAACTGAACCAGTGAAAATCATTCTAAAAGAGGGAGCTGAACCTTATGCATTCATTCATTCATTCATTCATTTTCTTTTCGGCTTAGTCCCTTTATTAATCTGGGGTCGCCACAGCGGGATGAACCGCCAACTTATCCAGCATATGTTTTACGCAGCGGATGCCCTTCCAGCCACAACCCATCTCTGGGAAACATCCATACACACCCATTCACACTCATACACTACGGACAATTTTAGTTTACCCAATTCACCTATACCGCATGTCTTTGGACTTGTGGGGGAAACCGGAGCACCCGGAGGAAACCCACGCGAACACGGGGAGAACATGCAAACTCCACACAGAAATGCCAACTGACCCAGCCGAGGCTCGAACCAGCGACCTTCTTGCTGTGAGGCGAACGTGCTACCCACTGCGCCACCGCATCGCCGAACCTTATGCAGTGCATGTATATCACACCGTGTACCAATTCCTCTTTTGCCCAAGGTGAAGGCGGAACTGTGCTGTATGGAACAAGAGGGCATCATCGAGAAAGTGACAGAACCAACAGAGTGGTGTGCAGCCATGTTTCCTGTACTAAAGCCTAATGGTGATATTCGTATTTGCATTGATCGGAGGAAGTTAAACCATTCAGTGAAGAGGGAGAAATTTGTTCTTTCCACAACAGAGAAAGTTATCTCTAAACTCTCTGGTGCCAAAATATTTAGCTCACTGTATGCTAGTGAATTTGACCAGATTCCGCTGGAGGAAAAGAGCAGCAGGCTGACTACGTTTATCACTCCCTTTGACAGATACCCATTTAAAAGGCTTCCGTTTGGGATTACAAGCACTCCGGAGATTTTTCAAAGAAAAATGACAGAGACGTTGCAGGGACTGGATGAGGTGGCAATTTAAATGGACGATGTTCTTGTTTTTGGAGAATCAGAAAAAGAACATGATGAACGACTGGACAAGGTACAAAAAAAGTCATTGAGGTGGCTGGATTAAAGTTGAACAAACAAAAATGTAAGTTCAAATAAAATCTAATTTGTTTTTTGGGTCACATCATCGATGCAAAGGGGGTGAGGCCAGACCCCGGTGAAAGTTGATAGCATCAATAACTTTCCGATACCCCAGAATGTACATGAGCTCAAACGGTTCCTTGGAATGGTGAACTATTTGGGAAAGTATATTCCTAATCTAGCCACGATCGGTCAACCCATGTATGACCTTTTGAGAACCAAAGTAATGTGGAATTGTGGTCCAAGTCAAGATACTGCTTTTCTAAAAGTAAAAAATGCTCTGATGTGTGCTCCAGTCCTCACAGTTTTTGATGCCTGCAAACCCACAACAGTTTCTGCAGATGCAAGCAGCTATGAAGTAGGTGGAGTCTCGCTTCAAAAGGATAATGGCGAGTGGAGACCAGTGGCGTTTTGCTCAAGATGCTTAAGTGAAGCTGAGTCAAGGTATGCAGAAATCGAAAAGTAGTGTTTAACAGGGGTCTGGGCCTGCGAACGGTTCGTCATCTGGAGGTAACTGCGTATATTGCCTCTGTCATCAACAACGTCCCCACAACACAACAAAAAATGTAGTGAAAACTTAAGAAGACAGTCAGCTACAGTCGGTCCTATGGTTTCTCAGGAATAGTTGGCTGGAGTATGCAGCAGATACACCTGAAGCCGTTCAGGAGTACTTTCAGGTGAGAGGAGAACTGTCTGAATTCTATGGTGCACTGGTGAGAGGCAACCGTATAGTTATCCCCACCTGTAATGAGGAAGAAAATCCTGGATACAATCCATGACAGTCATCAGGGTTTACACAGATGTCGAGAAAGAGCAAACTGGGCAGTGGGGGCCTAACATATCACAAGACATTAAGCAGCAAGTGCAAGAGTGCCTATAGTGCATCAAAACAAGATCGGCACAACGGAAAGAACCGTTAATTCCAATTGAACTACACTGTAGATCCTGGGAGAAAATAGGTGTAGATTTGTGTGAACACAACAAATCCCAGTACTTATTCATATCAGATTATTATTCCAGATATATTGAGATCTTGTCGCTTCCTGCCCCTTCCACAGCTCAAATGATCAAAAAACTCAAAGCCACCTTTGCTCGAACAGCGCAACAGGCTTGATGACAGTACAATGACATTGACAAAGTGACAAAAGTGAATATAAATACCCCAGACGGCTATAAAATCATTTAATCACTGGGCAATACACAGGATACACCATGGTGCATGAAAATAATTAACATTATAAAAGGCTATTTGTGTTAGGAAATTATAAAGTACCCAATACAAGAAAGATGAACTTGGTATCATTTATTCGGTCAGTCATTTTATAACTAAAATAAGTTAAACATTCAATGAAATAGCATTTTCATAAAAATAAATATTCAGAAATTCTTAATTTTTAAAGCTGAAGATACTTAAGTTTACTGATTAGTTTAAAGTCTTTATGAACCGGACGTTGTTAAGACTTTTATTTCAATATGTTGATGTACTTCCAAGTAGGGGTTCCAGAGTATGGGGCAGGGCTTTCATTTTGTGCATCATTCTCTCATAACAAAGTAGCATTTGCTATGGAAGCCCTCAGGTTGATGTACTTACTGAAATGAAATATTGAGTAGGGGGTGAGGCTTTCTTTTTGCACATCTTTTGCCAATAGCAATCTAACGAGGTTCCAAACAAACTATTGTTAATCCACTGAAAAAAAAACAATAGTTTGTTTTGGTAATCTTGAGCTAGCAAAATAAACATAGTACATTTTGATTTCACACGGACTTTACATTTAAAATGACACAAGTTATGTTTAAAGTTAGGAATAATTTACTTTCAAATTTTTTTTTATTAGAAATTCAGAAAGACCACAATTCAGAAAAGAACACAATTTTAAGATGTTTAAAATAAGGACAACTTTAAAGGTATGTGCATGTCTACATGTGGGGTGAAATTATGGAATAGTCTGGAACAGATGCTAAAACAGATAGTAAACCGTTTAAAAAAGTTGTATGCAAATATATTTCAGAGAAAGAGGTGATTGTGAAATTGGGACAAAATGATGAATGCATTGTGAATATTCAGTTAGTGATGGCAACACTTTAATTTTACATGTAACTAAACTAACATTCTAACCCCAGCCATATAATAAGTAAAAAAGTATAAATAAATAAAAAACTGTAAAAAAAAACCAAAAAAAAAAAACGTTATTTCAACTGGTGCCTTAAAATTTTAAGCTTACTTCACTTAAATAGTGAAGTTGTCTTAACTCAGGTTAATGTTGACATGACTTGACAATACAAGTATAATGGATGTGGTCTAAGTTTAGTTAACGTAAATAGATAAGTTGTTGTAATTAAGAATGATGTTGATAGGACTTTATAATTCTAGTGCAATAAACATGGTTTAAGTTTAGTGAACATAAATATTAAAGTTGACATTCACACACACACTCATACACTATGGCCAATATTGTTTATTCAATTCACTTATACCGCATGTCTTTGGGGGAAACCAGAGCACCTGGAAGAAAACTCACACGAACAACATGCACACTCAGAAATGCCAACTGGCCCAGCTGGGACTCGAACCAGCGACCATCTTGCGGTGAGGAAACAGTGCTACCCACTGAGCCACCAAGCCATGTTACTTACCTTAAAAGTGCAGTATGTATGTTTGACACCCAGTGGTTGAACTAGGTATTGCATTCCTGGATCAAAACAAATTCAAGCGCAGGTTGCCAGATTGAGGACCAAAAGGAGCGGTCGAGCCTAAAGGCTGATTTAAATCGTGTTCTATATAAAATCAACGGCACGCAATAGAAGGAATATTTTCCATATTAAAAGGAGTTTTTGTTCTAACACCTCAAACTGATAAGCTTGCAGATGAACAACAGAAAACTTTGACAATGATCACCTCAGGTACACCTCGTGCTTTATTCAGTGTTAAATGCTAACAATGTGAGTTTGAATGCCATTTTACATGACATTTATTGGCATACTACTGAAAGCAGCAGCAGATAGTTCACCTCAGATCTTGAAAATAAAATAAACCGTTTGAATTGAACTTTAGATCTGTGACTCAAAACCAAAAAATAGTAATTCAGCATCTACATTTAATAATGTTAAAGAGGTTTAAAAAGTATTAATTATTAAGTATTATTCATATTATTTGCTAATTAATAACCTCATGTGGAGCTCTGAATCTGCATACTGCTACTGTCCAGCGGAGGTCGCATTTCGGTCACGGATGCATGCTTTGAGTGCCATTCTGAATAAATGAATGAAACATGCTATTTTCCATCAAGGCTAAACTGGCATTGGGCAGTTAAAAGAACCAAAACAAAGACAGCATTCCGGCACAGAACGCCCATTTTCAAAGCAGAATAACTGACTTCAGCATTGTTTTTCAGATAAACAAGAATGTTCACTTGGCATGTTTCTTAATTATCTGCAAACATATTATGGTATTTTTATGCTTTAGGAGAGTCAAAATGTATATACAGCACCTTTAAATTAATCAGGATGACTAATGGTTCACTTAATACTAAAAACTGTTTTTTTGCAAGTCAGCAAATACAAATTTTACCAAAGAAGCAGGTATCTGAGAAGAACCTCAGACAAACACACACCACAACATTACAATGAGATAATAGTGGTCAGTGTTGCCAGATACACTTGAATGTTTCCAGCACAAACTGTCCAAAACCCTCCCAAACGCACAAATAAACGCCTAATAACTAAAAATGATTAGGTACACACACCTACGTACACATTAGGTACACACACTTACACGCACACACATGGTTTTTATTAAATATTTAACATAAAATGCACGTTCAAAACATCTAAACTGATCCCAAACCCGCCCAATTACTCAGTAGTTAAATGAATAGTTACACTATAATTATGTCACCTTAGAATAAAATGTCAACATGGTAAACGATTTTAATGTTGCTGTCCTGAAGAAGGGGGCCCGAGCTATCATCCCCAAAGAGAGCTCGGACATCCCATCCTTAGAGGAGGCTCGAGGCTTGACTCAAGGAGATGGAGAGGTGAAGGGATGCCGGAACAAAAGTTGACTGAAACAGTGCAAAGACCGCTACTTATATACACATGTGATGATTGACTGACCCTGGGTTTGTGTTAAATAAATGTACAAATGGGACCTATGTGAGGATCTTGTTTGTTGACTTCAGCTCGGCTTTTAACATCCCAAAACTTCTTCTGCCCAAATGAACTTAGCTCTCCGTGCCCAACTCTGTCTGTCAGTGGATCAACAGCTTCCTAACGGACAGGCAGCAGCTGGTGAAGCTTGGAAAATTCTCATCCAGTACCCGCACAATCAGCACTGGCGCACCCCAGGGGTGTGTCCTCTCCCCTCTGCTCTTCTTCCTGTACACGAATGACTACACTTCAAAGGACCCCTCTGTCAAGCTCCTGAAGTTTGCAGACGACACCACATTTATTGGCCTCATTCAGGACGGTGACGAGTCTGCTTACAGACAAGAGGTTAAGGAGCTGGCTGTCTGGTGCAGTCACAACAACCTGGAGCTGAACATGCTCAAAACAGTGGAGATGATAGTGGACTTCAGGAGAAACCCCCCTGCTCTCCCCCCACTGAGCATCACGGACAGCATTGTGGCAGCAGTGGAGTCATTCAGGTTCCTGGGCACCACCATCTCTCAGGATCTGAAGTGGGACACTCACATTGACTCCATTGTCAAAAAAGCTCAACAGAGGTTGTACTTCCTTCGTCAGCTGAGGAAGTTAAACCTTCCAAAGGAGCTGCTAAAACAGTTCTACACTTCCATCATTGAATCAGTCCTCTGCACTTCAATAACTGTCTGGTTCAACTGTCTGGTTCAATAACTGTTTGGTAGCCCAGCTACCAAATCCGACCTCCAAAGACTACGTCGAATAGTTCGGACTGCTGAGCGAATCACTGGTACAATCCTCCCTACTCTCCATAACTGTACTTATCCAGAGCAAGCAAAAGGGCTGCCAAAATCGCTCTGGACCCCTCACACCCAGCACACTGCCTCTTCTCTACAGAGCACTGTGCACCAGAACAGCCCGACACAGAAGTTTCTTCCCTCAGGCAATCCATCTCATGAACACTTGATGATAGTAATTGTGAAACAAACATCACTACTTGCTATACACTTTTTATACACATAAACACTTATTTAACAAAATTTTACATGCCGATTTGCACATAACAGCTGCACATATAATGTTGTATATAGTAATATACCTGTACATACACTTGTCAATTTGTATATTTGCATTCACTATTTACTTTTATTTTTAAAATATATTTATTATCTGTTTTTGTCCTGTCTCTGTAATGCTGTTGCACTGTAGAAGCTCTGTCACGAAAACAAATTCCTCGTATGTGTGAACATACCTGGCATTAAAGCTCTTTCTGATTCTGATTTCTGAAATGGTGTAAGCACTTAAAAATAATGTTTTAGCACAAGACCAAAACAATTCTTGAGGTTTTTGAGGACAACTTAATTTTTTTATGTTCAATCCACTTAAATTTCTAAAAACAAATAAGTTAATGTTGAAGTTAATACCTTCATGTTGTCCCAACACAAATCGATTGTGTGGAACCCATAAAAAAACCCACTCCATTTCGAATTGGTTGAAATCTTTTTTATATACACAGGTATGTAGATGTTTTGTTGATTATGATTAAATGTATTTGTGTTTTAACAATTGTGTATGAAAAGTGTATGACTGTTTAGTTATAGAAATAAATAAATCAAATAAAAAAAATAAAAAGCAGGAAACCTTAAAGGCAGATCAAGTCAGATCATACTCCTTGCACAGCAGGTAATTTCTAATCATAGGTGGAAAGAAATCCATTATAATGGCATTACAGAGTCTTTTAACGGTCATGTGCTTTCTGATTTCCAGACGACAGAGGTGCTTCAGGGATCGTGGGTTGTCTGGAACAAATTCAAAAGCTATTAGTCTGCGTTCCTGGAGACTATGGAGCAATCGATCTGTTGCTAGAAAAGTGATACAACAAGTACTATTGTCACGGTCGGCTCACTCACAAAGGCACAGGATAACAGGAATATCAAAAACATGTAGATTTATTTACAAGACACTCACTTGAGACACTGGAACATGGAGACACTGGGACATAGACAATACAATACCAGACAAAGGAGGAACTAAACTAAGGGGTATATATGTATATATATATATACATGGGATGATGACACACAGGTGAAACTAATGAAGAGAAAACGGCCGGAAACGGAACAAAGGAGCACATGATCACAACATAGAACAGACACCTGACATTACCCCCCTCCTTTGAAGGCGCGTCATCGTAATATAAGGGAGGGTGGGAGGGGAGGGGCCAGGGAGGAGTTTCAGGAGGGAGGAACCAGGAAGGGAGCTGGAGCAGGAAGACCCAGGACACAGCCAGAAGGACGGCCCAGGGCGGAGTCGAGGAAGGGAGGGGCCATGGAGGAGGAGGGGCTGCCGACTCCAGGGGGCCGACTGAGGGAGACGCCGCTGATGGTGGTGGAGCCCAAGGAGGAGACGGAGAGCCATAGGGTGAAGGTGACGCCGAGGTCCCGGAGGGCCGGGGTGGAGCAGATGGCTCACCCGAGCGAGGCGACGGCGGGGGTCCGGAAGCCCGCGGCGGAGCCAGAGCGACAGAGGACCAAGGCATAGCTGGAAGGAAGGAGGAGCTCAACGCAGCTGGCAGGACGGAGCGACGAGGCGCAGCCAGAGGAGTGGAGTCCAGAGGTGTAGGAAGGGCGACGACTGACCAAGGCGGAGCCGGAGGGACGAGGGAGCCTGGGGGAGCTGGTGGACTGACGGTCCATGGCGGAGATGAGGGAGGAGTGAGCCAATGCGAAGCCCAAGGGTCGAAGGGCCGAGGTGGAGTCCGTAGCTCGGAGGCTGGAGGAGCTGACGCTGGGCGACACCCTCCAGAGGGCGATGCAGGCAGACAGCACCTCAAAGCGAGCTCCACCTCTGGAGCCTGAGGGCGAGCTGGGGGGTTGGCTGACTGCAGCAGCGCTGGAGCTGGTTGACTGGCTGCAGTCATTGGTGTGAGTAGAGGTGGAGAGGGTGGGATGGGTGGGACTCTGGAGCTTGGGGCAGGAACTAAAAAACTGTGTGGAAACAGTTGACGCGGAGATACATCTTTGCTGTATGGAAACAGCGGAAGGGGCTTGACTTTGCTCCAGAAGTCGGTGAGCAACTTCCCAGTGTCCAGCGGTTGCACATCTGCAGAGGGGGGGTGGGCGGGACTCTCGCATGATTTGCCAAGGTCCGCCAGGACTCCCCCTTTCGGCGATGTTGCCGGCTCACGCACCTGGTCAGACGGTCTGTTGAGCTCCTCCTCCGTGGTGTAACTCCGCTCTGTCGCTCTAGATGGCGATGGCTTGTACACCGTGGGCGGCTCTCTGTCTGCGGTGGGCTCTGGCAAGCGCTCCCTGCAGCTGGGTGGTGTTTGGCTGGTCACTGGGTCGGGAGTGGCGCTGGCGAGCTCTTCCTCCACACAGACGGAGAATGTTGCTCCATTCCTCGCCAGTGTCCACTCCACATAAGCGGCAATATTGCCCTGAGGACCATCTTCGGACGACCGTTGACGACCGCAGAACACGCAGAGCACGACGTCCGGATAGCTGGTGATATTCGCTACAAACAAGTACCGTCTTGTATGGTCCTCTAGGCTGCTTTCCCCCTGCTCCAGCAGGAGGGGAAGAAATTCGGGGCTGTAGATGGGGTCCATGGGAACACGGGGGAGAGGAAAAGAAAACACTGGGGCAAAAAAGACTAAAAAGAAAAACGGGGGAAAATACGCTGCAAACTGTTTTAGGTCCGGTATTCTGTCACGGTCGGCTCACTCACAAAGGCACAGGATAACAGGAATATCAAAAACACGTAGATTTATTT
Source organism: Danio jaintianensis (assembly GCA_903798115.1). Lineage (NCBI taxonomy): Eukaryota > Metazoa > Chordata > Actinopteri > Cypriniformes > Danionidae > Danio > Danio jaintianensis. Next base: position 12,436,165 of record CAIGQV010018127.1, read on the forward strand.
ACAAGACACTTACTTGAGACACTGGAACATGGAGACACTGGGACTAAGGGGTATATATATATATACATGGGATGATGACACACAGGTGAAACTAATGAACAGAAAAACGGCGGGAAACGGAACAAAGGTGCACATGATCACAACATAGAACAGACACCTGACAACTATCTCCTCACATGCATCTGGTCATTTTGGGACTGCAAAGCTGCAGTTCAAAGAAGTTCCTTTATTTGACTCAGAATGAGATTCCCATATGTCAAGAAAGACTGGCTAAACAAATAAATGATTAAATGCGAACCCAGTGAACTCACTCAAGATGGCACATATCTCTGCCCACTCCTTTTGTTTCTCCAGGATGCATCTGAGACGTGAGCAGATAAGGACGTGGTTGACATAGTCCAGTAGGATCAGTACCACTTGTCCAGACAGGTCAACCTGGCAGCACAAACTCATGAAGTCACAGAACTGTGATGTAATTGCAAAAAAATAATAATAATAAAAAAAAAGAAAAAAAAGTGAGGTTTTTCCTCCAATGTAGCACTTTGCCAAAAGTGTTCATAATTTAGTCTTATAAAATAATGGTAACACTTACAGTACAGTAATATCCATTTAGTTAAATTTGGCAGTTTTAAGCGTAAGTTGAATAAGCATTTGTTTTTCAAATCTTGACTAAAGGTTAATTTATAAAGTATTAATTTATTAATCCTATTTTTAGTTGTCATTGTTCCAACATAGGCTCATTCTAAAATTGTGCCCCATATACATTTCTGGAGATCGCGAATTACATAGCCAGAAGTACGTGTGGCTGCATTTTGTCTTTAAAACAAATGCTACATAGCAGTGTGACGCTGTTCCTTTTCATGCTTACCAGCTGACCGCTTACCTCCATGTGGGCGGCTTTTCTGCTGTTACCAGTTTGTCCAGTGACTCGCCAAGTATGTCGGCGGACTTGTGACGAGGAGCGAAGTTGAACGCAACAACGCTGTTCGAGTCCGGCGAAGAACAATTCCAGAAAGCAAAAACAAAAGCCAAAAAATAAAATAAACAAGTAAATAATAGGGTGAGAATGTAGTAAAATCTGAAAACGTGGTAAAAATCAGGCTGCCGTGAGGGCTTTTCTTTTTCTGGATTGCTTTTGAAAACACTGTCGGTTGGGATTAGGGAAGTGTGTGTTTGGGTCAACCGGTGCTTTTGAAAACACTATCGGTTGGGTTAAGGGAAGCGGGTGTTTGAGTCAACTGGTGCTTTTGAAAACACTATCGGTTGGGTTTAGGAAAGGAGAAGGGTGGGTCAGTCGATCGGTCAGTCAGTAAGTCGACAGCAGCCTCTGGTGGATTTACGCGAGAAGAGCAGGGATGAATGGCACTCGCAAGAGAAATTTGAGTGGATTCTGGTGGATTCGCAAAAACAAAAACTGCAAAATAAAAATTATCTTTGTTTAACTGAAGAAAGTTTTGGCACATCCAACTGTTAATTTCATCAATGCATTGGCAGAGGGTGTCAATGGGGCTGAAGTCATTAGGGAGTAAGGCTAAGTAGATCTGAGTGTCATCAGCATAGCTGTGGTAGGAGATTTGGTTCTTTCTCATTATTTGGCTTAGTGGGAGCATATAAAGGTTAAACAGGACAGGTGCCAGAATTGAACCTTGTGGGACTCCACATGTCATGGGTGTCCACCTCGACCTATGGTCACCTATACTGACATAGTAACCTCTCCCTTCAAGGTAAGATCTGAACCATTTGAGGACCATCCCAGACAGCCCAACCCAGTTTTCCAGCCTATCCAGAAGTATGCTGTGATCGACAGTGTCAAACGCAGCACTGAGATCGAGCAATACCAGCACTGTTAGTTTGCCTGAATCTGTATTTAGGTGGATATCATTGATTATCTTTATAAGTGCACTCTCTGTACTATGATGTGCTCTGAAACCAGATTGAAAATTGTCTAAACATCCCTTGGAGCTTAAGAACGTGTTAACCTGGTTAAAAACTACTTTTTCAATGATTTTGCCAATGAAAGGGAGATTTGAAATTGGCCTGTAGTTGCTCAATATAGGGTGTTATTCAGGTTGCTCTTTTTCAAGAGGGGTTTAACAACTGCAGTTTTAAGTGAGTTTGGGAAAGTCCCTGAGAGAAGTGAAGCATTTACCACTTTTAGGAGATCAATTTCTAGACAGTTTAACACTGTTTTGAGGAATGATGTGGGGAGTGTGTCAAGATTGCAGGTTGACGTTTTCATAATTTGCACGATCTCTTCTAAAGATTTTACCATCAATTGCCATGAAATCAGACATACTGTCTGATTTCTTAAGTTGTGGTTGAGCTTGTCTGATGTCGACACAACTTGGCTGATTGGATGAGCTGATTGCCTTTCTGATATTATAGATCTTGTCAGTAAAGAAATGAGCAAACTCATTACATTTGCTTTCAGAGAGTAGTTCACTGGGAATCCTACCGGGGGGGTTGTGAGTCTCTCTACCATTGCAAAGAGGGTGCGAGCGTTATTTAGGTTGCTGTTTAAAAGGTTTGAAAAGAAAGTCTGCCTAGCAGTGTTTAGCTCCACATTAAAAGCATGAAGGCAGTCTTTATAGATGTTATAATGGACTACTAGTTTCGTCTTTCTCCACATACGCTCAACTTTTCTGCATTGTCTTTTTATCATCTTTACCGCTGTTGACCTTCTTCAAGGTGCTTTCTGTCTCCCAGTCCTCTTCCTGACTTTAACAGGAGCAATGTCATCCATGACATTCTTAACTTTAGACTTAAACAGATCAAGGATAGAATCAACAGAGTCTGCAGATATGCTTGGTGCTAGCGATATGGCCTTCATAAACTGCTCACTAGTGTTCTCATTTATGCATCTCTTTCTGACAGGGACAGATCTGTCTTCAATGGCTGGAGTGATCAATATATCAAAGAAAATACAGAAATGATCTGATAGTGTGACATCCTTAACAACAGTCGATGAAATGTGTAAACCCTTAGTTATAATTAAATCTAGAGTGTGTCCACGATTGTGTGTGGGTCCTTGAACATGCTGAGTCAGATCAAAAGTGTTAAAAACAGTCATCAGTTCTTTTGCAGCATTGATTTCAGGATTATCAATGTGAATGTTAAAATCCCCAGCTATAGTAAAATATTCAAATTCAGAAGTTACTATTGACAGCAGCTCTGTAAAATCATCAATAAAAGTTGGAGAATATTTTGGAGGTCTGTAGATAATGATCAGTAAAATGCATGGAGCACCCTTTAGTGCTATACTCAGATATTCAAAGGACAAATAGTCACCAAATGACAGTTGTTTACACTCATAGACATCTTTAAACAGTGCAGCAATGCCTCCACCTCTCCTATTGGCTCTGCAAACACTCATAAAATCGAAATTGGCAGGGGCGGTTTCATTCAGGATTGTTGCACTACAACTGTCATCTAGCCAAGTTTCATTTAAAAGCATAAAATCAAGGCAATTTGTGTTGATAAAATCATTGACTAGAAGTGACTTATTGTTAAGTGATCGGATGTTTAATAGTTTTAACTTAACAGTTTTAGCTGTTTTTCCTACAGTAGTCTCAGATCTACATTTAATAGACACCAGATTTGAATGATTTGCTCTATGGCTTGAAGAAGCCTTTGATTTTTCTGTCACGTAATATAACACATATCTGCGTAGAAGCTACAGGCACTCTGGGTTCCCGCTTGTTCTGTAAACATTTGATAAAGATGCTGTTATCTAAGCAGGCACCCGAAACACATCAATGAGATTTGTTTTGTTCACAATGTTGATGGGGCATTGTTTGGGCCCTGGCAGTGTGGCAAGAGTCGGAGGGCTCTTCCAGATGGGCTCAGAGGTGGTTGTGGAGCAAGCCGCTTTTTGGTTGATAACTGGGGGCTTGCGACAATGGAGTGAGAAAGTTTAGTTCCAGCAAACACTAATTCCTCCATCTTTTTTGAAAAACCCAAGAGAGGTGAGCAAGGTGACAATGAGAGCGTGTCTGGTGACAAAATATTGTCCTGGCTGTTTTCCTGAAGATCTTTGTTGAGTGCGGAGACTTGATGCTGTTCTGATGAATCTGTGTTGAGCTCAGTGTGCAGGGTGCAGGCGGCAATGTGTCTGTGAGCAATGGTTGTTTTGGCTGCGTGGCGTTATCATTGTCCTTGTGAGATGCGTCAGCCCCAAGTCCACTCAGGAACTGATTTGAAGTCCTGTGGTCATTCGGACATTTACTAGGAGTGTGTGTGCCATTTGGGTTGAGTTCAGTGGCACATGCAGCTGATAGATAATGGAGAGAGAAATAGATATTGTCCTTTAGCACTTTTGCACCAAGTTTGTTTGGATGACGGCCATCTGATGTAAACAGTAGTCTTTGATTCCAGAAGAGATTTTGTCAATGAAATTTAGTCCTTTCCTGTTACATGTTTTTTTGCAACCATGCATTTAGGCCAAGAAGCCGTGAAAACATATTTGTCCCTCTTGCAGGGAGTGGTCCACTGATGAACGGCTGAATTTTCAATCTTTCCACTGTTTCCAAGAGCTCACAGAAATCTCTCTTAAGCAGTTCTGACTGTTCCTTCCGAATATCATTCTTCCACACATGGATGATAATCCATTTTGCAGTCTTGTCCTTCTTCAGAATTTTCTCAAGTTCTTTGTTTACATCAGAAACTGTTGCATGAGGGAAGCAGTATGTCATTGTAGCTCTGCTCCTAAAATTCCTGATTATTGAATCTCCAACAATCAATGTTCTTATCTCGGCTGCGATCGGAGCAGAATGTCGCTGTCTAGTCGGCCTAGAGCCTCCGTTCCATGAAGAATTAGCTGCTGAGTCATGTGATCTCTGTCTGACTGCATTCGGGGATTCTTCACCCATGTTACTCAAAGCTTCATATCTTTCTGAAGCTGTATTTCAGTCTGAGCTGTATTTGGGGTAGAGGACGCTAATGCAGCAGCATATGATCTTCGTGATCTGACCCCGCGAGTACCCTTTGGTCTCGCACCTTGTTTATGCCATCGGTTATCATGTTCATTTTCAACAGTTTCATTCTGTGCTCAAAACAGTAGCTGGAGTAGATTTACGGGACTCACCGACTGTATGCTGTGAGGGTCCACGATGAAATGGTCCTGTGTGATCCGGCAGTTCTGGTCGGATCACAAGTAACTTTGTTTCAAGAACTGCAATCTTTTGTAGAAGTCTGTGGCAGTTTGTGCAGCAGTGAGATTCTGAATTTATCCGATCCAGAGGCATTTTCACAGCCGTGTTTTCCCGTCTCAGGAATGTAAGCAGCTGGTAGCGGGAGGATTGTTTAGTCAATAATTCCCCTCTTGTTTTATTCCAGATAGTTTGTGGATTCGATGTTGATCTACAAGCTGTGTTGTTTGAGCACTGTGCTAATAGGCTCAAGTTAAAATTAGAGTATAAAATATAAAAAGCAAGAGTGTAGAGAGCGGAGCAGTAGGCAGAAGCGTCCGAACAGTAGCAAAGCCGGAAGTAAAAAACAATAAATAAATGCTATGAATTCGGACATACTACTCGGTTCGCATACTATTTTTAACATACTATATGGTATATAGTATATAGTAGTATGCAATTTCGGATGCAGCCAGTGTTTCTCAACCAC
>CAIGQV010018127.1:12446780-12479562 GCA_903798115.1 Danio jaintianensis
ATTTATTAATCTGGGGTTGCCACAGCGGAATGAACCGCCAACTTATTCAGCATATGTTTCACGCAGCAGATGCCCTTCCAGCTACAACCCATCACTGGGAAACATCCATACACACTCATTGACACATGCACTACGGACAATTTAGCCTACCCAATTCACCTATACCGCATGTCTTTGGACTTGTGGGGGAAACCGGAGGAAACCCACGCGAACACGGGGAGAACTTGCAAACTCCACACAGAAATGCCAACTGACCCAGCCGAGGCTTGAACCAGCGACCTTCTTGCTGTGAGGCGATAGTGCTAACCACTGAGCCACTGTGAATTGGATGATCTAAATTGGCCATAGTGTGTCTGTGTGTGTGCGTGTGTGTGTGTTTCCCAGTAATGGGTTGCGACTGGAAGGGCATCCGTTGCGTAAAACATATGCTGGAATAGTTGGTGGTTCATTCGGCTGTGGTGACCCCCTACTTCTGGATTAAACAACACTGAAAAAGATGCAAGGCACTAATGAACTGTACACATGATGAGGATTTTGTTGGGCAGTAATAAAATGCAATTTATTCTTTCTTTTCCCCCAAAATCTAGAGGCCTGCACTCTCAAACAAGATGAAGGGACAGGAAACGACGTTGTGGTTTATATGTATTATGATGCAGATAAAGACAGCTGCTATCCATTTCGATACAATGGCGAAGGTGGCAATACAAACCGTTTCATAACTGAGAAGCAGTGCATGAGAAACTGTTCACACCGAGCTGATCAGCTGTTCCCTACGAATGGTAATTTTCTGTGAACAACTGTGTCTACAATAATGTGCCAATTGTTGTTGTTTTTGTTTTCCTTCATTTTGATGCTTCGAATTGTTCCATTGCTCATTCATTTGTGTATCAACAACGCTTTAAATAGATGATTTTTTAACTTGAGAAAATGCTGCCACCCTGTGGTAAAAAAACAACAACCACTTTTTCCCCTGCATTTCACTTTCTTCTTTTAAACAGGAAAACAGATTTGCGTGCTGCCCAGAGAGCCAGGAAAATGTGTCGGTCACTATCTCCGGTATTACTACAGCCCTGAGCATCACACATGCAAGCCGTTCTACTGGACTGGTTGTGTGGGGAATGGAAACCGATTCCTATCACTTAATCTTTGCAATGCCACGTGTTACAACTCAGCAGGTACAAAATTAATATTACAATAGTTATTTAACCTTAAGATGAATATGCCAAAAATGTATATTTGTTTGGATAGATCGAGGCCATGAGGACTATTCAGGTGAATCTGATGTACCCGTTGGTAAGTGAAACTTGAATATGGACTGTTCAGTTCATTCACATTATTTATGAAATGATGTTAACTTATAATTATCCCATTAGGAATTATCCTGGGTGTTGTGTTTGGTCTAATTGGTGTCATAATTCTCATTGTGGTGATCGTCTTTGCTGTCAAGAAGTATGTCATTATATTTTCGTTTGTGTTCATTTTCATTTAAAATTTTTGTAATTCTGTTAGACAATATAACATTTTAAACAATACTTTTAATTTACCAGGCCTAGCTCAAAGAAACGTGAGAAAAAAGATGGAAAGTCAACAGAGAAACCACTGAAAGAGCAGGCAATTGAGATGGAAGGAGGGGAAGCACAGCCAGCAACTCTTGAAAACTCTACAATCCAAACTTAAAATCTTTGAAAAACTCACATTTGTACATTGAACACTTTAACCAATCATTGTTTACTTTTTTTTAGAACAGGTAAATTTCACTAATAAAAAAAGTACAAAATATGTCTGTTGCTTATATACTTTTTTCTTTTGTCTACTATATTTTTAGTCCCTTTCTAATTTACATTGCAATATGTCTGACATATTAAAATAAACGGTTAACGTAAAAAAAATATCTGCAAGGTCTTAAATTGTTTAAATTATAAAAGGACACATAGTTTGCCTGTGTTTGAAAACCAGTATCAGGGAAGTTCATCAGTTACATCACTACACAGTGATAGAGCATCAGAGCATGATTATAAATCAGCTTTAAATTAGAATTCAGGGACCATCACCATATGGAGGATGTAACTGTCACAATCTCCAGCGATCCGCAAGGATTAGATCGCTTAGAACTACACACACACCACATTAAAGAACTGCAAATCCCAGCATGAACCTCGCACACACCGGTTCCTGCTTTCCACTGATTGCAAACACACACAGCTGAAGTTATTCATGGACTGATTCAAGGACTACATTAACAGCACACACACACACATCTGGGAGCTGTTTCATAAAAGTCATTTAGAAAAGCTTTAGAGATTAAAGTAAAAAAAAACCTGACTTCAATGTGCCAAACTAAACGTCCACACTTAAATTGGTTCCATAACAGCAAGTTGAAGATCTTTTGATCTAAATAATCTGAGTTCAGTTAAACTAATCTAGATAACTGCTCATGCACGTTACTGTCGTGAAACCTTAGAGGTCGAGCATAGATGCATCGATTATGTGTGTGCTACCATGGCAACTACGAGAACTGAAAGATCTCTGAAATGAGACACAGGTATGTTCACAGCAAGTGAGCAGCGTTTGTTTTTAGAGTTTAAACATATAATAATTTAAACATAATAATCAAAAACTACGGCTTGCAACAAAGCAAGAGAGAAGGCTGAAAGGAAATTGCAGATCGTCTCAATAGGCTACATATGTAGCAATATATTTTAAATTATAGGCCATTATTTAGGCGTTATATTAAATATTTGTCACAATACATTGAAATTGTGCTTGCTTGCTCGCGCGTGCGAGAGAGAAAGAGAGAGCTTTACAGCTCAGCAGTCACAGACAAGAACAGGGAAAACAGCTATGCTGCAGCACTAAAACAGCCAGTGGACACACATAGCACTAGTCTGAGAGAGATCAAACACATGCTCAATTTAATCTGCACACAGCTGATGGAATAGTTGTGAGTAAAATACTCTAGACTCTTGTACTCTACATAATCTTGTTAATATAAATGACTGTATATGATATTTAGGTATTTTATGGTATATCTGGATTGGTTCTATTCTAGAGGAATGTTAAAATTGTTTGTTGACCAAATGAAACCACTTACAATCTCACTGTGGAATATTCAGGGTGTTAACTCATCTAGTCTTGGGTGTAAAGTTAACACCTTGGATTTTAAGAAAAGCATTTCAAACATAGACATCATAATACTCCAGGAAACATGGCGCAGATCTGATGAGGTCACTCTTTGTCCACAGGATACCGTGAAATATCAATTTCATCTAAAAAACATGAAAAAATTAAACATGGTAGAGATACGGAGGGCACAATAATCTGGCAATCGATATCAATAAATACATAAAATTTATTAAAAAAGAAGAATCTCCTATCTGGCTCAAAATCAACAATTATCTCAGTCAAACGAAAAAGGACATATTCTTATTTGCTCTTTACATTCCTCCATCCGAATCTCCATACTATAATGAAAATATATTTGAAACTATCCAGACTAAAATAATCCACTTCCAGGCCCAGGGAGGTGTGCTGCTGTGTGAAGATCTCAATGCTAAAACAGGGTCTTTAACTGACTGTACCACAGACAGTGGGAGTAAGTACATATTTGGACAGAGTTATCAACAAAACAGTGTAAATGTCTCTAGGAATAACTCTGATGCCCAAATAAATAAGAAGGGAAAGATCCTACTTCAGCTCTGTCGAAGCCTCGGTCTGTATCTGGTCAATGGCAGGGTGAGAGGAGACTCTCTGGGGAGATACACCTACAGCTCATTTCTCGGTAGCTCAACAGTTGACTATATGATCACAGATTTAGATCTGTAATAATTATAGATGGGTACAAGACAGCTCTGAAAAATACAGGAACGCATTTAAAGACAATCAAATAGGTTTACTTTTGGATAAATTTATCGAAAATGGTTATTCTCATAATGGAGACGGTGTTAATCTAGCTGTAGAAAACATAAATGACATATTTGAAAATTTGGCAATGATATCTAATATTAAAACTACTAAGAAAACTTTTAAACAAAAACAAGAGAATGAAAAACAGTTTGACTTTGATTGTAAAACACTAAGGAAAAACTTAAGACAACTAGCAAATCAAAAACACAGACAACCAGACAATACAGATTTACGTCTTCAGTATTGCGAGGAGCTTAAAAAATATAAAAAACACAATCAGAAAAAAGAAAGAAGAGTAAAAAAACACCTCAAAACAATCAAAGAATCTGTTGATTCAAGCAATTTCTGGGACAACTGGAACTTTCTTAATAAAAAGAAACGTGAACAGCTAACAATACAAAATGGAGACACCTGGAAAAACCACTTTGAAAAACTGTTTAGTAAAATAAACATGAGTACTGAACCATCACTTATATATAATAAATTAACCCATACAGAGCAAATATTTGTCAAATACCAAAATCCGTTAGACTACCTAATCACAGAAAAAGAGCTAATAGATAAAATACAAGTCCTACCAACAAAAAAGGCAAGTGGTCATGAGGGTATCCTTAATGAAATGATTAAAAACATAAAATCACAAATTCCAATTGGCTATAATGAAACTGTTCAATTTGGTTCTGAGTGTTGGTAGTTTTCCTGACATATGGAATAAAGGATTAATAACATCCATATTCAAAAGTGGAGACAAATCAGACCCTAACAATTACAGAGGCATCTGTGTGAGCAGTAATCTGGGGAAGCTGTTCTGCAGCATCATCACCACCAGACTCATAGGCTTCCTTAGAGAGCACAATGTCCTCAGCAAAACTCAGATTGGGTTTCTGCCAAATTACAGAACATCAGACCATATCTTCACCCTTCAGACTCTGATTGACAAATACGTCAATCAAAACAAAAACAAAATATTTGCTTGCTTTGTAGATTTGGTCTGCTGTCTAAACTTCTAGAATCATGTATTGGCGGTAAAACATACAACATTATAAAAACAATGTATTCAAACAATCAGTGTGCAATTAAAATTGGAAATAAGCGAACAGAATTCTTCACTCAGGGGCGGGGTGTGAGACAGGACTGTCCACTGTCACCAATCCTCTTCAATATTTACCTCAATCAATTAGCAATGCTCCTAGAGCAAGCAGATACGCCGGGTTTCACACTATACGACTACAGTGTAAAGTTCCTGCTGTTTGCAGATGATCTGGTGCTGCTGTCGCCAACAGAAGAGGGTCTACAGCAGCAGCTGGATATCCTGCACAGCTTCTGTCAGACCTGGGCCCTGACCGTTAACTCAAAGAAAACCAAAACCCTAATATTCCAGAAAACCCCAGATGTCAGGAACACAGTTTCACCCTTGGTATGACAAACGTTTAACATGCCACAAGCTACACATACCTTGGGTTGAAAATAAGTGCTAATGGAAAACTAAATTTGGCTGTGAATGAACTGAAAGAGAAAGCAAGAAGGGCCTTTTACACCATTAAAAAAATCGACACAAATAGAAATTCCAGTTCGAATCTGGCTCAAAATTTTCCAGTCAGTGATTGAACCGATCGGGAGTGAAGTGTGGGGTCCTCTCCTCAGTCATGAGTTTGATAAGTAGGATAAGAATCCAATTGAAAGCCTACATGCAGAGTTCTGTAGGAGCATCCTAAGGGTACAGAGAAACACACCCAGCAATGCATGCAGGGCAGAATTAGGCCAGTATCCTCTACTCATGTGCATTGAGAAATGAGCTGTCAAATTTTGAAAACACATAAAAATGAGTGACCCCAACTCTTATCATTTTAAAGCCCTCAAAAACCAAGAAATGGACATTGAAAAAAGTCCCCTGATTCAGATGGTCCTGAAGCTGCAAACACAAACCAACACAACAAATATGACTAACAGCAGGCAGCATCAGGACACGGACATGCTCATCCACAGAATTAAGCCCAATCAAATTATAAAAAGAAAAAGAAGAGTATCTGATTTACTGGAATGAAGCAGCAGGAAAACAAAGTAAACTTAAATGTTATTTAGACCTAAATAAAGATTATATGACAGCAACATATCTGAGTGCAGTAAAGGACAGTAAATTAAGAACAACAATGACCAAATATAGACTGAGTGCTCACAGTCTGACTGTAGAGACGGGCCGATATAAACACAACTGGCAACCCAGAAAGAGCCGCATCTGCCCACACTGTGCCCAGGCAGAGGTGGAGATGGAGATGGAGGAACACTTCCTTACCCGCAGAGTTCTTTTTGAGTTAGACAATGAAACACAACTTCAGTATTTACTAGGGGAAAAAACTGATTGTGTCCTTCTAGCGGCACAATACATTAATGCCTGTCACAAAAAGAGAGAGCAGACCAATAAAAACATCAGTGATGCACTTGCAAACACACGCGCACACACACACACCTAGATTATTATAATTGAATCATTGTAAATATACTGATTATTATTGTTTTTATTACTGTTTTATCCTAAAATGTTGATTGTTAAATGTACAGTTTATTCTGATCTATTATTATTTTTTATTGATATATGTGAATATTATGGTATATTGAATAATATGATATATTATTTGTTTTTATTTAATTATATATATATATTATGTTCTTTTTTATGTAAACTTACTTGCTTACTGCCAATTGTTGCTTGCAAGAAAAAGTTTTAATGCATTGCAGACTAACTGTAACATACAAAATGTACTTAACGTAAACACATTCAGTAAAAAATATTGACAACAAAGAGCCGTGCACGCACGCGGGGGGAGTTTTAATTTGCTCCCGAAACTGCTGAAAATTGCTGCTTTCCCTTTGACACTTGTGTTTCCTGCGCCCCGCAAAATTTTGAACTAACCTAACAAAAATAAACTAAAGATCAGTCCAAAAATTAGTACACCCACATTTATATGTTGGGGAAAATGTTAAATAAAAATTTAATAAACAGGTAAACAAAAATCAACAGAAACATAATATAACAAATTTAGTTGAAATATTGTTTGTATTTGTTTCGTGTATTTGTTCTTCAACCATGACTCTGGATTCTCTGTATGTATCTGTTTGACCTTGTTGACCGTTGCCTGGCTGACCATTCTTGTAATAAACCTGCATTTGGATCCTCAACTCTGTTGTCCTCACATAACAGTAACCTTCAAGAAGGGTCTAGCTGCAGACCGAGTGCACACTGAAGCTCAGACATGCATGCTGTAATGTGTACATCTAACACCGCCCCTAACCATACCCCTCACAGTGACGTCACTAATTCTACTGAGTGCATATGTCTGAGAGTGCATGTCTGAGACTGCATGTCTCAGCATGAATGTGCAAGTCTGCTCCCAGATGCATATTAAACCTTCACTACCAATTAAAAGTGGCATCATTTGTGTACTAACTCATTTGTTTTGCTTATGGGTTATTGTTCTGGAAAAGTCAAATCTGCAGTGGTGGAAAGAGTACTGAAAAATTATACTTAAGTAAAAGTACCATTACTTGCCCAAAAATGTAGTGCAAGTAGAGTAAAAGTATCTGTTGTAAATATTACTCAAAGTAGGAGTAAAAAGTAGGTCTTTTAAAAGTACTCAAGAGTAGTAAGTAGTGAGTATTACGCTGAGGTTGATATGTTTACATGTAATTTGTGCATGTGTTTGTAAACGTAACATTCTGTAGTGCATTTAGTGATTGTTTAAGGCCATTTTGGTCATCATTTAGTAAACATCCGTCATCTTCTCATCAGTGACATTCAGTTTAAACAGTCTCTAAGTCATTGCGTGTAAAGTATCCTCTTGGACACTTTTAATGCTTCCAAATGATTTGCTGCATGTCTTAAGGTAGTTCAGTAGGATGCGATTTACTTTCTATGTGCGATTTGATTGGACAGGAATCACAGGACTGATTTTTCTAATCCCCATAGACAGGAAATATTAAAGTAGTGACTGCAGGTTGAAGGGAAATAGTGGAGTAAAAGTACAGATACAGCACTAAAAATGTACTCAAGTGAAAGTAAAAGTATGCATTTTTAAAACTACTAAGTAAATTACAATTTCTGAGAAAAATTACTCAATTACAGTCATTTGAGTATTTGTAATTTGTTACTTTACCCCACTGCAAATCTGTGAATATTTTGCCAACTTTACCTAACTAATGTTAAACAGAACATCTTAGTAAGGTGTAGGTGTTTCCCCTGCAAACAAGGCTGTGTTGGTCATTAATGGGGCAACTTAGGGCTAGCCTAAAGGCCTTGACATGATGCCAAACAACTCGTGCTGACGAAACCCAACTGTGTTGTCGCCTAACGATGGCTCACATCTGGTCCCATCTGGACCAAAAAACTGCCTGTGAACACACTTAACGGATGGCAGCCGACCACTCACCATCCTCACTCACCATAGAGGATAATCTAATAATTCATATCATTCGCAAATAATTGAGAAATGTAGCAAAATTACAGCTGGCCTCTTTGTGTTCCTTCTTGACTTGGAATTAGTTACTTCCTATGTGACAGTTTTTGATCTCATGCTCTGATTCATTGCTGAATAAAGAATCAGAGTGACTCCCATCCCATATTCTCAAATAATACCTCATGGCAAACATAAACAAAAAAGCTGTTTTGATATTTCTCTGGGGTTCTTTGAAGTTGTTGCGCTGATAGCATCATCAGATTAGGCACTCCTATTGGTTCCTGGTTTGACGTTCATCACTTCTGAAGTCACAATGCAGGAAAGTGTCTGAAAACGTCTGATACTACCAGAACTTTATTGGAAGGATTAAGAGGTTGTCGGTGAAACCAATGATCAAAGACCATAGATTTTACCCTAGGATTATCTCAGACGACCAAATTGTGACTAAACTTGCATAGTGTGAGGGGCTTTAGTGCTGGTCCTGCATCGATGGTCCTCATCTATACCCAGGAAGTCCTCACTAGGCCCACACAGTGCCTGTCCTATAATCAACAACAATAAATGTATTTCGTTATAAAAACTTTTCAATTCAGACATCAGGATTTATTTATTTTCATAATGCCATTCCAGGCTCTGTGGCTTTATTTGTCGCGAGGAACAGTTCATCTGTATATAATGTTTGTTAACAAAGCTTAAAATATGTCCGATTTTAGCTGTTTGAGAGGTTATGACACAAAAATAACTGTGATAGGAAAGATGTATTCACAAACATTGACTGTGCTCAGAAACTCGGTCTGTTGAAACCATAAAGTTCAATGTGCCACACCATAAAAACATACACAAGCTTATTTAATATTACACCCTTTTGTCTAAAAGACGAGTACTGAACTGAAAATCCATTTTGGGTCCAATTAGCAGGAACTCAGTTTTATCTGAATTTAGTAATAAAAGGTTTTGTTTAGTTAGATTGGCCACTGTATGAAACAAAAACCTTGTCTTTGTTTTCTTGTATTAGAGTTGCAGATCTGGCTTATTAAAGACTTTAAAGCTTTTCTAAAGTTAAGTACAGTCGTGGCCGAAAGTTTTGAGAATGACACAAATATTAGTTTTCACAAAGTTTGCTGCTAATCTGCTTTTAGATCTTTGTTTCAGTTGTTTCTGTGATGTACTGAAATATAATTGCAAGCACTTCATACATTTCAAAGGCTTTTATCGACAATTACATGACATTTATGCAAAGAGTCAGTATTTGCAGTGTTGGCCCTTCTTTTTCAGGACGTCTGCAATTCGACTGGGCATCCTCTCAATCAGCTTCTGGGCCAAATCCTGACTGATAGCAACCTATTCTTTCATAATCACTTCTTGGAGTTTGTCAGAATTAGTGGGTTTTTGTTTGTCCACCCGCCTCTTGAGGATTGACCACAAGTTCTCAGTGGGATTAAGATCTGGGGAGTTTCCAGGCCATGGACCCAAAATTTCAACGTTTTGGTCCTCGAGCCACTAAGATATCACTTTTGCCTTATGGCACGGTGCTACATCGTGCTGGAAAATGCATTGTTCTTCACCAAACTGTTGTTGGATTGTTGGAAGAAGTTGCTGTTGGAGGGTGTTTTGGTACCATTCTTTATTCATGGCTGTGTTTTTGGGCAAAATTGTGAGTGAGCCCACTCCCTTGTATGAGAAGCAACCCCACACTGACTGGTCTCAGGATGCTTTACTGTTGGCATGACACAGGACTGATGGTAGCGCTCACCTTTTCTTCCCCGGACAAGCCTTTTTCCAGATGCCACAAATAATCGGAAAGGGGCTTCATCGGAGAATATGACTTTGCCGCAGTCCTCAGCAGTCCATTCGCCATACTTTTTGCAGAAGATCAAACTGTCCCTGATGTTTTTTTTGGAGAAAAGTGGCTTCTTTGCTGTCCTTCTTGACACCAGGCCATCTTCCAAAAGTCTTCTCCTCACTGTGCGTGCGGATGCGCTCACACCTGCCTGCTGCCATTCCTGAGCAAGCTCTGAACTGGTGGCACTCCAATCCCGCAGCTGAATCCTCTTTAGAAAGTTTTTTTCAGGATTAAGCTAATTTTCATGGCAAAGAAGGACTATGCAATTCATCTGATCACTCTTCATAACATTCTGGAGTATATGTAAATTGCTATTATACAAACTTAAGCAGCAACTTTTCCAATTTCCAATATTTATATAATTCTCAAACATTTTGGCCACGACTGTATACTTTCTTTCCAGGGCAAAATATAAACCTCTAATTTAGTTTTTTTCCATATCTGTTCCAATTTCCGGGCTGCTTTCTACCCTTCATTTTCCTCTCACGGTGCTTCAGCAAAGCTAGCAGTATTGTGAAAGACTCTACCCATCCCCTCCACAGTCTCTTCCAGCTGCTGCCATCAGGAAGAAGGTTTCGAAGTATTAGAGCCTGCTCGGCTAGACTACTCAACAGCTTTTTCCCCACAGGCTGTTAGAGCCCTCAACTCCAGTCAATTTACCCCCTCTGAAATCTCATACACACAGAGCACACAGAGTAAACCCACACAAACACATGAAGAACATACAGACTCCACACAGAAAGTCCTCCTGGTCCAGTCAGGACTCAAACAAGCTGTGAAGTGACAGTGCTAATTCCCAATATAATGTAGTATAATGTATATGTAGCATAATATAATGTATAATGTAGTCCAAGCTTGTAGATTCAAGCTGTTGAGACACTTTGACATATGAACAAACTTGAAACCGTATTTTTACAAACTGGATATGTAGTCTAGGAATTTAGAACAAAAAAATCTTTAGTTTGCAAATACATGCTTATAAAATTTGCTTTGAAAAAAGTTGTCTTAAATTTCAAATGCTTAATATTGAAATAAAATAAAAATCTAAATATAAAACAAATTTAACTGGCATATAATATCCCATTAAAAACACTTCTCAATAATTCAAATTTAACACAGTTCAAATAGTTTTGTTATATTATTAGGTCCATATAAGTTGATGCTGTTAATTTGAAGGAGGATCAAATTCATGTTTCTGTGTCTGTGAAATCACGGTCACTAAACAATAATTCTAAAATCTGAAAATCACTTGCATCTCTCCAGCATTTATTGGGAAATCCCTACCATCTATCTTTCAGATGACCTGACCCTTTTATTTGTGGTATACCTGGAAACATTGGGATTTGAAAATAAGGAAACCAACAAGTCTCATTCCCTTTTTTATCACTGTAGCTTTAATTTAAATGTATATTGATTTTGAATAAACTTACTGCATTGAATTAATCTTTCGTTTTTAAGGAGAAAATGTAAAATCAATAAAGCACTGCAGAGTTTAGGTGCTCTGCATTTGTCCGAGGTCATTAGTCTACCATTTTTACTGAAATGTGTACATAAAGTGGGTGCGAAAAGTATTCAGACCGCTTAAATTTTTCACTCTTTGTTTTATTGCAGCCATTTGCTAAAATAAATTAAGTTCACTTTCAACACCATATTGACAGAAAAACACAGAATTGTTGACATTTTTGCAGATTTATAAAAAATAAAAAAACAACATAAAAACTGAAATTTCACATCTACTAAATGATGAGCAAAGGGTCTGAGTACTTAGGACCGAAGTATTCAGACCCTTTGCTCAGCATTTAGTAGAAGCACCCTTTTGATCTAATACAGCCAAGAGTCTTTTTGGGAAAGATGCAACAAGTTTTTTACACCTGGATTTGGGGATCCTCTGCCATTTCTCCTTGCAGATCCTTTCCAGTTCTGTCAGGTTGGATAGTAAAGGTTGGATAGTAAACGTTGGTGGACATTTTCAGGTCTCTCCAGAGATGCTCAATTGGGTTTAAGACAGGGCTCTGGCTGGGCCATTCAAGAACAGTCACAGAGTTGTTGTGAAGCCACTCCTTCGTTATTTTAGCTATGTGCTTAGGGTCATTGTCCTGTTAGAAGGTAAACCTATCCTTTTGTCCAGGATATCCCTGTACTTTGCAGCTGAAAAACACCCCCACAGCATGATGCTGCCACCACCATGCTTTACAGTCAGGACTGTATTGGACAGATGATGAGCAGTGCCTGGTTTTGTCCACACATACCGCTTAGAATTAAGGCCAAAAAGTTATTTTACTATATTATACTTTCTATACTATACTATATTATTATACTTATTTCTCACCATCTTGGAGTCCTTCGGGTGTTTTTTAGCAAACTCTATGCAAGCTTTCATGTGTCGGGCCACTCTGCCATAAAGCCCTGACTGGTGAAGGGCTGCAGTGTTGGCTGACTTTCTACAACTTTCTCCCATCTCCCGACTGCATCTCTGGAGCTCAGTCACAGTGATCTTTGGGTTCTTCTTTACCTCTCTCACCAAGGCTCTTCTCCCCCGATAGCTCAGTTTGGCCGGACAACCAGCTCTAGGAAGGGTTCTAGTTGTCCCAAACATCTTCCATTTAAGGATTATGGAGACCACTGTGCTCTTAGGAACCTTAGGTGCAGCAGAATTTGTTTTGTAACCATTGCCAGATCTGTGCCTTGCCACAATTCTGTCTCTGAGCTCTTCAGGCAGTTTCTTTTGACCTCATGATTCTTATTTGCTCTAATATGCATTGTGAGCTGTAAGGTCTTATATAGACAAGTGTGTTGCTTTCCTAATCAAGTCCGATCAGTATAATCAACCACAGCTAGACTCAAATGAAGGTGTAGAACCATCTCAAGGATGATCAGAAGAAATGAACAGCACCTGAGTTAAATATTTGTCACAGCAAAGGGTCTGAATAAATAGGACCATGTGATATTTCAGTTTTTCTTTTTTAATTAATCTGCAAAAATGTCAACAATTCTGTGTTTTTTCTGTCAATATGTGGGTGCTGTGTGTACATTAATGAGGAATAAAAATACATTTAAATGATTTTAGCAAATGGCTGCAATATAACAAAGAGTGAAAAATGTAAAAAAAAAAATTAAGGGGGTCTGAATACTTTCAGTACCCACTGTATTTGAGCATTTGTTACTGAAATGTGTATAGAGTTGAGTATTTGTAACTCGTTACTTTACATAGTCGGATACTATTGAAGCAGATGTTTATGACGCTGCAGTTCTCAGAGAAGAGGAACTAGGTGAAGACCTAGAAAAACTTTCATGCATTTCCAGCAGAACTGAATGCACCAGAGAGTATGTTCAGACACATTCTCAGCTACCAAATGCTCCTAATCTGACTTCTAATTTGCAACATGAGGGTGAGAATTCTCAGTATGTGACACAAAGTTATGGTGAAGGCTCACTTAGCTCCCACTCACCCACAAAGAAAGAGGAGTCTAAATCAGAGATAGTTCCTATGAAGCATGAACACACAGTTCAACACAGCCTCCAGTGCTCTCCTTCGAAAGTAAAGATTGATCCATATGGTGGAGACGACGAGGTGAGGCATCAAATCTATCCAGTAAGAATGCAGCGTGAATCAGATCCGCTCTCACAAGAACCTGCTGGGTGCTCTACGCCAGCTCCACACGTCAATAACTTCACTACATATCTGCTGAGGAAAGAAATGGTGAGTTCAGGTTTGTTTCGGTTTGATGACTGCCCTGAAAATTACTGGGCGTGGAAAACATCTTTTCAAGCTGTAACCAATGAACTTAATCTAACTAGTAGGGAGGAGATCGACCTTCTCATTAGATGGCTTGGTCCTGATTCCTCTAATCATGCCAAACAAATCAAATCAGTTTATGTCAGTAATCCTACCTCAGGAGTTAGAGTGATATGGCGTCACCTAGAAGACTGCTATGGTTGTCCAGAAGTCATTGAGCAGGCAATGTTAAAAAGACTTGATGTTTTCCCTCGCATCACAAACAAAGATATCCATCATCTGAGAGACCTTGGTGATTTGCTGCTTGAGCTGCAGTCTGCAAAAGAGAGTGGTCATTTGCCTGGACTTGCTTACCTTGACATAGCACGAGGAGTAAACCGCATTGTCGAAAAACTCTTTGCAGGGATGTTAATAAGCCCAAATCATGTTCAAAGATCTGTCTCGTGAAAGTTTATCCCTCTAATCAGTGTGAAAAGGCCAAACGCATTTATGCTGTACTAGATGAGCAGAGTAATAGATCTGCATTCATCGTCAATCAAGTGTGAACGCTTACAAGACCAACATACTTCTCAATGGATGAACTTCATACTTCCCTTAATGCACAAAGGGCATCAACGACGTAGAAAAAGCTGAGTCACCTCTTTTGTCATACATACCCAACCCACCATGTTCTCTCAAATTTAACGAGAGCTATTCAATGAGTTTAAAGGAGGATGTGTTCTTCAGATCTCCAGATGACGATAAAGCCACACTATCTGTGGAGGATAAAGTCTTTCTAGACATAATGGATAAAGAGGTGTATCTTGATGAGGATAGACACTGGGTGGCACCACTTCCATTCCGCTCCCCAAGGATTCAACTCCCAAATAATAGAGAGCAAGCTATGCAGAGGCAGTCTTTACTGCACACTCTTTCAAAGAAACCAAAAATGAAAATGCATTTCTTTGACTTCATGCAGAAGGTGATTAAGCATAAACAAGCAACAACAGGAACTGGCTCCACCCTTACATTCGGGGGAGGAATGTTGGTATTTGCCGATTTTCGGTGTTTACCACCCCCACAAACCTGACAAAATAAGGGTGGTTTTTGATTCGAGTGCCCAGTTCAGGGGAGTTTCCCTAAATGATGTCTTGCTGAGCGGTCCTGACCTCAACAACACCCTTTTGGGTGTGCTGTTGCGCTTTTGTAGGGAGAAAATAGCTGTGATGGCAGACATAGAACAAATGTTCTATAGCTTCAAAGTAAAAGAGCTGCATCGCAACTATCTTCGCTTCCTTTGGCACAAAGACAACTGTCCAGAAGAAGAGATAATTGATTACAGAATGACTGTACATGTCTTTGGCAATAGTCCGTCGCCAGCAGTCCCAATATATACCCTGAGGCAAGCAGCGGAACACGACAAAGCGGAGTGTGGAACAGATGCTGGGAACTTTGTGTTGCCCAACTTCTATGTAGACGATGGTATCACGTCTGTTCCAACTGAAAGAGAAGCCATTGATCTCTTAAAGCATACACAGACAATGCTATCTAAGTCAAGCTTGAACCTGCATAAAGTGGCCTTCAACAGTGCTTTGGTGATGGAAGCATTTCCTTCTAGTGAAAGAGCCAAAGATCTTAAAAACCTAGATTTCAGTAAAGATAAAATACTTCTCCAACGCAGCCTTGGTATAAGTTGGAACCTCAAGACAGATTGCTTTATATTTAAAGCTTCGCAAGAATGCAAACCCTTCACCCGAAGAGGGATCCTTTCCACCGTCAATAGTTTATATGATCCTCTCGGGTTCGTCTGTCCAATTACTAAGCAAAGCTCTAGTGAGGGAACTTTTAACAATGCAGCAGGATTGGGACACCGTTCTTCCACCAGAAAAGGAAGTTCCATGGAAGGCATGGATTTCATCTTTAGCAGAGCTTGACCGATTGCAAATACCCCGAGCTTATGTTCCAACCTCAGTGTGCAGAGCTCCACTTTGTGAGCTGTGCATTTTCTCGGATGCTTCTACTTTAGCTATTGCCGCGGTAGCATATCTCCGAGTAATGGACTCAAATGGACAGCCTCATGTGGGGTTTGTGATGGGAAGATCCAAGTTAGCCCCCTTTCCAGTGCATACTGTTCCACGCCTCGAGTTATGCGCTGCAGTGCTGGCTGTGGAGTTGATGGAATTCATACAAGGAGAAATTGACTTGGAGCTTCACACCATCCATTTTTATACAGATAGCCGCATAGTGCTCGGATACATTCACAATGTCACACGCAGATTCTACATGTATGTGGCTAACAGAGTTGCACGCATAAGGAAAGCCACAGAACCTAATCAGTGGCACTACATCTGTTTTGAACAGAATCTGGCGGATTATGCCACTAGGTTCGTGCCAGCAGCTCACTTACCCCTTACCAACTGGTTTTCAGGTCCAGAGTTCCTTAGGAAATGTGGTCCTGTGAGATGTAATGTGGAAGAGTCCTATGGACTTGTCCAAGTAGAAGAGGATGTTGAAATTCGCCCTCAAGTCAAAGTCCTGGCAACGGGCATTACTGAGCAGTTTCTAGACTCAAACAGATTCCAACGTTTCTCGAGATGGAGGTCTTTGGTGAGAGCTGTCACAACTTTTACTCACATCACAAAATCCTTCTCACAATCTTCACCTAACAGCCCTTGTCGAAAGTGGCATTGGTGTACAAAGACCTCAGATGTTGAGACCTCACAAGCTAAGTCGACTATAATTAAAACTGTACAGAGAGAAGTGTTCCGAGTAGAGTTTGAGAGTCTGACCAAGTATGGTAAAGTCTCACAATGTAGCACACTACTAAGACTTGACCCCTTTGTGGACAAAGAAGGTCTGTTAAGAGTCGGGGGTCGCATTCAATGTGCTGACATCTCAGATCCAGAGAAGCATCCCTTGATACTTCCACCCAGCCATCATGTGACTGATCTTTTAATTCAGCATTATCATGATCAAGTGGCTCACCAATGCCGCCTTTTTACGGAGGGCGGTATACGTAGTACAGGATTGTGGATTGTCAGTGGCAAAAGACGCGTTTCAAATATCATCCACAAATGTGTCCTATGCAAGAAGCTGAGAGGTAAAATGGAAAGTCAGAAGATGTCGGCTTTGCCCCCAGACCGGGTTTCTGTAGATCCACCTTTCACACACACAGGTCTTGATGTTTTTGGACCTTTCACTGTGGTGACACGCAAAACAAGAGGGGACAACATTGAGAACAAGCGATGGGCTGTCATATTCAGTTGCTTGAGTAGCAGAGCAGTTCACTTAGAGGTTATGGAGTCTTTATCAGCATCAAGCTTTATTTGCGCTTTGAGACGATTTTTGGTTGTGAGAGGGCCAGTAAAGCACTTTCGTTCAGACAGAGGGACGAATTTTGTTGGAGTGGTGAAAGAACTCCAAATCGACAGTGACGACTCGGAGCTAAAAGGTTTCTTGCGGAATCAAAGCTGCACTTGGACATTTAATGCTCCACACTCCTCTCATATGGGGGGTGTATGGGAAAGAATGATCGGGATAGCCAGACGTATTCTGGAAGCGCTCTTGGTGAAAACTCCTACAAGACTCACACATGAGGTCTTAATGACCTTAATGGCAGATGTCATGGCCATTATGAATTCCTGTCCTTTAACCCCAATTTCAACAGATGCAAGTAGGCCTCAAGTGCTCTCACCAGCAGTGCTCTTAACTCAGAAACCAAGCGTTGCCCCAACTCCACCAGGAAACTTTGAGTTAGGACACTTGCACAAAAGTCAGTGGCGTCAAGTCTAGATGTTAGAGGATTCATTCTGGAAGCGATGGAAGCAGGAGTACTTGTCCACCTTGCAATCCAGAAGGAAATGGACTGAGGAGAGAGATAATATTCAGGAAGGAGATGTCGTTCTGTTAAAGGATGAGGAAGCTAAGCGTAGTGAGTGGCCAATTGGCCTTATAACAAAAACTGTAGCCTCATCTGAGGGGAAAATCCGGAAGGTTATGGTAAAGACTGCTAAGCAAGGGGCTGTCAGAGAGTACTTAAGGCCTATATGTGAGGTAGCCTTACTTTTGTCTAGTGATTAAAAAGCATAGTGGTATATCCAATACACCAGGCGGGGAGTGTACTGTATGGTGTTTGTTTCATTTTGTAAGCTGTGCTTTGATTTATTTAAGTGGTTTAATTGTGACATCTAGTGGCGAAAAATGTCATTGTACCATTTTTTAATGGAAGTTTAAATAATCATAGAAAAAGAGACTGCAATCGGCATTTTATTTGAAAACATCTGCAATACTTCCTTTGGGTTAGACTGATTAAAGAGGGTCAGTATTGACATGTTTAAAGCTTGATGTTCTGTTCTGAAATCTGTCGTAATCTGCTAACGAGCTGTGTAATCGTTTTCATATAGGTGCACGTCATTAATGTGCCTCGATTGTTTATTTAGCTGTTTGAATATGTCAGTTGATGTTTACAAACGTGAAAGATGTATATTATTTGTGATATTTTGTAATCATTTTGTAATTTCTACTTTTGTATTTTTCCTTTTTAGTTTTACAAGTGAATCAAGTAAAAAGTGCATCACATGCACAAGAAAAACGTGTGATGGTACTTTATTTCCGTTAACTATCTGTCAAAGCTTTGGTTCAGAACACCATTGCCAGGGCAGAATACAATGTGTCCATATGTCTGAAATATTCTGAAGCAGCAATGCTGTTTTGTATTGTCGCATGAGATTCCCGCTTTTTTAAAGAAAGAAAAAAATTATAATAAAAAAATTATATTATATAATTAAAATTATATTATATATAATTATATATTATATATTATATTATATATATAAAACATTAATGCACATCGGTAACTCGCCAGTGACTTTTTCAATGTATGTTCCTGTAAGAAAACATTGGAAATAATTGGAAATCCAGCGACCGCAATAATCAAACCCTTGACCCCCAAAACCACCGGTCAATTCTTGTCTTTATATAAAAAAGTTTATGCAAAGATTCTCTTTAATAGATAATTGGAGAGAGTCGCATCCTCTTGAAAAAATGTTTACGTGGTGCAACAACTCTCTTTCATCACAGTAACGAATTGATTTCTGGCTGATCTCTAAAGAACTATGCAATACATCTACTGATATTTTGGCATCACCATTATCAGACCATAAGAGTATCTTTATTCGCACTAACTTAATTTCAAATAATGAATGCAGATTTGTGTCCTACTGGAAAATAAACTCAGTTTTACTTTATAATGAGGTGAAAGATGAGATTATTAGAATAATTGATAAAAATTGGAATATAGCTAAAGAAGAGAATAGATACTGTAGGTACTGGGAATTCACGAAGTATGAAATTGGCAAATATATTAGAACATTTTGTAGTGACCTGGCTAAAAAGAAAAAAAATAATGAAAATATGATTATAAGTAGAATTACTAATCTCTTATCTGAAAATGTAGATGCTCTACTTGAATGTGAAAAAGCAGAAATGACAGATTTGCAACACAAATTAGATGATATTTATAAAAACAAAGCCGAAGGAGCATTTATTAGATCTCGTAGAAAATGGATAGAGGAAGGTAAACAAAATTCTGCCTACTTTTTCAGATTGGAACGAGAACAAGCCAAAAATTGCCAAATTAAGAAACTTATGGTTGAAAACATTACTGATAACCCAAAATACATTGCTAAATTCTGTGCTAAATTCTATAGCAATCTATATACTTCTAAATTATCCCAAAAGCATATGAATGACTTTTTTTCAGAAGTTACCTGACATAAAACAGCTGAGTGTTTCGGATCAACAAATATGTGATACACCTATCACAAAAGAGATTGAGGAAGCTATTCAAACATTAAAAGACAACAAATCTCCAGGAACAGACGGACTTAGCTCAGAGTTTTATCAATTGTTTAGTCACATCATAGCTCCTTTTTTATTAAAAGTTTATGAAGAAAGCATAGAGAAGGCAATACTTCCAGCCACATTATGCCAAGGCCTAATAACTCTTATTCCGAAAACAAAAAAAATATCCCCTCTTTTTAGATAATTAGCGTCCAATCATGCTGCTGAATAATGATTACAAAATATTAGCGCTAGTCCTAGCAAAAAGATTAAAATGTGTCTTGAGTTCTGTCATTGATGAAACACAGTCTGGATTCATGCATAAAAGACATATCTCTAACAATATAAGGCTGGTTTTAGACATGATGGATTACTCAGATTATATCAATAGTGACACCTTTATTTTGTTTTTAAATTATTACAAAGCTTTCGATACATTGGAACATGCTTTTTTATTTCAGGCACTTGGGAAAATGGGCTTTGGTGACTCATTTTGCAGAATAGTTAAAATGCTATACACAAACGGAAACAGCTCAGTTATGGTACATCACCTAGATTCTTTTTAAATAGAGGAGTTCGTCAAGGATAACCAGTTTCCCCATATTTATTCCTAATCGCAACTCAACTTCTTAGCAGTCATATTAATAGTAGTCACTTGAAGGGTATAACAATTCATTCATTCATTTTCTTTTCGGCTTAGTCCCTTTATTAATCTGGGGTCGCCACAGCGGAATGAACCGCCAACTTATCCAGCATATGTTTTACGCAGCGGATGCCCTTCCAGCTGCAACCCATCACTGGGAAACATCCATACACACTCATTCACACACATACACTACGGACAATTTAGCCTACCCAATTCACCTATAGCGCATGTCTTTGGACTGTGGGGGAAACCGGAGCATCCGGAGGAAACCCACGCGAACACGGGGAAAACATGCAAACTCCACACAGAAACGCCAACTGACCCAGCCGAGGCTCGAACCAGCGACCTTCTTGCTGTGAGGCAAACGTGCTACCCACTGCGCCACCGTGCAGCCCGGGTATAACAATTGGTAACACTAAAGTCTTTTTCTGAGGCCTCAGGGTTAAATCTTAATCTTAAAAAATGTGAATTATTGTCACTTAAAAATTGCTCTGCTAATTCATTTGAAGGTATTGCTATCAAAAGTAGTTTAACATATCTTGAGATACAAATAACTAAGGATAAAAATAGATGTTCAGAAAATTTCTAAATGGTGTGTGGTGATTGTAGGTGCAGGTGCGGGTAATTAGTAATCAGGTGAGGGTTCACGGGTGTGGTGCGTGGTGGATGGTGAGTGAGAGCGGTGATTGGGACTAGGAGAAGGAGCAGCGGGTGTGACAGTACCCCCCCTCCACAGGTTACTCCAGGCACCCTGGACCGGCGGCAGGGACGGCCTCGACTTTATGTTGTTTGGATACAACCTGGGTAAGCACCCGGGCATCCCTTTCAGACAGCTTCCTCTTGCATCCACAATTACTCCTGTTGGATCTGGTTCGTTCTTTTTGGAATGGTACGCTGATATTACCCTGGATATCGTGGTTTTTGATACATCACAAAGACTTTCTGTCTTGGTCACAGATGCGCCAGCGAGATGTGCACCAACAATTTGTCTGATATATCAAGCATAATGTTCTGTGCATTGCAATATTTTAGGCAAAACTGTGCTATTACACGCGGTCGCACTGCACTTTTCAACCCATAGACTTCCATTCATACTCAATCGAATGTGACAAACCAGAAACGCAAGCTCAAGTTTCATAGTTCGCTGCATTGCAAAGTTCAAGCTTGGTGAACTCTGACCTGTGAAATCGCATCAAGTGACTGCGTGAGACCAATCACAGATCAAAACATGACCTCTCTGTACAGAAATTTAAAATATAGATCAATGGCTTGCTTTTTTAATGTCTAATCATCTTGTTTAATCCCGCCCCTTTTCGCAGCACCATATAAGAGAATTTCACATGCTCAAACCCTAGTGTGACCACAGCATAAAGCTGTGGTCCGACGCGTTCGCGTGTGTATGAATGTAAGTCTATGGGGCGAAAAGTCAAGTGCGTCTGCAGCTTTATGCTGCAGCCACACTAGATTTTGAGCTTGCGAAATTCTGTCCTACAGCGCTGCGAAAAGGGGCGGGATTAAACAAGATGATTAGACATTTAAAAAAGCGAGCGATTGGTCCATGAATGGAAGTCTATTACCTTTAAGCCACGGTCACACTGGACTTTTCTCCCCATAGACTTCCATTCATATGCACGCGAATGCGTCAGACTGGAAATGCAAGCTCGTGCGACAAGTTTCGCAGTTCGCTGCCTTGCAAAGTTCAAGCTTGGTGAGCTCTGACCTGCAAAATCGTATCACTTGACTGCATGAGACCAATAGAAGATCAAAGCATGACCTCTCTGGACAGAAATGTAAAATATGGAGCACTCGCTTGCTTTTTAAAATGTCTAATCATCTTGTTTAATCCCGCCCCTTTTCGCAGCGCCGTACGACAGAATCTCGCAAGCACAAACTCTAGTGTGACTGCAGCATTACTCTGCTAATTAAACTTTCACACTCTGCTCTTACTGGTGGAATGTGCAATCAATGAAGATTGACCACCAGTTTGGTCAAATTCAGCCATAAAACCTTCAATACTAAATTGGCCAGTGTTTCAGTTTCATTGTTCATTGTATTTATGTATTCACTAATCACTAATGTCATGTACATAATTGGAATATAAAGTAAATAAGAAAAAAAAATTACATGTGAAATGAAAATAAAACAATTGAACATTTAGCAAATTATTTTTATTTGATTGTTTGCCATATTTTTACATAAAAAGCTCACACATTTTAGACAATATTTTACATTATTAGTAGATGAAAGTGATATAATTATTACTGCTTTCTCTACCCATTTAGAAATCTGATAGCAATATATGCAAATTTAATTCAATTCATGTTTATTTATATAGCGCTTTTCACAATATAGATTGTGTCAAAGCAGCTTAACATAGTTCTAGTAAAGTCCAGATTTCAGAGTTGAAGTTCAGTTTAGTTTAGTTCAGTGTGGTCTAAATTTCACTGCTGAAAGTTCAAACACTGTAGAGCAAATCCACCGAAGCACAGCTCCACAAGTCCCGAACCGAGCAAGCCAGCGGCGACAGTGGCGAGGAAAAAAAAACTTCACCAATTGACGAAGTGAAGGGAAAAATCACATATGACATAGGCTACACTTGTGGAACAGAGAACTTGTTTCGTTTTACCCGAAGAACGCAACTGAAAAACGGTTTTCTTTTCCCGCGCTCTCTGCCTTTTGGAAATGGACACAGTAGGTGGCGATAATGGCCCTTAAACGTTAGTGCTCCCCGCCGTAAAAACGAAGAAGAAATTCCCTTTTAGACATTTTTTTGATGTATAGTTAGGGAACTTAATAGGTTTTGAAACAGCCTGAGTCTGTGCGTGCATGTCTGCTATTTTAACCCATAACAACACACTGTTTCACTTAGCAGACCAACATTATAGATCAAACATTTAAACGTAAAAGTATTCACCCATTGGAAAACGTAATTTGTGCCTTTTAACTTGCATTTTTAAAGATTAAACTATAACAGTAATCATTCAAACGAAGACTGTGTTAGCTAGTGTGGCTAGCTCGCAGATTCATGGAGTGTCCTCACCTCAACTCCAGTGTCTGTATGACAGTGGATCTCACCCGGTTCCCCAACGGTTCCCCTTCTTCATGGTGCTGTTCTGGTGAGTTAAATACATATCCGAATGGCTATCACTTATAATCATCATTTCAGTCCGTTTCCTGTACGCTCGAGTTAGCCGAAGAGGCTAATGCTTCATTGCTCACAGCAGATCGCGCAATGAGACTACACGTTGTTGCTAATATAACGTTAACTAATAATTTTAAGAAGACATCATCGTATACGTATATTACATATGTAATGTAATGGTGTTACCCTTTACAATGAAAGTAACTGCATTTAAATCATAACCCAAATCAAGTAACGTTAGCTTAACACAGCATTCAAACTTTAGTGTGATAGCACAATTAAAGCTTATTGTTCTTTGAACATATTTTAGATTTTTTTGGTATTGTTTTTAATGAGATTAAACTATTGTCACATTTACTGTACTTTGGGTTTCGCTTGTTTGGCTAGTGGCTTTTCATGGATCGAACATTTGTAATATTTGTTTAGCGAAATGTTGATTTACAGGAAGTAATTAATGTAACTTTTATATCCAGTATTGATAAAAAATATATAAAACTGTATATGCAGACATTGGTATTAAAATAGACTGGAAATAATATATGCAAACATTTTTTGCAACTTAGTGTAAAGGTAATAGTTTCTTAAGTTTGATCTGAATTTTTTGTTTTACTTTTTTGTATTTGGTCTATTTAGGATAATAAATTAATTGTAGCTATTGCAAATTGTAAATATTGGCTTAGTATATTACAAGCCTTGCTGGAAAGACAGCAAGAGAAAAATAACTTTATAGTAATCCATTAGGTCTCATGGAAGTAAACTTATGAAGTAGAGCATCTTGTGTCTCTTTAGCTGTGTTTTGTCATCAGAATTTAATGGAAGCAGGTTTTTCATATAAAACAAAACAAGGTGTATTAGACAAGAGTAGAGGGGAACTGTCAGGGCCCTTTACTATTACCATTCATTTACTATTTACTTAGACATTATATATATATATATATATGTATACATTATACTGATATTATATATATTCTTCCTAGAAGACCATGATTGTTCCCCTCTGTACTATAACTTTTAGGCATGTATGTAGAATGGAAGGATGTCTGGTAATTGTTTTTATGTCATGGCTAATATTATAAATAAATAGTTATGTATTAATGTACAGGGGTCAGTATTTTCTTCTCTTTTACTCTAGTAAAAAGTGACAAAACATGCACATAGTACTAAAGAAGACATTTAATAAAAAGCCCCAAAACAGTATTTTCAAATAAATTGTTTTACTATCAGTTTTTCAATTTAATTTGTCTTTGCTAAAGCTACTTTTTTTTTTCTTT
Source organism: Danio jaintianensis (assembly GCA_903798115.1). Lineage (NCBI taxonomy): Eukaryota > Metazoa > Chordata > Actinopteri > Cypriniformes > Danionidae > Danio > Danio jaintianensis. Next base: position 12,471,593 of record CAIGQV010018127.1, read on the forward strand.
TTCTTTTTTTTTTTTTTTTTTACATATATTAGCCATCCTACTCTGCAGATTGTAGGCAAGACAAGTTATAGATTCAAGTTGAATTGTCATATGAGATTACACTGAAAACATTAGAACATTTAGGGTGTGACTGCCAGTAGCCCCTCAGCACACCCAGAGGACCTGAAAAATGCTCCATATCTTATGTTTAACACATTTTACACTTATGAAACATACAGAGACCTTCTCATTATTACAACGGGCTACAGAGCAAGTGTTTTTCAGCCACTGATAAACTTACGGTGAAAGGTTAATGTGACTATTTTCAATTTCAAAATGTTCCTTTAATATCGTCGATAATGATTCAAATATAGTCCGGTAAATAGACTTTAGCATTTAAGACATTGTGTGTAACAATGCAATTTAATTCAGTGCTTCTTGTCACTTCATGTCAGCCACTTTATATTGTATCTCAATCAGGCAGTGAAGGTCATTGATTTTTAAAGAAACCAGATCAATTAGATTAAATGTGGTGATTTTATAATGGAATGACAGTTCACAGGAAGCTCTTGAGCTGGGTTACTGAAAATTAAAATTTCTGGTGCATATACCCCATTATTAGTAACTTTTAAATATTCATTTAAAATTAAAGTAATAAATAAACAGAACTAGGAACTACTACAAAACCATATAAATTAAAATGGCTTTAGTTTTACTGTGCTTTATGGCAAATTCTTAGAAAAATAGTACAGTTCGTACCTACATAGATTTTGTTTTTTCTGTGTCTAGTAATACTGCAGTTTTGTTAGCATGTCACTTCTTTTGTGTAAAGTACATTGTAACTCCTATTACAGTAGCAAAGCTTTACTGCTTTTTTTTTTTTTTAATCATTGCACATGCAGTTAGTACGTACTTAGAGACAGACTAGGCCTGTTGACTTTTTCCACATTTATTGGATCAGGGACAGACTAGCATTCATGAGGATCGACCGTTACTTAGCAACGGCTAATTCAGATGCTTGTTGTGCACTCAGAGGGAAGGTGATCAAGGCATTAGAACAAAGCTCTCTTTCCCAGCAGGCGACAGCCATAAATTACATTTAGATGAGGTTAACATGTCACCTTATCTGTTCAAGATGCAAAAATGTTTATTATACATTTTTGTTCTGCTTTGATATATGAGTCTGGTTTTATGAAACTGTAAAATGCTAATTATATAATGGATATAACTTCAATATGTATTGATGTTTTGTAGTTTGCCGGTCAAACAAAAGCCCTTGGGTTTGCCTGACGTGTATGAACGTGCATTGTGGACGGTGAGTGCTTAAATTTATAGTTAATTCAAAAATGAAAATTCTGTCATCATTTCTCCACCCTCAACCTGTTCCAAACCTCTTTGGGTTTCTTTCTTCTGCTGAACAGAAAAGAAGACATTGTGAAGAGTGTTGGAAACCAGAAGCCATTGACTTATAATAATTTCGTATAATTTCTTTTTTGCGCTTATAGACCTTGATAGCTACCAGTTTCCAGTTTCCAACATTCTTCTTATGTATATATGTATATATATGTATGTATATGTGGGTGTCACGGTGGCGCAGTGGGTAGCACGATCGCCTCACAGCAAGAAGGTTGCTGGTTCGAGCCTCAACTGGGTCAGAGTTTGGGTCATTTCTGTGTGGAGGTTGCATGTTCTCCCTGTGTTCGCGTGGGTTTCCTCGAGGAGCTTCGGTTTCCCTCACAGTCCAAAGACATGCGATATAGGTGAATTGAATAAGCTAAAATAAGTGAATTGTCCGTAGTGTATGCGTTTGAGTGTATGGGTGTTTCCCAGTGTTGGGTTGCGGCTGGAAGGGCATCTGCTGTGTAAAACATATGCTGGATAAGTTGGCGGTTCATTCCGTTGTGGCAACCCCTGATTAATAAAGGGACTAAGCCAAAAAGAAAATGAATGAATGAATATATATAATGTTTGACAGAAAAAAAAACTCAAAAGTTTTGAAACTACTTCAGGGTGAGGAAATGAGAGTAAATTTTCATTTTTGGATGAACTCATTCATTCATTCATTTTCTTTTCGGCTTAGTCCCCTTATTAATCTGTGGTCGCCACAGCGGAATGAACCGCCAACTTATCCAGCATATGTTTTACGCAGCAGATGCCCTTCCAGTCGCAACCCATCACTGGGAAACATCCACACACACTCATTCACACTCAAACACTATTGGAAAATTTAGCTTACCCAATTTACCTATAGCGCATGTCTTTGGACTTGTGGGGGAAACCAGAGCACCCAGAGGAAACCCTTACGAACACTGGGAGAACATGCAAACTCAACACAGAAATGCCAACTGACCCAACCGAGGCTCGAACCAGCTACCTTCTTGCTGTGAGGCGATCGTGCTACCCACTGCGCCACCGTGGGTATGCGCCACCCTTTTGGATGAACTATCACTTTAAATTATTATTATTATTATTATTTTTTGTGATTTACTGTAAATATTACATTCTGTTTGTAGTACACACAGTAACGTAGAATTGGGGTTTATTATTGTGAAAATGTATATGTAATTAGTATTAAAATATTACAGAATATACAAACATGTTTATAACATGTTAGAAGTATTTTGTAAGTACAAGTCAATTAAAATGAATTACATTTAAATATTAAAATATACATACATTAGCATTTAATCTCTTTTCTTTTGTAGGTATGTTAATGGCCATGCCAAAAAGCATTTTGAAGAGATTGAAGCTCCAGGTTGCAGTCAAAGGAAGCCAGACCGAGAAAAGTTGAGGGAGAAGGGTCAGCAGCACTCTGTGTGTATGGACTGTAACAGTTATAGCACATTCTGGTTGGTTTCTCCCCTAATATTAATTCCTTGGATACTTTTAAATGGACTTTAAAGGTGCAGTATGTAAGTTTGACACCCATTGGTTGAACTAGGTATTGTACTTCTGTATTAAAACACACGCAAGTGCAGGTTGCCAGATTGACGTGAGTGTGCGTGACTATCGAGGCTAAATGCTGAATTCAGTTGTGTTCTAAATAAAAGCAACGGCACGTGATAGAAGGAATATTTTCATATTAAAAGGAGTTTTTGTTCTAACCAATACCTGGAATTGATATATTAGAAACGGCTTCTATTTTTTGCAGCTGAACAACAGAAAACTTGATGACATGATCACCTCAGGTACACCTCATGTGCTTTATTCAGTGTTAAATGCTAATAATGTGAGTTTTAATGCCATTTTACATGACATTTATTGCCATACTACTGAGAGTAGCAGCAGATAGTTCACCTCAGATCTTGAAAATAAAATAAACCGTTTGAAATTAAACTTTAGAACTGTGAAATAATGCAAACCAACACATATCAGTGATTTAGCATCTACATTTAATACTGTTAAGAGGTTTAATATGTATTCATTGCATTAGAAATTTTACCATTTCATGAGTGAGTGCATATTCTGTGCTTCTGAATGGCTGTATTTAAATTTATGTCGTGTTTCATTTGGTGTAAACAGCCAAATTGCTTATCATTGCAAATCTCGTCACGTAGCCTGTTGTTAGGACACAGGGTTACAATGTAACATGCTCACCTAATGTTTACGCTCGTAATATTTATAATATTTGCTAATTAATAACCTCATGTGGAACTCTGAATCTGCGTCTCATTTCGGAGTCTGCTACTGACCACCGGAGGTCGCATTTCGGTCATGGACGCATGCTTTAAGAGCCTTCATGACTAAATGAATGAAATGCGCTGTTTTCCAACAAGGCAACCCGGGGTGGTGAAATATAATTGGCTAAAGTGGCAGTGGGCGGGTTAAAAGAACCAAAACAAAGACAGCATTCTGGCACGTAACTCACATTTTCAAAGCAGAATAACTGACTTTAGCAATGTTTTTCAGGTAAACAAGAATGTTCACTTAGCATGTTTCTTAAATATTTGCAAACATATTATGGTATTTTTATGCTTTAGAAGAGTCAAAAAACGTACATACAGCACCTTTAAGATATAATATTGTTCAGTAAGCAGTGTTATGTGTTAAACTTTCATTGTTATTTTTGACTTTCATACCTTTTTTCTTGCAGTTATAAATGTGACGAATTTGTGGTGAACGACACAAAACTTGGGCATGTGCAGAGGGTCAGAGAACATCTACAGAGTTTGGAAAAGTAAGACTGATGTTTGTAAATATGTATCTGTTTATCAATCAAACATCATAAAACTTTGTTGACATTATTGTGTTTAAATAATTTATTCTTTTTTTCAGCTCTGTGTGTAATACTGACAGACAGAGAAAGAGAAAAATGTTTGAAAGTTTTTCTCCTGACAGCAAGATGAAGCAAGACAGTGTAAGTTTAATTGGTTTTTATGTGTCTTTGCAAAAATGTGCCAAGAAATGGCTTAGAAAAAATATTTTCACCTACACATACACGTCATTTGAAAAAGTTAGGACACCCTATTGAATTCAATGGTTTTCTGTATCAGGAGAAAATAAAACCTCATCAACATTTTTTGCTTACAAATAAAGCCAAAATTGAAAAAAAGTAATGGGTGACAAGCTTAGGACACCCTTACTGTTAAAATAGGGATTAAGAGTGTAAGTAGCAGACTAGCAGTCAGGCACAACTAATCGAATGCCATTTAAAAAGCAGACGTTTTGGCAATTTGTTGGTCTGGAGCCTTCAGCTTTGTGTTAACAAACTGCAAACATCAGCAATTATCAAGCAACAGTTGCTGCCATCAATCAGAAGTCCATCATCCCACAGTTAATTGAAGACTTTTAAAACAATCACCAGTATTTCCAGGAGTGGACATTCCAGCAAATTCACCCCAAAATTCACAAGAGAAGAAAATTCAAGAACTTCATCAAAGACTCTACAGGCCTCATTTAACATGTGAAAGTTCATGACCGTACAATTAGAAAAAGATGGGACAGGTATGGCATGTTTGGAAGGGTTGCTAGAGGAAAGCATCTCCTCTCTAAAAAAACATGGCAGTACATTTTAAAAGTTGATCTAAACAAACCATAAGGCATCTTGGTGTTGCAATAGTCAAGTAAAAGTCCAGACCTAATCCTGAAAGCCATGGTATTCTTCAATAGGGTGTCCAAACTTTTTCACACAACTGTGTATATATTACAGTAAATGGGAAAGATTATCAGACAGATATGTATGAAAAAATATATGAAATCTTAATCATGCGTACTGCAGCATTAGCAATGAATTCAAAAGTTGTCAGGATATACTGAAGAAACAGTTGTGCTGCTTCATATTTTTCAAAATTATTTTATTTGTGAAGGACACAATAAACTGATGAAAGTGGCAGTTTATTGACAGAGAAAACAGTTATTTTTAAATATAATTTTTCCCACAACATTACTGCCTATACTGTGTGTGTGTGTGTATATGTGTATATATATATATATATATGTATGTGTGTATATATATATATATGTATGTGTATATATATATATATATATATATGTATATGTATATATATATGTATATGTGTATATATATGTGTGTGTTTTCATTATAGGGTAAATATAAGCAGTGAATGAATAGAATGTATATAAATGATTTTCCCCTTTTATTTTTAAATGTAAACACACAGGAAGGTGCTCTAGCGCAATGTGCCACAGGCCTCCGCAATCTGGGCAACACCTGCTTTATGAATGCCATTCTCCAGTCTCTGAGGTAAGAGCAGCCTTCATGACCCTGAGCAGTTGATGATGCATAGCCTGGCAGCGTGTGGGTGGCCCAGCCAGTCATGGTTAAATGCCTCCCCTGAAGCTATGTTGGTGCGTAGCATTATTGACTAGTTAGAGGGAGCATTCTTTTCACTGAAGTTACACTACTGTTCAAATGTTTGCAGTCAGTAAGATTTTTTTTAAGGTAATGTTTATTTTTATGCAGCAAGAATATGTTTGTTTGACTTTACATTTAGTTAAAACAAATGCTGTTTTTAATCATTATATTTGTCAAAGTATCCTTAAATATTAATCATTACTGCATTCATGATAATAATCAGAACTGTTTCTTAAGCCCCAATTACAGGAGAAAGTAGTTAAAATGGAACACTTATTTTAAGTTCTAATAATATTTCACTATTACTGTTTTTTTAAACAGTTAAGAGACTAATATATTTAAGAGACTAAAGAGAGACATTAGAAAGTGACCTTCTGTTCTTGTTCTCAGGTTTAAATGGCATTATTTTTGCAGCTGTTCAGTACATAGTTTTAGATATTTAATTAATGTAGAATTATATGCACATCATCTCATTTTGATGCCAACTCAAATCAGTATAATTGTCACTAAAATTTAATGATTAAAATATAATTTGTCATGGTTTCTTGTTATATTCTGAACAGTTTTGAAGTTATACAACAGTTGTCTTTTTGAGGAACAGACTGAAATTTAAACGAATTGAGTGCTCATTGAAAATCTTCAATGTAGTTTATATTTAACATTCAATTTCACAAATTCTGTCATTTTAATTGCTTTGAATCTGATTTATTGCTGAGCTGTCAATAATTTTAAAGCTTGGATAACAGGAACTAAGTCTAACTCAAAAGAAATCATTTGCATTTGCACACGTTTGCTGGGCATAATGCTTGTAAGAAGACTGCTTTTGCAGATTTCTATAATATTCTGGCATATTGTTAGTGTTACAATGATGTTTGAAAAGACACACCAAAAGTTATGTGAGAGACATCTGTTTAGTTAAACCATGGTTTTTGTTTCCTCTTTCCAGTAATATCCAAGATTTCAGCTGTTATTTCAAGGAGTTGCCCTCAGTGGCCTTACGAAGTGGGAAAACGGCAGGAAGGAGAATGTACCACACCAGAAGTCAGGGGGACAGCAGTGTGTAAGGTCCTCTCCATTAAATGGCAAACGGGAGGGAGGGGGTGCTTTTAAGGAAATCTGAATATTTGACATGTATTTCTATGTAAACATATTTATATGCAATTTTTACTTTCATATAAAATTGGTACGTTAGCTGGTGTTGGCCTGGCAAAAAATATTAACATGATGAAGGCTTAAATGTTATGATTTAATTTAACATTTTGAAAACCACTTGTCATACAGTATAATCCTGTAGTCTCTATAGTCTTACAGATATATAGTCCATGTGGTGTCCATTAAAATGGCTGTATTTCTCTGCCCTGTTGTGCAGATCTCTGGTTGAAGAGTTCAGGAAAACCCTCTGCTCGCTTTGGCAGGGAAGTCAGACTGCCTTCAGCCCAGATGCTCTCTTTTATGTAATCTGGAAAATAATGCCAAGTTTCAGGTACCATAAAATCACACAGCTGCACAAGTTGTTGCAATGTTTCCTTTGATTTGTCAAACTCATCTTTTATGGAATATACTAGGTTTCATATTATTTTGTGTATCACGAAAGTTCTGTAATTTTAAATGGTAAATGACTCATTTTTAAAAAATTTTAAATTGATAAAATAATCTTGAAACTTCTTGATTTTGTAATCTTGTTGTAGTTAAAACAATTAAAAGGCTGTAAGGAAATCCAACAGTGCACTTTGAAATATGGGAAGTTTGTGATTTTTGCCTAATATTTGCTCTGTTTGCTCTTAAAAACTGTATTAAATCTTTTAATTTAAATGTTTGCATTTTACTGCAATAATAATGTATAATATTATTTGCAATAATATTTCTGAGTAAACCACAGTAATTATTCTATAGAGACGTCCTGGATTGTTAATACCACTTTGGTACCAGACCAGATAATTTTTTTTTTAACTAAATCTACGTAGCTGTTTCACTTTTGGTTAACATTGACAAATACTATGCCTGGCCTTGTGATGTCTTCATTCTTTGTTCATTTCAAAACAATAAAAAAATATATACTATTTTCTTGTCAGTCAATAAAAAATAATACCAAGTATGTCTTGAAGAAAGTAAATAGGATTGACTTTGAATTATTATTATTATTATTATTATTATTATTATTATTATTATTATTATT
>CAIGQV010018127.1:12496812-12538442 GCA_903798115.1 Danio jaintianensis
TATGGTATTTTTATGCTTTTATTTACATACAGCACCTTTAAATTGAATGTGCCATTCTGAATGTGCTGTTCTCAAGTACAGGTGTGAGTTCAGTTAGAGTGTGACAGCGTATAGATCACGTGTATTTCTTTTGTTCTGCCCACGTAATTCTGCCAGGTGGAGTACCTTTCTCTTCAACCACTTAAAATGGTGGCAAGCACTCTCATTCTTTAATCTTTTTTTCAAAGGACTACTTACAGTGCCACCCACTGTGAAATGTAAATTTTCAATGTCTTTTAATGATGTAAAGAGCTCAAGAACAACAGCGTAAGTGGATGTACTTCCTATTGTGAGCTTTTATTTTCCTTCCCCTCCTATAAATTCCTGCCACCCACACACGCACACTCTTGCACAAGCTCCCATGGGCAGAGCAAACACTGGGGCTCCCCACATGCAACGTGCAAGCCAGGTAGCGCTCTTGTCAGGAAGAGCAATGAGTAGGAACAGCTGCTCGGCTAGCTCACAGTTGTCTGTGTGAAACTGTCATACTTTAGAAAGGACAACAAAGTTCATACTCCCTGCTGTTAGGCCACAGCTGCCAATAAGATCACATTGCTTGTGTTATCTAGTGCGGCTGCATCAGTCACAGCATGTCATGACTCATTGAGTGTGGCTGCAATTGCACTTTACTCAGGAAAAGATATGTACGCTAAGTCACCTACTGAGTTTCCTTACTAAACTGACACCGCCGTGATGGCCTAACCAATTGCTCTTTATTTGGCGGACTACTCTGTAAAAAACTAAATCTTGACATTTTTAGTAATGTCAAATACAATTTTCTAGTCATCATAACTTACATCAATTAAACTATGAAAATATTAAGGCTAACTTTGTATAACTGTAAAAAAATATGGTTGAAACTTTATTAACTTTTTAAAATATGTTAAAGCAACATAAAAGGTTTTTTTTGTTGTCTTGACTTTTTGTCATTACATTTTTTTATATTTTACAATTCATTACAGTATGCAGATATGGGGGTGTCTTTTTGAAGAACCCCAAGTGCCAGTCATTTGAATATTAGCAGGTTTAATCCAGTTAAGGCCATAGTCTTGTGGACTGCTCTCTGAGATATTGCATAGTAGCATTCCAAGCAAGTTCAAGTCTACTCAAAATCCTTTTCCTGTCACATCAATATTTGTACTCTCATATCTCTTCTTGATTATACTATTTATATCAGTAAAAAAAACTGTGCATAAATATGTTTTATTTATTTATTTATTTATTTATTTTCTCTATCTCTCAAGAAGCACCATTTGTTTTTAATCCTCTTTTAAACATTTTCATCTACTGTACGACTTTTCATTTAATTGTCATTTACCAAGTGTCCTTAGCGTCCCACCAATGCTGATATACAGCCATATCGCACTGTTACGAGTGTGATACTGCGTTTATACAACAGTTCGACGGCACAATCATGTATATAAAAATGAAAATCAAACACGGAGAGTCTAAAAACCCTTTTGTATAATTTTCGATCATTTAATTGTCTCCAACCTCAGAGTTGATTGAAAGTGCATGTGACATGAATGCTCGTGGCTGAATGCATTTGATCAGCAATCAACCACTGTTGTAGGGGTGAAAAAATAAAGTTTTCAAACTTAAAAAAAATTGTGCAGCTTTTTATAAGTATTCAATTAAAAACTCTTAAAGGGATAGTTCACACAAAAATGGAAATGTAATCTATTTACTCACCCTGAAATAGTATAAAACCTTTATGATTTTATTCTGATAAACACAAAAGAAGAATGCTGAAACCATATAACTGTTGACTTCCATAGTAGGAAAAACAAATAATTATAATGCATTTTGTTTAAAGGCGCCTTTCAAGAAAGCAAGGACAGTCAGTTAAAATAAAAACACAATATAAAAAGTCAATAGAATACAATACAATTTTGAGTGCAGATGAATTAAAGAGAGAGTAGGTTGTTTTAAACAGATGTGTTTTGAGTTTAGATTTAAATTGTAAAAGAGAGTTTAAATTACGGAGATCAGGAGGAAGAGAATTCCAAAGCTGAGGAGCAGAGTGGCTGAAGGCAGCATTTTGTACCAGTTGTAATTTATGAAGGGTTTTATTAGGGAGGCCAAACAGAAGGGAATTACAGTAGTCTAAACGGGATGGGACTGAAATATGAACAAGAATGAGGTGTGAGGGAAGGGCGTAAACAATTTAAATTTTGAAGGTGGAAATAAGCGGACTGGGTGACATTACTAACATGTGAAGTGAAAGGGTGCTGTCGAAGATGACTCCCAGACTCTTAACCTGAAGGGAGGGGATAATGACAGAATCATCTGTGGGAATAGAAAAGTTATGTGATTTGTTTAAAGTGGATCGTGTAACTATGAGAAGAAATTTGGTTTTATTATTGTTTAATTTCAGGAAGTTTGAGGTGAACCACGATTTAATGTCTAAAAAAGCAGTTGGTAAGGGATGATGGTGGGAGTTTGAGGTTAGGTTTGGTTGATAGGTTGAGCTGGGTGTCATCTGCGTAGCAATGAAAATGGACTTGGTGTTTGCAAAAGATATAACCAAGTGGAAGAAGGTATGATAAATAGCAGGGGACCCAAAACTGAACCCTGGGGCACACCGGTAGTGACAGGGACTGATAATGAGGTGAAAGACTTTAATTGAATGAACTGAGTGCGACCTGAGAGGTATGAATGAAACCAGCTGAGAGGTGTATTACCAATGTCAATAGAAGCGAGCCTGTACAGAAGAATGTTGTGTGATACTGTGTCAAAGGCCTAAGTACTATGGTTACAGGTTTCCAGCTTTCTTCTAAATGTCTTCTGTTATGTTAAGAAAATCAAATAGCTTGGAACAAGTAAAGGGTGAGAAAATCATGACAGAATAAAATTTTTGGTTGAACTATGTCCTTTTTCAAGCCACAATTACACAATGTGAATAAATGTGATTTAGATTAAATCACTCTATTTTTGTTCAGAGGTGTTCAGAGGAACCCATAGGTCAGAGGAAGTGCATCTGAGATGAAATTGTAACCAGTCATAAATGTCTAATGTGTTTTCTTGAAACACTTGAATGTGTTATATTTGACCACTTGTGATTCGAATCAACCAAAGCCCAAGCAAAAACAGGTGTAAATGGGGCCTCAGTATGGGTGCTGAGTGAATCCACTTGCAAGTGATAAACAGAAACTGCCACACTCTAACATCCCCCATACTGCCTCCTGTCAAGGCGTTGGAGACAGATGGACCAGAAGAGTCCATGTGCCTCAAACATTTCCATTTTTGACCGTGCCTGTAGCAGTACTCCCAAAATAGCCCCCATTCCTTATGACCTTATATGTTCAAGGCCTAAGCAAAGACTACAGGGGAGAGAATCACAAATCCAGGTCACTCAAACGACACAGCATTGTCTCTGTGTTGCTTTGTGGTTATTACTAGGCCTGTTAGTGTTTCCTGGCTGGCTATGCATCTCATAGAACTAGATCAAGAGTGTTTGCTACATCTTTTTTCATACCTAGACAAGGACAGTCGCCGCAGCCTGTCCTTAACGTGTGTATGGCTAAGACAGGTCTTCCTGGACCCTCAACTGTGGACACTACTTCACTTTGGGTCTCCATGCGAGCTGAGGAGAGACAACTTTGTTTTGGGATCTTCGCTAAGGTACCTGGCTGTATGCTGGCACTCAAGCAGGGTCAAAGTGTGCAACATTGAGCACTGGATGAAAACCACATTCCAGAAGGACCTCTGCAGCAAGCATGAGAGCCTTGTCAGTGACTTCCTGGAGCATGTTTGCCACATGTGAGTGTTTCTTTTTGTCTTTGTTTCAACCTTTTGTCGTTGGCTTACTCCTAAACAGACAGATGTGCTGATATATTTTGAAAAATGAAATAATGAACCTTAATGAATCCTACATCTACAATCTATTATTAAAGGAAATGGCTCCAAAATGAGTAAACTGTGAAAGAACATATACACAATTCTATCCACTGCAATTAACAGTATCCAGTAAGTATTATGCACCAAATCATTAAAAAAAACTATATTTTATACATAAAAGTTGTCCATAAAAATGCAATATATTTGTGACCAAACAGACCTAGTGTTTTGCTGTTAGAACTTGAAGATGTGTTGACCTTCAAATCAGTGACATCAAATCATATCAGATTTGTTTAATGTCTTCTGGTTTTATAACTGCCTGAATTATTTTGTGGACGGACTTAAATAATGAAAATATATATTTTGCATCAAGTTGCTTCCAGCTTTCTCGATCATTGGTTGACAAATCAGCTTTGCAAAAATAATCTTTTAAAATAACTATTTTTTAACAATTCATTTTTTTATTTATTTTTTTTAATCTGGACATTTGCTGTTCATGTGATTGTGTTGATATGCCTTTTCTGAAGAACAACTGTAACAATCCTTTCTCTGTGGATTATCATACAAAAAAATGACATCACATCACCAAGTGCAACAACTAAGTAATTATCATCATGAAAGAATGACATCATCATCAGATCACCAAGTGCAAAAACTCAAAGATTTTAAGCACTCTCTTTTAACTGCTGACTAATTATTAAATATGTGACAGTATTTGTTTTAAAATGCGAAATGCAAGATGATTTACCTCTATTTTAAATGATTCAACAAAACCAGAGTGTTCAGTTTTAACAATGATACAAGCATTTCCCTTCATACAAAATCCATTTCATGCTGACTTAAATTTTTGTTCTGTTAGGCTTTACACTTACTATGGTAATTACTACTGACTGTACAGTAATTTTTGTATTTTTTGTAACATCTCTTAACCGCTTTTGTTTTATTCCCAGGAGTTAGGGTTAGGGCAGCATATGTGAAAAGAAAATTCTTCATGTCACAAAATTGTTTAAAAAAGTTCTATAAACTAAAGCAGTCTTTAGTTCACAAATCACATGTCACAAGTTAATTTTTATTAAATTTGGTTTAGCCATATATGATTTTGGCTGTGGCTTTAAATAAATCTCTATATGAATGAACGGAAGCAAAGATGCTGACTGGTAAATGCCACGTGTTATCACACCACAGCTGTAGGCATCCAGTCTGCTTTAATCAACGGATGGACTATGATGATTCAAAATCGTTCTTCTTTGAAATTGACTCAATAATTATACAAAGAACATAATAATAATAATAATTTTAAATTATTTATATTTTTACTTTCTATGTAGTGTAGTATGTATAAATTATGCATAAAAATGAGATTCTTACTTTCACATAATTCTTGTAATAATCCTTTTATAAATGGACATCATTTGTGTACACATTTGACAAATGATTGTATTCAAAACTTTTAATTACCCATCAAAATATGATTTGAGGCTTGCAGTTCTAATAAAGACCTAATTTTGAGGAATGACCTTTCTCACCACACCCACCATTCACTCACATTTGCCAGGTTCTAATATAGAATGAGTGGTGGCAAGGTGGCTAAGTTATTAGCACAGTTGCCTTACAGCAAGGAGGTGGCTGGTTTGAGTCCAGGATGAACCAGAAGGCTTTTCTGTGTGGAGTTTGCATGTTCTCCCCGTGTCTGCATGAGTTTCCACTGGTTGCCCCCACAGTCCAAAGACATGCGGTATAGCTGAATCGAATAAACTAAATTTGACGTAGTGTGAGAATGGAAGAGTATGTGGGCGTTTCCCAGCACTGGGAGTTGTACTCTCAGTGCTGGGTAGTGGCAGGAAGGGTATCTGTTGTGTAATATAATTTTGGCAGTTCATTCCGCTGTGGCGACCCCAGATAAAGCAGGGAATAAGCCAAAGGAAATTAAGTGTAATTTAGGTTGTAGACATTTACTTTCTTCCACAGAGTATATGCAGTGAAAACTCTAGCTTTTTGTTTCTTGTTCATAACGAAGGGGTAGTTTAAATTGCTATGAAAGTACTAAAATAATAAGCATGATAATAAAAATTATTCTGTCCGTACCAACTGTTGCTTAACCAAAAGTTAAACAGATGGCGTACTCCAGATAAGAACACCAGAAAGCAGATTGGATAAATTTAGTGACTTTACTGATAATTGTTCTCAATATCTTTCTGTTTGGAAAAGTACAACAAAGGGAAAAAAGTATGTTTATATTCACATTTACTTTAACATGTTCAATTCAACCAGCTGAACATGAACACCCAGAACTAATAAACTGCTGAATCTGCACTTTACCTCAATGTGCTTCTTGAAATTGGATGGTGAGTTTTTAAACACCAATATTTCTTTTGGCTAGTATAAGAGCCACTTACTCCAGTTCGTTATTTATGGGTGCTTATCTTTGTCACAGCAGTTGTAGGAACAGGTGCCGCTGTCTTATTGTCCGGTAATATTAATCACTTGCTGTCATGATATGCATAAGCTTGTTCAGAAAATGAAATGAACCACAGAGGTTGTGTGAGCACTCGATTTCACATGTGTAAACGGATTTAAGTTATGCAGCAGACCACTGATTCGTCAAACTGTCTTTGTTACTTTGGTTTTATTTTGTAGTATTAAATAACAAATGTCCTTCGAATGTTTATAGTAAATGTATAGAATGTTTTGAAGATATGTAGTTGAGTAAAAGTTGCCAGAAAAATGCAACTTCAATTAAAGTACATATACTTGCAAAAAAAAAGTATTATTACTTAGTTACGTTACATCACAAATCAATGGTTGGAAGCTGAGCACTTCAGCATGTAGCCATTTAACACAACCAGACTTGTTTGCCCAGAACTTCATCTCTTAAAAGTCCATCAAAGACACATTTTATCTTCAAGCAAGCATGTCATCACAGTCTTTCAGTACTAGATGGAGCTTACGTTTAAAGTGTGCAGAGGTTAGGAATGTAAATTGTCTCAAGTATTGAATGACATGAGGTCTGTGAAGTATCAGGGCACAGCTGAATTACCCTCTGGAGTTTTAAGGAGAAAAATATACTGCCTTTCAGCCTATAATTACGGTAGACTCTGCAGTTTCTTCCACAAACATTTCGCACTCACAAGAAAAAAAAAGTATTTGGTAAAATACATAAAATAAATGGGATATTATCTTAAAACAATAAAAAAAATACTTCATTGGACCTTTGAATCACCCTAAGTTTAGAAAAAAATGTACTGCTAAACTTACTGATCACTCAAGCTATACTGTGGCTTTACTATATAAGGTTTTTTTTGTCTAAATAATCTTTAAATGGAGAGCTTGCAAAGTTATATAAAGTGGTTCTCATATGATCATGTCATGGTAGCACATTTAGATAAAAGTTGTGTACTAAAATTGAATTAACTGTTTGAATGAATATTCTGGAAATGCATGAACAACCAACAATGGCAAACACTAAATGTAAACTTTGACAAATAAATGGGCCAGAGCCTGGCAGTGTGGGCTGAAATCATTTAACTCCTGTCACTTTTTTACCACACCTGTCTCAAATATATAGTCCATATGTTTAATTACTAGTAATTATTATTTGTTTATAGTTCCTATTGAGCTAACTTGTTATACAGGGAATACTATTTTAAATCCAACTTACAATTGTTGTTGGTGCTTGTTGTTGTGCTTTGAAATCTTCATCAGCATAGTGATGATTTTTCCATAACCAGAGAAAATTTCAGCAACACATGAGGGAAGCCTTCCTTTGTAGACCCTTCCTCAAAATTTGCATTGACAGGTGGGAGCCTACAATCAGTTCTTTGTTGACGGTGGATGGAATGAACAGTGAACAGTAAGAGAGTATGTGTGTACATTTGGTTTTATATTCCGGTGGGGACACATAGCGACTCTATGGAGGAGATGGTATCAAGTTCAAGTGCAAATCTACTTTTAATTTTCATGTAAACTTTCTTTTTTGGTTTCATTTAGTGTGTAATATAAATATTAGATTTTACTTACCAACATTTTAATATACATCATTACAGATATTTTAATCGTCCTAATTTAAAATTAGAAAATGCTGACTGTAGTAGTCTGTAGACTTAACTGTAATAGTTTTCAAAAATATGATTTGATGATGTAATTTATATTAGTGTGTTATTAATATTACATCTATGAAGGGGACATGTTCATGGGGGAAAACTTAAGTAGACTTTTCTTCCCCACACCCTGACTCATTCGCATAGCTAAAGTATACTTTGCCTCTGAATAAACACTTATTTAAATATTTGTTAATAGTCGCCTGTTTGATGAAAATGCCTGTTCTTGGGAAAAAAAGGAGACAAGAACTCTGCTCAAGAGATGGGTGGAGCCACAAGAGGAAGGCGTATACTTATGTAACTGGTGATGATGCGGCACATATATCTGGCATGTTTACTTGATCTGGACAGCTTTGAAAGCTCCTCCTACTCAATCACAATGGCTGAAAACTGCTCCAGTAGAAACTATTTAGATCCTTGAAGCTTTGAGGTTGCAAGCTTCTCTTATCCTTTCTCTGCTGTTGATCTCTTTATCAATATGTCTGTGCCACCAATGACCGTCTGCAGTGATAATAAAAGAAATGGCACGTGTAGTGTGAGGTCCACCCCATGGCCAGTGTTATTGGGACAGTGCTCATAGCACTTACAGGCAGCTGGAATGTGCTGGTCTCACATGTGGTTAAATGGTAAGATTATGTAAGAGTTTATGTAATCTGCATCAGTAAATGTGAATGACATCTCAAAGCTACAGCCATTAGCTAGCTCTGTGAGAGTGCAGACCCTGTGCGAGTCCACCGGCAGGCTGCAGCAGAGGAGAAACGCTGGTACAGAAGGTTCCTGTTGCCCAAGCTCACTGGTGTGGGAATGGGAAACGACTCAGCTTTCAGCTGGAGCTATTTATCAGAACATCAGCTGTTTATGTCGCAAAAACAGCTGAAATAGCAAACTGACTTAGAGAATTTAATTTGTTTTGCTTGGTATAATACTATGCAAATCCCTGGTGGGACCACAAAATCACTGTCTAAACTCTTAGAGTTACAGTGTCGAAATCTGTGTTGAAATCTGTCATTTACTGTTATATTGACAGCATGGCATGTTTACACATGATGCTTTCCCAGAGGAATACAAATTTCGTAATGCAGCAAACTGTGTTTTGCTTCCAGTTAGTCATTTTTCTCTTTTATTATTTTGCTATAGTTCACCCAAAAATGAAAATTCTGTCACCATTTTCTCTCCCTTCATTTGTTTCAAACCTGTTTGAGTTTCTTTCTTTTGTTTAACACAGAATAAGATATTTTGATGAAAGCTGGAAACCTATTAGCATTGATTTCCATAGTTTGTGTTTTTCCTACTAAGGATGTCAATGGCTACAGTTTTACAGCTTTCTTCAAAATATCTTCTTTTGTGTTTTACAGAAGTAGAAAGAGACAACAGAAAAACTTAAAAGATAAAAGATTATAACCACTTAAGGAGTAAATAGATTTTCCTTTTTTTGTGATCCCTTTAATGATAATATTTTCTTTAATACCGTATTAAGTTGAGATATATTTATGCTGTTTGTTGACTGATTTTCCTCAGAAATTGACATGGCAACACAGTTACAACCAATGATGTGACTTTTTAGTTGGAGCTTTCTTTAGGTTTGACTAATGACATAACATGTATGAATCCTGCTACTGGTGCAATTAATAAAATCTTAAGTTAAATGAATAATTTTATTTGGTTCTTTTGCATAATGCAGCATAGGAGTTTAGATAAAAAATAAATAATCTAGTAGTAGTAGTAGTTTTTGTTGTTGTAGTAGTAGTTGGTGTAGCAGTTGTTGTCATTTTTTCTCTCTTCCATTTGTATGTGATTCCATGTAATTTGTGTACCTCTTTGCATAATAATAATAAAATAACCTTTATCTTGATTTCTCTCCAGTACAGTGGGCATTTTAGTGACATAACTATGTTAGAGTGGTCTGTCTTATGCAATTATGGCAAAGCATTATGTCCCAAAAGACTCTTCTGCTTCTTAACAATCTCAACCAAACATAACAAAAAAAAAAAACATGTTTAAAGCTTAGTAGTAATGATATTTAGCATGTCAAAATTGTGCTTCTTGTTTCTTTAGGTGTCCGAATCTGATCTCACTGACTCTGTCTGGATGCGGGCACATAATGGACAACAATGTCATCAAAGTGCTACAAAGCTGCAGAAGGCTATGTAGCCTTAGTCTAGAAAACTGTGCTCGGATGACAGACTCTGTACTCAAGGCTGCGGTGGACCATGGCCACTATCTCACAGAGGTGAGAGTGGACTTTTGTCGCAACGTGACCCAGGCGGGGTTGCAGGAGTTTAGGAACAGGAGACCAGAGGTACATCTGAGTGCATTACACAGTGCGGATATGATTCCAGATTGCAAGCCTGAGGAGAAAACACATATCAGGAGAGCTCTGCAGAAGTTAATCTTCTCCTGACTGACCGTTGTGACCTCATGTCAAGCTGATATTCAGACTATTTTCTTATTCTATTATAAATGGGTTTTTTTTTTCATTAATTTTGTGATTCCTTATTTTGTGTTTTCAAAGGTTTTCATTACATGCAAATTTTGTTGTTAACATTTTGTATTTTATTAGTTTCCTCTTTTCACCCACACCTTTTTGTACCTTCATTGTCATAGGTTGTTTTTTTATTTCTTTGTTTGTCCATTTGACTGCATTAAATGACTCACAGGAAATAAGTAACTTAAGTAATTAAGTATTTAGTATGCAGGACATTAGCCAAGTCCACATATTTTAGTGAAATCTAGTGTTTTAATCATAAACCATTAGCAAATTATGTGAACCGCTGTATTTATTAAAAGCACAATAAGTTTTGGTTACATAAGGTAGGTTTGTTCTGGAACAGCTCGTAATTGTTTATTCACAATGTGGGTTTTGGAAGTCCTCCTAGAATATTTAGAAAATATTTATTATTCATTCTCTTTCGGCTTAGTCCCTTTATTAATCTGGGGTCGCCACAGTGGAATGAACCGCCAACTTATCCAGCATATGTTTTATGCAGCGGATGCCCTTCTAGCTGCAACCCATCACTGGGAAACATCCATACACACTCATTCACACACATACACTATGGACAATTTAGCCTACCCAATTCACCTATACCACGCTTTTGGACTTGTGGGGGAAACTGGAGCACCCGGAGGAAACCCACGCGAACACGGGGAGAACATGCAAACTCCACACAGAAATGCCAACTGACCCAGCCGAGGCTCGAACCAGCGACCTTCTTGCTGTGAGGCGAATGTGCTAGAAGGTCACTGGTTCGAGTCTCGAGTCTTCGATGCCAGGTGGCATTTCTGTGTGGAGTTTGCATGTTCTCCCTGTGTTCGGGTGCTCTGGTCTAAAGACCAGCAATATATGTGAGTTGATTAAATTGGCTGTAGTGTGTGAATGAGAGAGATTAAGGGTGTTTCGGGTTGTGGTTGGAAGGGCATCTGCCACATAAAACATATTACATAAAAACAATTACATATAGTAATTGGAGGTCCATTCCACTGTTGTGACCCCTGATAAATAAGGCACCAAGCCGAAGGATAGTGAGTGAGTGAAGTTGTCCAACATTATATTGTGAAAAAAGCCTTATATAGCATGGTCTTGACTGCTTTATTGCTTCTATAAAACCAATTTTTATTAAGCCAATTATTTAATTATCTTGCAATGTAAAAGAATTATAATAGTGGGTTTGTGGATCAACACAGCATTTCAGTCACTGGACACAAGTACATCCCGTGATGTTCATCGGAGTAGAGAATTTTTCAAAGCATATTTTTTTCTTCTGAACAAAGTCTTTTTTCTTTTAGTTTCTACTCTCATCAAGGCAAAGACAAAATACATTAGTTATTAGAGATTAGTTATTACAAATATTGTTTAAAAAATCTCTCCAGCACTTGGAAAATTTGAAAAAGAATTACAATTTCATGGGAGGGCTAATAATTTTTTCTTCAACTGTACATATATGTGTGTGTGTATGTCATGTTGGTATTGCCATTTGACCTGTATTTTCTACTCAGTTTCTATATCAGATAACATCTTTGGAAATACTAAATGGGTTGCAATAATAATTTTTTTCATCAAACCATTAAACGTATTGTCATAAACAGTTAGTCTTATTAACTATATATTAAAGTTTATTCCAATTATTAAATAATGAAACTTTGATGTCATATTGCTGTTTAAGAACAACAGTAAACTTTATAAATTAAACAGCAAATCTTTTTAGAAGATGAGAAGACGAGAAGACTTGCTTCTAAAATCAGAAAGAAATCTTTTTAGAAGCAAGTCTTTTTAGAAGATGCAAGAAGAACAGCTATCTTGTCTGCCTTAAGAGACTTGTGACCTAAAGCCTCCACAGAATTTTCTAAGGCCATGTTGGACGACTTCCAGCATTGTGATTAGAAACACATTATGTAAGAGATGTGGAGTGTAGAAGTAGGTTGGCCAATGTCTGTTTTCCACGTGGTCATGATATTTTGCTTTGTAACTGCAGCAAAAGTAGATGTTCTTGACTCTCAGTGTTCTTCTTTTGCTCTTTTTCAACATTTGTCCTTTTTCTGCCTGTTTGACCTTGTTCAAATGTATTTTATCAAACAAATAAATAGAGTTTCCTTAACCACCAGGGCATCATCAAGACTGTATGAAGAACAACTGCACATTCTGCCAAAAAAAGTCTGTAATATTAATGAATATACATTTGAAAAACAAATCATTTGTAATAAGACTTAACAGAAAGTATTGTGTTTAAGTCCTTTCTTTGTTCTCCACAGGATGTTCCTTGCAATGGACTGAAGCTGGTGGTAGAAATAATATTGGGATATTTTTTTCTTTCTTTCTCATTCCTGTTATCTGAATATATAACAGGAATTATTTTAATATTTCCAACTTATGCTCTCTTATACAGTAAATTTTGTACTCATCAAGTTACATATGTAAATGTCTAAAACCTGTTAGGGTAAACAAGTAATGCCTTTCATTTTAAAATCACTTTTGATTATGTACTGTATCCGTTATAACTGCAGAAAAAGTATTTTCATGTTACGTGTTTATGTGGTTATAAGGGATGAGTCGTAACATAAAGTGAGTTTGCTGGTGCTGGACAAAAATAAGAGAAACCACAACAAAGTCTTGGCTATGAAACAAAGAATAGCGATTTATTAAGCAATGATATTAAACAGTGAGGAATTTAGAATGTAAATAATTATTAGTCAAAATAAAACAAAAGACAGTGTTGCTACAACAAAGAAATAATTAGAACAAAACTTACTGAACCTCAGCCCATTAAACTATCTAACCAAAGGAAAATGTAGAAAGAAAACTGTAATCTTTGGAGTATACAACGCTTACTTAAACCTACACAACCTATCAAAGCAAATCTACAGGGGTGGCAACTACTCCGTAAACTAAACTAACACAATGGGCCCTATCATACACTCGACACAATAAGGCGCAAGACGTGCCTGCGCCGACATGTTGCTATTGTCAGACCAATTTTCCCGTTTTCCGCCACGTTGTTTAAATAGCAAATCCATTTGCGCCACTTTGTGGACTCGTGGCCGTTTCGGTCTAGAAAAGAGGTGTGTTAAGGCACATTGTCGGCGCGTTGCTATTTTGAGGAACTAAAATAGACTGTGCAATAGACCAACTGAAAGCAGGTCTAAAGTCCAGTGCAGAGCGCGTTTGTGTGCCTCGCTTACACATTGCTGAAAACAGGCAGGATGTACAGCAATACGCAAACATCTTTACAAATGAAAAAGAATTAAAGGATTCAAATATTACCAAAATTATTAATTTCTACATAAATATAAAAACCACTGCTACTATAAAAACTAAACTTTTTTTTGTTTATTCATGACAACCTGCTTTTGTATAATGTTATTATTATTAGAAGTATTATTTATTTTATGCAAATTTATATTTGTTTTATTAAAAACAAGCTTAGATTTGTCCACCTGTCAGGTTTTGGACCATATGGGGGCAGCATGTGTATTTTGATATAACTCAGTTTTT
This sequence comes from Danio jaintianensis, assembly GCA_903798115.1. Taxonomy (NCBI): domain Eukaryota; kingdom Metazoa; phylum Chordata; class Actinopteri; order Cypriniformes; family Danionidae; genus Danio; species Danio jaintianensis. The sequence goes on from CAIGQV010018127.1 coordinate 12,510,778, forward strand.
TGACCACACTTCGTTATTATTGTTCATTTATTAATTTGCTGGAAATTAGAACTGAATTTAGAAATAGTTTTGAAACAAATCTTTGCGCTTAACAAACGAAAATAATTATGTAGGCTAATGTCTGTGCATACAACACTTTTCCTTATCCACGAAAGAGAGAAAGAGAAAGTGAAAGTAAAGGACGATTGGAGGAGGCTCATTCTTTTTACTCTCTTGCTGTAGATAATCTGTTTAACTGTTTTCGGCCAGTGAAGCGTTCAGTTTTTCCACTTACAAAGTTCACCATGTAAATAGTAAATGCGCCATGGCGCAAGGCAACTGACTCTTAAAGGGAATGGGAGATGAGACTCTGATTGGCTTATTCTCAAAACACACCCATAACTCATCAAGAGAATAAGCTCAACCCTGTTAGACCATGCGCCGCAGCGCAGAGCCTATTTTCCCGTCCTTAAAATAGCAAAAGTGGATTCGGACATGCCCTTAATGCTTTTGCACCCTGCGCTTTAGACTTTGCACCTAGATCGTTAAAATAGAGCCCAATAATTCTCTCCTAATCAGAGTTATTAGACAATCTCATAAAGTATACAGTGTTAGCAGTAAACAAAACAAAAGCTATCACCTAATTATCCAAGTCTCATAGGGATTATGCAGTTCCTAATAATCAGGTCAAGTAGTCTACAGAAAAGCATAGCTTTCAACACCACAAACCACAAAGTTTCATACGACCCACTGAAGAACCTACTGGTTGGTGTGACCCACAGGAGTGAGGAGTGTTTAGCATTGAAATCAGGTGCTTACCGTGAGCAAATGCCTTTTAAATGCGGCAGACCAGCTCTTGATTGGTGCACAAGTGGCATTACAATGATGAGTGACAGTTTCCTTCTCCAATGGTCACACATCTAGAACAGGAGGACAAAACAAAACATATGTGGAACGTAACAATGTGTATTTTGAAATAGAGATGGTTAAATATTCCAGAACTCTCATTCTGTTATATGAAAAGTGGGCCCACACATAAAATCTTTGTCCCACCCCCTGTGAAATCAAGCAATGATACTGGAAATTACATGAGCAGATATAACATTATTGTCAGGCAAATGCAAGAAAGTCCCAAGGAAAAGTAAGGTATTGAGATTTTAACAATTTTAGTGAGCCATTCATAAGAAGTTCATCTCAGTGCACTAAAATCTCTTATGACATTCTTATGAATTCAAAACTTGGTCAGCATGCTGTTATTGCCTAACTTGGTTCTATTGCCTCTTCCGAACCCAAATTCGATTGTCCCCCCTTGCCACCTTCTTGGCTGGTTTGTGTTCACACTGTCTTTTTTTCCTCCTGAACCCAGGTACGCTTGCATCATCGAGCTGCTTTTGTGTGTATGGCTGTTGCTAGGTGACAGCCACGAAAGCAAAGCGCCAAAATGGAAAGAAGTATGCACATCGCGGTCGTTCTGCTTTTACTGAATCTTTTAGTTTTGGACATACAGCAAGCAACTCGAGTCTGTCTGCTGCAAAAATGTTAAAAACGTTCAGAACATCACGTGATGTCTGCAGAAGCTGTTTTTGGAGGAGACAAGTAGACATTATCACTGTGTTTGCCCTGGCTCAGTCCCGCTTGTCACCAAGGTACAGTACGCATAGTGATACACAGACACACACACACACGAATGAACGTTATGAAAATGATTGTTGTACAGTTGGCGGTTCACTTCAGTTATTTGGTACGATTGCATTCATACCAAAAGTAAACCGGACCAGAGTTCGAGCGAACCGTACCCCAGACCACCTCTTTCAGGCGGACTCGGGTACGGTTCGTGGGTGTGCACCTGAGCTCAGAAGACACATTCACACTAGCTAAACGTACCATACTCTGATGTAAAAACGAACCCGGGTGCGGACCAAAAGTGCTAGTGTGAAAGCACCCTAAATTAGTTGTGCACCTCAACTCTCTTGTTTTCACCAAAACTGTTCATCGGGAGCTACACAGGGTCAATATACATGGCCGGGCTGCTATATCCAAATCTTTGATTACTCGTTCCAATGCCAAACAGTTATGGTTTGGGCTGCAATATCATGGCATTCTTTAGGCCCAATACTTGTGCTAGATGGGCGTGTCACTGCCAAGGACCACTGAACTATTCTGGAGGAGAATGTTCAAACATTGTATCCGGAAGGCGGTGCTGTGTATTAGGATCATAATGCACAATACACACAGCAAGACTGGTGACAGTGTGGTTTGATGAGTATGAAAGTGAAGTTGAACATCTCCCATGGCCTGCACAGTCACCCGATCCAAATATTATTAAAGCCACCTTGGGTTGTTTTGGAGGAGCAGGTCAGGAAATGTTTTCCACCAGCATCTTGTAGTGACCTGGCCACTATTCTGCAAGAAGAATGGCTCAAAATCCCTCTGGCCACTGTGCAGAACTTGTATCTGTCATTCCCAAGACAAATTGATGCTGTATTGGCCGCAAAAGGAGGCCCAACACCATACTAATGATTTTTGTGGTCTAAAACCAGATGTTTCAGGTTTATTGTGCAACCCCTGTGTGTGTGTGTGTGTGTGCGTGCGTGTGTGTGTATATATATGAATGTAGAATGTAGTTGTTTAGATTGCAACTATGCAGTTTATTTATAAGGATAGTGCCTATTTTAAATATTTATAATTTCTGAGAGACAGCGCATCGGCGATTAGCCTGTCTTTGAGCAAAGACGGTTGAAAATATTCATCCACAAGATGGCGACAGAGGCGACAGACATAATAAGCCCTAAGAGAAAAACAGCGTAATTTCAAACTACAGCTGATCAAATCATTATTAAACAGGTAAATGACTTTCTAAGTTGATCTCTCTCTTTTGTATGTTGTATTGCTGTGTTTATACCATAGTAATATTGTGATCTCCCGATTGCAACAGAGAAATACTGAGAATTATCTGTAGACTGATGGCATTTCATATCGTTTAGCCTTATAATCTTAAAATGTGAGCAAAATCACCTGTTTTGTCATCACTTTAGATATTACGCTAGAGAATCATTCAAATACTAGCTCTAAAATGACGTTAGTGAATAAACAACGGTTTCTGCTGTTCTGACGTTAGCTGCAGATGTGAAGGAATGGCAGATGAAAGTAGTTCCTCTTACAAAAGGGTTTTGCGACTCTCCGTGTTTGATTTTCTTTTTTATACACACGATTATGCCGTCGAACTGTTGTATAAACACAATATCACATGAGTAGCAATGCGATGTGGCTGTATATCGTCACTGGTGGGACACTAAGACAACGCACGCTTCCACCAATGCCGATATGCAGCCACATCGTACTGCTACACGTGTGATATTGCTCGTGTGATATTGCTCGTATATATTCCCCCATTCTCAGGTGGGAATGAGGGAAAGCTCACTCCTCTCCTTTCCTTCATTTACATTTGAAGCCACTCCCTTTTGTTCACTCACCCTCCTCTTTATCCAACTTACACAGTCTGACTATTTAAGGGAAATGTCAAGAAGTTCGGGGCGATTCTGCAATCAGATTAGCCCGTAGTATAAAGCTCATGCTCTATACTAGGTATGTATATTTTGAAGTCAGGTATGCATCTTTTGGTCTCAGACATTTTGGTCTCAGACATCTCAATTTGATGTCTTGTATTGATTGTTTATGAATTGACTGAATAATTGGCATAACACACATTTACCTGACTAATAAATTGTTATGTTTCAGATTGAAGAATTTGTCTTGTATTATTAACTGTAGAAGATTACGTTAAGTCCGTAACACCACAAGCCCCTGTACAGGTTAGTAACAGACTAAAACACGATAGACGACGCAATGTGGCACACTATACGATGTTCTTAGAGCTCCGACTAACACATTGACATTATTTCAAGTACACTTAGACTGTACAGGCTAAACCTGTTTTTTTATTTAGAACAACAGAGTATTGTTGAGACCAATCTACATGTGGGTGGGCCTATATCTCTAAACTTATAATACTGTTTAAATCATATTAAAATTATATATATGTGTGTAAGTGCTGGGCAACGGTAAATTTTTTTAAAATCGTGATTAATCTCATTGTTATGCATTGTTATGCAGTGGCGCAGTGGGTAGCACTGTCGGCTCACAGCAAGAAGGTCGCTGGTTCGAGCCTCAGCTGGGTTAGTTGGCATGTCTGTGTGGAGTTTGCATGTTCTCCCCGTGTTCGCATGGGTTTCCTCTGGGTGCCCTGGTTTCCCCCACAAGTCCAAAGACATGTGGTATAGGTGAATTGGGTAAGCTAGTGTATGTGTGTGAATGGGAGTGTATGGGTGTTTCCCAGTGATGGGTTGCAGCTGGAAGGGCATACACTGCGTAAAACGTGCTGGATAAGTTGGCGGTTTATTCCGCTGTGGCGACCCCAGATTAATAAAGGAACTAAGCCAAAAAAAATTAATGAATGAATGAATGAATGTGTATGAACAACAACTACAAAAACATATTCCCATAACATTTAGCAGTTAAAATATTTTTAATCTCAACTTAAATGGTGTAATCAAATTGAATTTACAACCAAAGATATTTGCCACTGCCAGTACATAAAAGTGTTGCCTAATTTGTAATAGAAATTAAGTTATGCTCAGATTTCAGAGACTTGATCTTAATAATATATATTCATTTATTCATTAGGATTAACCCCTTGAGATGTACCATCTCATTTTCAAGAGGGTGCCACAATTAATCACAATCACATAATAATAACACACACACACACACACACACACACACACACATAAATTACATAACATCAACAAAACATAAACATTAACAAATGGGAAAGTAGTATATATACATACATACATACATACATATTCATAGTACAAAAAAACAAATGTACAGATTACATTTGTGGTACAAATCACCACATAAACAACAACATTCTCAGGAGAAACAAGTACAGTCCAAAGTAAAATGTGACAGCAAAGTTTGCTTAAACACCTTAAATGATGCAATGGATCGAATGTTAGCAAGTAAATGATTCCAATCTATTGGATCCTTAAACATAAAAGCTCTTTTAGCAATAGACTTTTTAAAATGGGGAACAAAACAATAAGTTTGAACAGAATGTCTAACTTGATCATTTAAGGGAAAAAAAATACATACAATTGTTATAAATAATAAGGATACTTAAAATGAATACATTTAAATGTAAATTGAAGCCAGTGAATATGTCGCCTTGTGTGCAAAGATGGCCATTGGAGTCGATCATACATTATACAACGATGTGTATAAAAAGAACAACCCAGAACAAATCTGCAAAGTCTATTATATGTTGTATTAAGAAGAGCAAGATTTCGATGCAGTCTGATAAACAATATCACAATAATCAAAGATTGGTAATATAAGTTGAAGAGCAAAATGTAAATGAAAACAATATTTAGACCGATGTAAGATACTAATTCCAAAATTGACTTTGCTCACAATATGATTAATATGTGATTTAAAAGGAAAGTTCAGAATCAAGCCATACTCCAAGGTATTTAATCATATCAATTTTATGCAAAGAAGTACCATCTTTAATAATATAGAACAAGAGTAACTTTTTGATTTAAGTTTTTTTCCTGGAACCAAAAATCATAATATAAGACTTAGTTTTATTTAGCATTAATTTATTGTCTAGAAGCCAATTTTGTTAGAGATTAAAATCATATTGAAGAGAAAACTGGATTGACAACCTGATGGAGCCAGAGGTGGAGCTATAGACATTTATAATAGATAGCTAGACGCTCCATGAGCTGCTGGAAAGTACGTCAATACCACCACCGCCATCTTAATCCAGTCACCCAGTCCTGCATCGCTGTTATACCTGAATTGTTTGATTATTGGGGCTGTTTAGATCGCCGCAGAGTAAACCTCATCTCTGGGAATTACATTTCACAGGTAAGAATTCTTTTTTTTTTTAAGTAAAAAAAAAAAAAAAAAGTTTTTTAAATAAATAAGAACAGCTGAGGAAACAGTGGGAGGGATTTTCTTATTTACAAGAGAACTTTCTCTATCTAATATGTGATTAATGTGTGTAACAGCTGAGCATCAGCACTGCACCAAAATAATGTCATATATAGCCCACATGAAAAATACTGTATCGTTAGTAGTATATGCTAAATACTACAGTGATTTTGAACTATATTAAGTGTATTGCACTGTATACATTATAGTATTTACAATAACCTTTGTTAATGAACACTACATCATACTATAAATATAGTGATCTGATAAACTGTAATAAATACTCTAAACATTTTCCTATAGTAAACTGTAGTACATTATAGTATAATATATCCTATAGTTGTAGAAATGTATGTTGTGATACCATAGCAACTATATGATCACAAAAGAATAATTCAACTCATTATATATGGTTCAAAATTACTATAGTATTTGCTATAAATTACTACAGTGTTGTTTTTATGTGGGAGTGCAGCCCAATATATTAGAACACTAGTATTTTCACCAGCTAAAATTATTTTAAGTCAGTTTACATTGCACTTTGCTATTAATTGTATTTATGCAGTGTGATTTTTGTTTGCAAAAGGAGTTTGACAGCAGCCAATCCTCCATGGAGAGATCAGGTAATCTCTCCATGGAGAGCTTCAGTACTGGAAACTGGAAAATTATAGATTTGTGTAAAATGCTGTAACAGTGAGGTTATTTTCAAAAGTAAATTAATACATTTTCTTTATCACTGAACTTGTATAAACTAAATTAAATCAACATTTGGTTGGCATTATCAATCATCTTTTTTCTTTCTTATCATTAGTTTTATCTTACACAAAATAATGATGCACCACGTTACCAAACTGAACACACAAACTTTGTGTTTAAAGGGTTTACCTTTAATAACTGATATATTAATTGATGTATTATATTATCATATTATTATATAACATTATATAATTGTTATTATTATTAATGCTTAAACTATAAAATGTTATTAAATCTTTTAGGATTTTTTTGTTCATAACAGAAATGATACAGTTTTCTAAACGTTTCTAAACAGACATTTTCATATCTATAACAACTGCTCTCTCTATCAGTTGCAGTGCAGAGATGAATGTTCCATGTGACATCATGCTTGTCAAAGGTTTAACATTTCAACCTTAGTTTTACTACTATATTAAATATATCCTAATATTAAAAAAAAAATTGCTATTGCTTTTCATCTGTATGTATGTGTTTCAAAAGTCTACATTTATTACTACTGGTGCTAAATTTACCTTTCTCTTGTGGCGGAAGTTGCTTTCATCAAGCACAGCAAATTCTTGACCACCTCCGATTACCTGTCCACTTCTTCTTCTGTATTGTTTCATGGCTGAATGGCAAACCTTTCTCATGATACTAGACATCTTAGAAAGAGTTCTTGAACTTTTTGCAACATCATCCTGCATCATGTCAATTTGTCTGATCCGCAATCCCTGAGTGAACCTGTAAATAGGATACATAAAAACAAAAACATTGTAACATTGCACTTTACATTATCTGCTACCCTACAATAGACTAAAGACTAGAAACACTTAGGGTGCTTTCACACCTGTGGATCGATTCCTTTGTTCCGAAACAGAGATTAAAATTGTTACAATGTTGCACTTTGTTCTTGGTGCGGTTCGCTTTCACATGTCAAAGTTTCTTTCACATGTCAAAGTTTCTAAACAGGCCAAAATAGGAGATGCTGCTTGCTGCAGAGCCATTTGGCCTCCAACGAGGGGGAGCTTGAGCTCTAGCTCCTCCTCCTATAAGCTGTTTTAATGCGTTCCCTCACCCCACCCCTAACCCCAACCCCCAGTGACATCACTAGTAGAAGAAGAAGAAGCAGCAAGGAGGAGCTAGAGCTCAAGCTCCCCCTTGCTGGAGCTCAGCTCTGCCCATGTGGCTCTGCAGTGAGTACCACTTGCAAAATAGTTAAAACAAGTCACGTGCGAGTAAACTCTCCTCACATTGGTCAGAGTTCCACGATTTATTTTTCAGAGTTCCGCTCAGTCTTGCGTCCTTATTTAAATTTATGACGATGAGCAATAAGACAATATTAGCGAAAAGCTGCGCTTTAATTTTGAATGGTGACACCCACAGACATCGTCACTAGATATAAATCAGAGGTAAGACTTTCTTATAGATAGCAGTTGGCTAGAATTATGCATTATAGGCTTTACATTATAGAGAGAAATAACAGATAAACCAAGACTGCTGTTCGGTCAGTTTCCTAAAGGATAAACAGCTCTCGTTAATAGTTAACATGCTTTCACTTTCGTATTTGACATGAAACTTACATTTACTGGTAGGAATGACACCCCGCCCTAGTCATAATTCTCTCTTCATATAGCCGTATATATGCCTATTACATATCCATAATACGCTGTGATATAGCCTGGTTCGAATCGTATTGCTTTCTCACTACAATCGATCCACTCCAGAGTTCGTTTCAATCGAGCCGAGACCACCTCATTCAGGCGCAGTTTTGGCACGGATCAAAGCGCGATTGCTGGATTCACATATGCCAAACGAACCGCGCTAGGGGAAACGCGCCAGGTTCCGAAAGAAAAGTCTAGGTGTGAAAGCACCCTAAGCCTCTGTCCCAAATAGCACTTGTGGTTCTGTGAACTTACAAAGGCCAACACACACGTTTCACAGTAATACTAAGTATATTGCAATAAAAAGAAATGCAAAGGAAAAAAGTAACAATAGCATTGATATTAAAACTCTTTGAATTGTAAATACATATTCTATATTTTTATGCGGTTGTAATATATGTATATATATTCATTAATTCAGTGTTTCACTAGTAGTGCTAATGTGATTACAAGTCATAATCATTTTATTAAATGGAGTTAATGACTAATAAAATTAAGTTGCATTATTTAACTAATATCAACACTGTAAATGTAACAAATTTAGCTTTATCTTACTGTTGCTTTTAATCCATTAACTAACACTACCTAATGAAACTTTATTTTAAAGTGTTCCCTATTGTACTTTTTATCCTTTTGCAATTTAATTTGTTTAAAACATTTATTTACTCTGAACATGTACAGTATATGCAATAAACCAATACAAGTATTTTTGTTATTATACCTGTTAAAGTAACCATTTTTGTAGATTTGTTCAATATTATGACAATACCATATATTGAGATAAAAGCTTCAGCAATTAACTGCAACTAGAAAATCTGATACTGTCATAAGCCTAAAAACAAATAAAGCACATTTATTATCACTAATCAAGCATGTAATGAACATTCACAGACCTATATTTATAGTATACTAAGTTGTTTCTTAACTAAGTATAAGTAAAGTTTTTTTAGAACATAAAAGTACACTAAATACACGTAAAGGTATGAGTTATAATTTAATTTATAAATAAATCATACCTAGCACAAAATTAGTTTGTCCAAAATAAGATTATTATTATTTGAAGTAGGAACACATCTGGAGTAGACCTATTGACAATTAGTCTGGCTGCACGAATACTTTACAAATACGCATATTTGTTTTGGGTTTTTCTTCACCAGGGCAGGCTTTATTTAAAATTACGGAATTTAAGTAGCTTTTATATTAAAAAAATTAGAGTAACACATTACTGGTGTGCTGCATCTTGTTACAAAACAATGACACTGATGCATTTTAACCTAATCTTAACTACAAGCGGTTGTTTTTCAGTTCAGACGTTTCAAACATGCATTTTACTCTCAGACTAAATCCACTCAATCGAAAATCAGAATTTTGTAGAATACTTAGAATATTTTTAAGTATCTGTCAATTAAGAAGTTTAGACCCAATAAACTATTGACTTTTCTGTCAATTAATGGAGAGAGGCTGGGAATGACTCCTGCGGGAGTCGGGCTTGGGGGCGCTCCTGCGGGAGTAAGAGCCCGGGGGTGGACTCCTGTGGCAGGCGAGCTTGGGAAACTCCTGCTGGGGAGTGATGGCCTAAGCGGAAGGAAGATGGAGAAGCGTAGCTTGTGCTAGAAGGGAGGGGAAGTAGCGGAGAAACTCAACGCTGAAAAGGAAAGAGAAAAGGAGAGGCGGAGAGACTCGACGCTTGGAGAAAGCGGAGCACTCGACAATGCAAGGCAGAAAGAAAAAGGGGGGTGGAGAGACTCTGCGCTTGAAGGGAGCAGAGCACTCAACGCTGGGACAGAAAAGGGGAGCGGAGAGACTCGACGCTGGAAGGGAGTGGAGCACTCGACACTAGAAGAAAGGAAGGGGGCGGAGAGACTCGACGCTGGAAGGGAGCGGAGCACTCGACACTGGACGGAAGAAAGAATATATTTTTTTAAATGGGGGGGGGCAGTGATTGACTCCTGCGGGAGTCGGAGCTCGGGGTATCACTCCTGCGGGAGTCAGAGCTGCGCGGGCCGAGGTTCTGCAAAAGAAGTGAAAGGGAGGGGGCGGTGGAGACCTTGGAGGTCTTGAGGGGAGTGGAAAGGAGTGAATGCAGAGTTGCTTGCTCAGAAGAGGGGGGGGGGGGGGGCGGGGGGGGCTGATAAGGGTTTGTTGGGCGGTTTTAAGGTGGTAGTGGCTAAGGCGTAGGAATTAATAGCATCTGATGACCATCGGCCAAGGGCCTGGATTTGATGTTGTGAGAGGCCTTTGTGTGCTGCAGTAGTAGCTGCTCCGATCCTGAAGGAATGACAGGAAAAGGGGTCTGGGGAAAAACCTGAAAGGCGGAGGACGTCTTTTAAGTGCTTTTGGAACCAGAATCGTGTTACAGGATGGTTAGCGTCATCTGCAAAGAGGGGGGAAAAGGGCTTGGGATTTTGACGCCTCCTGTAGTGGAGAAATGCTAAAAGGGTTTGGAAAGGACTTTGGGAGGTCAAATATATAAACAAAATGGCCTTTCCTGGACTGGTCTGTCTTGCTTTGTTTGATAAAGAAGGTAAGGGTTTCTTTATCCAACAGAGTTAGATCTGAGATTGTGGGTTGGATAGCTGGGTTAAATTTGGAGGTTGTGGTCAGCTCAGAGCACCTGAGGAAACCAAAAAATGCTAGGTTAAACATAGCATCTAGGGTGTGGGCTGTGTGTAATGACTGGTAGCCTTTGCGGAGGGTAGATATGCATTTAGAGAGAATGCTGAGGGTGATGGGTTGTCTAGGATCTGGGGGGTGGGGGGGTTGGGCTTTCTGTATGCCCTTAATGAGAAGGTTTGTTTGGGAGTTGGTTATGGCATCAGAAGGGGCTCTGTGAATCAATTTATGAAAAAATTGGATGCCACTTAAATAGCTTTTGATGGAGCTAGCTTGGATATTCTTTGAGATGTGGAGGTAGGAGATAAATGAGGTGATGGAGAGGAGGGAGAAATCAGCTTTATAGAGTGAATGAAAGTGTTTGAAGGCATTCCAAGCCGTGAAGTATGATTGAAGAGTTCTGGGAGCTACGGCTTGTAAAATAAGTGAAATGGAGGTTTCGCGGAGGTTATAGAGGGGGTGTTTCAAAGCAATTTCAGTTCTGAATAGTGAGGGACTGGGGTTGGATGGGGATCCGCTTCTGGAGCTCACAGCCAAAACCTCTGGAAACAGAAACGAGAGAGAGAGTCAGCAATTTGGTTTTTAAAACCTGGTACATGTTAAGAAGTTATAATAAATTGCTTTTTAGCTGCGGTCCAAATGAGTCGCTTTTAATAAAGGCATGAGCGTTGTGGAGTGCGAGCGTCCTTTATTGATACATTGTACGGTGGCTTCGTTATCGCAATGTACTAGAATGCTAGAGGCGGACCATTCATCACCCCATAGAATGGCAGCGACGACGATGGGGTATAATTCGAAATGGGCGGATGAATGTAGATTTTGGGGGATATCTAACATTTGGGGGGGGCCAGGGAGCGGCAAACCAGCGTCCTTGATAGTATCCCCCGAAACCTACAGAGAGGGCGGTGTCCTTGAATAATTTAATATCGACGGGAGATGAGATCAAATCAGAATAGAAAAAGGAACGGCCGTTCCAGTGTTGCAGGAAGGATATTCATAATCTTAATTCGTCGTGGCTGGAGTTAGACAAGGGAATGGTGTCTTCTAAACTATGGACTGAACTAGCGAGCTGGAGTAAGTGCGTAATGAAGGGGCATCCTTGGGGAATGATACGCATAGCGAAATTTAAATGCCGGAGAATGGAAATGAGCTCGCATTTTTTGCAATCTTGTTTTTCGAAAAAAACGGATGCAAGTGAAATGATGCGGTCAATTTTCTCTTTGGGGAGAGAAGCTTGGAATTTCTGTTAATCTAAATTGATGCCCAGGAATTCGATTGTGGTATCGGGACCGGAGGTTTTCTCGGGAGCGAGGGGAACACCGAAATCTGTGAAAACCTTTTGGGTGATCGCGAGGTGTTTAGCCGGTGACGCAGCCATAGGGGAGATGATGAAGAAATCATCTAAGAGATGGATGAGGTAGGGAATGCCGTAATTATTTGACAGTATCCAGCATATGGCTTCGGAAAGCATATCAAATATCTTGGGGCTGCTTCTGCAGCCGAACGTTAGACGGACTGAAAAATAGAATTTGGAACGCCACTGAATGCCGAAAAGGTGCCAGAATTCGGGGTGGATGGGCATGATTTTGAATACTGAAGTGATATCTACTTTAGCGAGCCAAGCGTTGCGACCGGCGATTTTAATTAAAGAGATAGCTTGGTCTATGTCGTGGTAGTGGAGAGAGAATTCGTCTAATGGAATGGTACTATTAATACTAGGAAAGTATGAATTATGGGGAGAGGATAGGTGGAAGATTAGACGTTTTTTGCCAGAGAATTTGCGAGTGGCGATGCCAATTGGGCTAATACGATAGACGCTGAACGGGGGAGAGGGAAAAGATCATAAAGTTATTTTCGACTTTTTGATCAAGTGATCTATGATTTCGGGCTCTGCGGTGGCAGACTGAAGATTAGGACAGACTAGATTATAAGAAGGGAGAGCTGTGATGCCAGGGTTGAATCCGTGAGTTAAACCTGAACCGAGAAAATCTGAAAAGTTAGGATCAGGATGAGCACGTAATTCAAAAGACAGTTGAGAAACATTTACAGGAGTCGATAAATAATTTTTGGATTTTTTATTTTCTCTAGATACGGGACATACAGTGCATGCGTGTGCGCCGCCACAGTAATTACAGAGGTGGAGGTATTTGCACGGGTGTCAAAAGCACCTGCCAAGATTACAATTTTGTCAGTTTTCGTGGGAAGGAAAGGAAAAGCGCAAACATAACGTTATGACGCGCTGTTCAGTGTAACAGTCCAGTTTCACATCTTATAAGATAATATCACCTGTTTTAGAATAAAGTATTGCTTTCACATGCATTGATTCGGATATTGCATAGAGAATAACAGAACAGGACGTTAGTTGACTGTCAGACGCAGTGACTGCCAAACTGAAAGCGATTGTCTTGTTTCAACTCCTGCACGTGAATCATGACCTACAAACACTTAATTTAGGCTTTCATGGGTTTGTAATATTTAATCGTTTAAAATCGTTGCAATATGTTAATGTAACAGCCATTTAAAACACGAGAAACATCAGGGAACTTGCACTGTCTTTACAGCTCATGTCCGGAATCTTTGGATGTATTTTACACACAGAAACAACTCCTCTTTCAATAAAGCATTAAGACTGCAGACGCTGCTATCTTTCCCACTGCATTCAGATCAGTTTTATTACGCATTATGGACTTAATGCTTTGACAAAAGTCTTGTCACTTAACAGAAATAATGTACAGCATAGAATATAAGGTCATGGTGCAGTGGAAAAATAATTAATATTGTGTATGACTCCCATGTGTTGAAAACGTTTTTTTGTATTGTGATTTTGTATTTCCTGTTGTTGATCACATGGGTGAGTCAGGTGCATATTTACCTGATTGTGTTTCGTTTGATACGATAGTAGAGAGGGGGTGAGTAGGGGGAGCGCTCACTTTTCTGTTAAACGTTTAATACGTTTTACTGGTTTAATAGTATATTTGTTTGTTTCATCATGTTAATAAACCTTCAAAGACAATGCAAACGAAAGAGAACGCGTCACAGAGGTATTCCTTCTACTTAGCCTCTCAGCGGCTACAGGCTGTCGCTATACTTTAGTCAACAGAAAACGTTCGCATTTGGTTTTGGACGCAGTTTGGAAACGGTTTCCTGGCACTTCATCACTTCATATTGAGCTATAAAAAGGAGTAGCGTACACGCACAATGGCTGAAGAGGTATGTCAGCTGTTTAAAGGATTATAGCTGCTTGCTGTTGTTGTGGAAGACGCGGTGATAGCTGCTAAGTTGAATGGAGCGTTGGATTAAACGCGGTTTGTGTTGCTCTTGCTTATGTTATGGGCTTGTGTGTTGCTCTGCTATGCTCGTTCATTTATTGTTGGACTTGTGCGCGCTGAATGCGGCGCAGTTTGGAATTGAGACGCAGTTTGTTGCGTTTTGAGAATGAACTCGGAGGACATGGAGCACGTTGCTGATAGTGGCAAACGTGAGCATAAGCCCACGGCAAAAGCCATGGCGGCTAAAATTGAAGCCTTGCAAAGGGATCGTAAGAGTAAAGTGAAGAACGTGATTGTGTCCATGAAAGAGTTGATGGCATGTGATGACAATGCGTCTCAAGTGTGTTCAATGTTGAAAATAATAAAAGTGCTGATGGATGATGCATTTAGGTTGCATGGAAATGTGTTACCTTTACTACCTTCTGAGGAACAAAACAAACAAACCGAATGGTTTGATTCAGTTTCTAAGTACTACAATGGCTTTGTACAGGATGTTGAACAGTGGACGGCTGAGACTGGGAAGTTGTGTGGCGCAAATGTTTCAGGTGCTCGAGCGATCCCTGTATAGCTGTATAGCACCTTTTGATTCTCTTGAGTCCAGGCTTGTGGAACCACATGCAACATCTCAATATATTTGTGAATCTGATATTACACCTTCTGTTGAAGTTGTGTCCACAACACACAATACTCAGCTTCCTGATCTACATCTACAGACTGGAATGGATGTTGAAAATGAAGTTCAATCAGTGGACAGTGTTTCAAATATAAGCAATAAAAGATCTAAAGCATCATCTCATGGATCTCGATCCAGTCGATCTTCCATTTCCTCTACTCATCTTAAGGCTGAGGCAGAATTGGCTGCTTTATTGGCTTCTCAACAAATGCTGCAAAAGAAACATGCTTTGGAGGAGCAAGAGGAAAAGTTGAGGAGAAACAAGGAAAGTCTGGAGTTGGAAACGGAATTAGCAGTGTCAATGGCAAAGATGAAGGTGTATAAAGATGTGGAATCAGAATCACATGCATCTGTTCACAGAATTGTGTCCAAACCTCTCCAATTTGATGCGCAGCCATGTGTACCATTAATTAATGTGCAAGCAACAACACAGTCTATGCCAATATCTTGTGTGTCACATGTTGGTGATACACAAAGAGTTTCAAGCAGTTTTCAATCCCAGTTTGTACAGCAACAGCAGCAACAACAGCAATCAACAAGATCTAAAACAAAACTTTCACAATCTACAGTACCTAATGTGACATCATCGGATAATCAAAATGCTGGATATGTTCAGGGTTCAAGTTTTCAAAATGATCAGAGCTGCCCAAACATACTTAAGCTTATTGATAACCAAAATGAAATAGCTACCTTGTTGGTTAAACAACAAAGCTTGTCTTCACTTCCACCTAGAGAAATTCCATATTTCGATGTAGACCCATTGCGCTTTCATGAGTTCATGTGCTCATTTGAAGAGGTGGTTGAAAAGAAAGCAGACAGACCAGGGGATTGTCTACATTTTTTGGAGCAATACACACGAGGACAACCGAGAGAGCTTGTTCAAAGTTGCCAGTACATGACCTCTTCACAAGGTTACCAAAGAGCTAAGACCTTACTTAAGGAAAACTTTGGCAATGAGGTAAAAATAGCTTAATCTTATATGGAAAAGGCTCTTTCTTGGAAACCCATAAAATCTGAAGGTGCTAGGGCTCTACAAGATTATGGTCTCTTCTTAAGGAGATGTTGTAATGCTATGCATAATGTACACTATATGAATGAACTGAATTTCAGGAAACATTACCTGTTGGAGGTAGGAAGATGAGCTACCACTATCTCTTCTACACCACATGTAAAAGAATATAGTAAGAGATCTTCAAGAGGAATTTGTCTTGTCTGTAATGGAGAACACACACTGGATGAGTGTCATAAACTTGACAGGAAAGGTCACAAAGAAAAGATGAAGTTTTTGAAGATAAAAGGAGTTTGTTTTGGCTGTTTGTATACAGGGCACATCAGCCAGGACTGCAAAAGAAGAAGTACCTGTAATGTATGTGGCCTCAAACACCCAGGCCTTCTACACATTTATCCTCATAAGAATGAAGACAATATGGTTAAGAGGGAATCTGAATCTAAGGCAGCAGTACATGGTGCTGTAGTTTCTCTTCAAACTCTAGTGGTCTTACTGGGGCTGGTAAGGACATTTGTGCATTGTCTATTGTTTCAGTTTATGTTAAATCAATAAAAGGTAATGTTGTGATGACTTATGCTTTTCTTGATTCTGGGAGCTCTGCTTCATTCTGTACAGAAAGTTTAATGAACAAGCTCAATCTCACTGGAAAGAAAGTAAATATTCTGCTCAGGACAATGAGTCAGGATAAATCTGTTGGTAGCTATGTTTTGAAAGACTTGAAAGTTTCTGGGCTGAATCAAGAACATTACTGTGCCCTGCCAGAAGCGTATACCCAAAAGACTATGCCTGTGAGAACAGCAAACATTGCCTTTCAGAAAGATCTTAAAGATGGCCTTATTTGAGTCATGTATGCTTGCCAGCGATTAATGCTGATATTGAACTTTTGATTGGAGCTAATGGTCCAGAGGCGTTGGAGCCTTGGCAGATTGTACGTAGCCAGGACAATGGTCCATATGCCATACGAACAATGTTTGGGTGGACAGTTAATGGACCACTCAAAGGAGTGAGCATGGTTAATGAAGCTGATTATGGTGATGACGCTGACCGACTTTCTGTGACTGTGAATAGGATTGCTGTAATGAGACTGGAAGAGTTGTGAAAGCAGCAGTTTAAGACTGATTTTCCAGAGACAGTACATGAAGAACAGTCAGCAATGTCAAAAGAAGACTGTCAATTTATGGATTGTATGTCCCATTCAGCAAAACTAATCAAATGGTCATTATTACGTTGGCCTGCCATTCAGAAATGTTGAAGTGGTAATGCCAATGAATGGGAGAATTGCAGAGCAACGTGCCTTAAGTCTTCAAAAGAGGTTTAAGTTGAATCTTTCCTTTCATGCAGAGTATACAGCCTTCATAGATCCAGAAGGGCTATGCAGAAAAAGTACCCTTGGCAGAACTGGAGAGATGTGATGGACGTCTGTGGTATATACCCTATCATGGTGTATATCATCCCAAAAAACACAAAATTCGAGTTGTGTTTGATTGTGGAGCTTCTTTTCAGGGTACATCGTTGAATAGCATGCTTCTGCCAGGTCCCGATTTAACCAGTTCGCTGGTGATTGTCCTTTTACAATTTAGACTTGAACATGTTGCCATGACGGCCGACATTGAATCCATGTTCCATCAAGTCAGAGTTCATCCAGGAGACTGTGATGTTTTGAGATTCTTGTGGTGGCCAGAAGGTAAGATAAACAACAGTCTAGATGAATACAGAATGGTAATCCATTTATTCAGTGCAACATCCTCTCCAAGTTGTTCAAATTTTTCATTGTGGAAATGTGCAATAGATCAAAAGGATCAGTTTGATTCCCGGACATTGGATGTTGTTTTCAATAACTTCTACGTAAATGACTGCCTCATTTCTGTTTCTTCTGAAGTAGACGCTGTGCAACTGTACAAGGATCTCACTAGTATGTGTGCCAAAGGAGGATTTAACTTGTCAAAATGGATAAGTAACAGCTGTATTAGCTGCGATATCCGAGAAAGACAGAGAGACAAAGGTAAAGGATCTGGATTTGGATCAAGATACGTTGCCACTGGAAAGAGCGTTGGGAGTGCAATGGTGTGCTGAATCAGACGCCTTTCAGTTCAAAGTTGTGGTTAAAACCCGACCTTTTACTAGGAGAGGAATTCTCTCAGTAGTTAGTTCCATTTATGATCCTTTGGGATTTCTGTCACCTGTGATTTTGTCTGCTAAAAGAATATTGCAATATTACTGTGCAGAGAGGGGATAGGATGGGACAATGTTATTCCTCTTGGATATGTTCGAAGTTGGACGAACTGGTTAGAGGATCTTCATCGCTTGGAGAGTTTTCAGGTTAGAAGATGTTTAAAACCTGATGGGTTTGGATAAGTAACTTCTGCCCAGATACATAATTTCTTAGATGCAAGCGAGCAGGGATATGGTGTGATATCCTATTTGCTGCTTCATAATGAACAACAAATGGTACATTCTACTCTTCTGGTAAGCAAGGCAAGAGTTACTCCATTAAAACCCATTACAATAACTCGACTGGAACTTATAGCTGCTATGTTGGCTAGCCGCATCGACAAGATCTGGATGAAAGAACTGAAGATGCCCTTTCAGGATTCAATATTTTGCACCGATAGCACTTCAGTGCTTAAGTATATTCGAAACAAGACCTCCAGATTTAAGTGCTTTGTAGCTAACAGAGAGTCTGAAATTCTGAAAGCTTCGGATGTAACACAGTGGAGATATGTGAACTCGTCAAGCAATCCAGCAGATCTGGTATCTAGAGGAGTGAAAGTGGATGCATTCTTGAAGAATGAGACGTGGATTTCTGGTCCCACATTCCTTGTTCGACCACCGGAAGAGTGGCCAAAGGATCCAACTGATGGAGACTTAATATTGTCTCCCGATCCTGAGATCAAAAGAAGTGCTCTGGTAAATATGGTTGAGGTCAAAGAAGAATCTGACTCTGTATCTCATCTCATCAATTACTTCTCCACTTGGGTTCGATTAAAGAAAGCTGTAGCATGGATCCTTCGTTTGAAGAAAATCTTAATGGACCTTAGCAAGGAAAAGAAGGCTTCTCTTGTTTGTTCTGGTGCAGATACATATCAACAGGGGAAAATTGTTAACAAGGAAATGCAGAAGTTTAAATCCACTCTGTGTAAGGACTTGCTTTCAGTGGAATAATTGGAAAATACGGAAATGGAAATCATTCGATTCTGTCAAAAGAAGAAATTTGTTGAGTTGACAAGTCTACAAAGGGAGGGAGTAGTTAAACAAAATAGTCCTCTTTATAGCCTTAATCCAATTCTTCAGTCTGATATTGTTAAGGTTAGTGGACGTCTTGGTAAGGCATTGATACCTGAAGAATCTAAACATCCGATCATATTGGCTAAAGACTGGCATATTTCTAAGTTGATCCTGCGCCAAATTCATGAAGAGGTAGGACATAATGGACGGAATTACATGCTGGCTGCCCTTCAACAGCGCTATTGGATTCCTGGAGCTAGTGTAGCCATAAGAACAATTCTAGCAAAATGTGTAGTGTGCAGAAGGTTTCATGGAATTGCTGGCCATCAGCAAATGGCTGATTTGCCTCAAGATTGAGTTTCACCAGACAAACCACCCTTTACACATGTTGGTGTAGACTGTTTTGGACCTTTGCTCGATGAGGACAAGCGGCTGAAATACGCTCAGATAATGGAACAAACTTTGTCAGAGCTGAAAGTGAATTATAGGAAGCAATACAAAATTGGAATCACAAGCAGATTAATGATGTTCTTCTTCAAAAGAGGATTAAATGGATCTTCAATCCTCCAACCAGCTCCCACCATGGAGGGATCTGGGAAAGGCTCATCAGATCAGTAAAGAAAATCCTGAATTGCATTCTTCATACATTCTTGTGTGAAGTAGAATCTATACGTAACAGTCGACCCATAACCAGATCTTCTTCAGGTGCATATTTACCTGATTGTGTTTCCTGTTTGATACGATAGTAGAGAGGGGGTGAGTTGGGGGAGCGCTCACTTTTCTGTTGAACGTTTAATACGTTTTACTGGTTTAATAGTATATTTGTTTGTTTCATCATGTTAATAAATCTTCAAAGAAAATGCAAACGAAAGAGAACGCATCACGGAGGTATTCCTTCTACTTAGCCTCTCAGCGGCTACAGGCTGTCGCTATACCATGAACTTGGAGGACTGCATCCATACATCTCTGCATTTACTCAAATAACTTATTCATAAAGTCATCTGGAATGGCAAAGAAAGTGTTCTTGCAGGACTTCCAGAGTTCATCAAGATTATTTGGATTCATCTTCAGTGCCTCCTCCATCTTACCCCAGACATGCTCAATACTGTTCATGTCTGGTGACTGGGCTGGCCAACCCTGGAACACCTTGACCTTCTTTGCTTTCAGGAACTTTGAGGTGGAGGCTGAAGTATGAGCGCTACACTGTAAAAAAAAAAATTACTGCCCAAACTCAAAATTTTTAAGTCACCGGTCACATCTACATTTTTCAATTGGCCCAAATGAAATTCGACAAACTGACTTTTTTTTTCAATTGAAGCAACACCCTGTTAACATTGGCTAAATGAGAAATAATATGTTGAGCCAATTGAAAAACTACCAAGTCTGCCCAATCATGTTATTGGCCCAATTGAATATTTTAAATTGTTGTAGCATGCTTTTTTGTTTTCAAATAATTTTAAAAAAATGTATATTGGTGAATTTACATTGCTAAAGCAACTTTACTGAATTGTACTAAATAAAATACACAAAATAATGATACACTAAACACTGCCACATTTATTCGTTTTAAAAAATGGGCAAGCCATTTTGCCTCAAAAAGGTCGCACATACTTGAGAAGAAAAAATAAACTAAGTCATCTAAACAGAGTCGTCATATATCTGTCATTGATACTACTGATGTCCGAGGATATTCAACCAAACCCTGGACCTGGGACTCACCGGGTGGATGATGGATTTCTCATGGCCGGCGGATCATGTGGTTACATAATGTGCGGTTGCGGGCGGGAGTGAAGAGTGGCTGGTGTGCCTCGGGCAGATGAAGGATATTGAAGTCGGCGAATTGAACTCCGTGGCAACGCTATTGAATGTGGCGGATGGCAGTGTTTTGTTGTCTTTTGCTGAGGAAAGACTGGGTTTTGATTCCAGCACGGTGCTGTTTGAATCAACAGTGAGAGGGGCCAGTGGAGGAAATTATGATTCGCATCTGCTCTGTGTTGGTAGCGTTGAGTTTCAAATGGGGTCTGTGCATTGGACGTCTAAGGGTGCTTTCACACCTGCCTTGTTTAGTTCAGTTGAATCGCACTACAGTTCGTTTTCCCTCTTGGTGCGGTTCGTTTGGGCAGGTGTGAATGTAGCAATCGTACTCGAGTGCCCACCAAAAGCGTTTGAAAGCGTACAGAGACCACCTCTTCAAGAAGGTCTCGGTACGCTTTCAAACTAACCCTGGAGCGGTTCGTTTGTGGTGAGAACATGATTCGAACTAAAACAGACCCAACCGCAAAAAGTACTGCACCTTTTTGGACTAATCCAGCTGCTGTAGTCTGATGTGCTGTGGATTATGGAATGTGGAGGAAAAATATTTGTTGACAGCGCTTTACCAACAGTTTTAAACAGAGAGAGAGAGAGAGAGAGAGAGAGAGACAGAGAGGGAAAAACATTACCTGATGAATCATTGGTAATATTTCCGGAAGATGACCATGTCGCAGTTTAGCTAAATTAATTCACGCCTCCTCTTGAAGTGACTTGTGATGTGCCTTCGCCGTTTGTAGTGCATTAAAACATTGTTTTCCAGCCGCAGCTGTGCTTCATTCTCGAAATATATAGTTTGTCTAAAGTGATGTATACAAACTATATAGTATATTATGACCAGGGATACAATCAGCCAGCGCAGTCATCCCTTCATAGTAAAAAAGCGACCTTTTGTGTCTCCCCTTTTGTGTCTCCCGTTTCATTGGCATTTTCCCCCACGTTATTTCTGACCAATCGAAAAGCAGTTTAGGAAATACGTTCAATAACGTCTGGCCAATGAGTGATGTGGATTTTGTCAGATGACTGCATTTTGGTTCTTTTCTTTTGGTTCGGACCAAAGCAATCAGTGTGAAAGGGACCCAAAGACGGCAGAAAAATGCTACAGTGTATCATTTGTATTTGTTGCCCTTGGTCCGGACCAAATGAACGGAACACAGATGTGAAAGCACCCTAACAGTAACTTGACTCGTGACAGACAGCTTGACGTTCTTAACAAATATCATAAAGGTCTGAATCCAGCAATCAATAAACACAGAAGATGACTTTTTTTTTTTACTCTAAATCATGCAAAAATTACATGGAACCCTTGTTCTAAACCAAAGGGAATATTAGGTGGACATTTAAATATCCGTTTTATAGTTTCAAATAGTAATCAACTGGAACATTTATTGTCTGCTTCAAATTTGGACTTGCTGCTTTAAGTATTTCTGGATATAATCTCTTTAGAAGGGATAGAAATATAGGCAGGGGGGGAAGTGTGTTGGTCTATGTTTAAGAGTCACTTAAATGTCGTCCTATTGAATGGTCACATGAAACGGACCTGGAATGTATTGGGTTAAATATTTTACTATGTTCAGAAATGTCATTTAAATGTAATTTTTTTGTATAGGCCACCATCTGCTGATATTAGTTTTTATGAAAAATTTAACAAAATTTTAAAGGAATGTGATCAGTCAAAAGAAATGCTAATCATGGGGGATTTTAATATAAACTGTGAGAGTAAAACAGATAGGAAAAAGCTTAAAGAAATTGTAAGTAAATTTAATTCTATCCAATTAGTTAAAGGCCCAACAAGAGTAACTAGTTCCTCACAGACGCAAATAGATTTGATGTTTACAAATAGACCAGAAAGGATAATGAAAACATATAATCTTTTGACCGGTATATCGGATGATAATATTACATTGATATCACGGAAACTCACAAAAAACGCTTTGATAGTAGAGCACAGAAAAAAAAGAATTCATTAGAGAATTCCAAAAAATAAAATTTAAAATTTTGAAAACGCCCTTTAGCAGATTGATTGGTCAAATCTATTGAGTAGTCAAGATATTAACAGCAGTGATATGTTTCTTAAAATTATGAATAAAATAACTTATCTCACTAGAAAGGTTAAAAGTAAAACTAGACAGAAAATGACATTACCCTGGCTTAATCATGCCCTGCGGCAACAAATGAAAGAGCGTGACGTTGCATTAAAAAGGGCACTTAAATCAGGACTTCGCAATGATAGGCACATTTTTACATCGCTAAGAAATAAAGTGGTAAGAAATATGAGGAAGGCTAGGGCAGAGTTTTTTATAAGAATAATTGATAATGCTAGAGGTAGGGCTGTGGCGGTCACCGAGACAACCGCGTTGTCCATGCCACCGGCGGTAGTACGTGACGTCACGCACTGAAATTTCCGTTATGTTGCAAAGTATTGCATTTCTGTTAGAATATAACGATAGGCGCGATTCAGCAAGTTCAAGTTTAGCCATGAATCTGGTTGGAAAACAAATGTTACATCGCCGATCTGGGAACATTTTGGATTCGTACTGAACGAGAAAGGTGAACCAATAAATAAAAGAAGCTATTTGTAGGGTTTGTTTAAAAAAAAAAAAAAAGTGTTAAATGGGCAAACACGTCGAATCTCCACAGCCATTTCCGGTCATGTCACCCAGCCACGTATAATCAACTCCTGTCTTCTGAACGCAAACGCGCAGCTAGTCAGCCAGGTATCGCAGAGGCCTTTCCAAAAATGGGCAGATAAAAAAGAGAAAGTGATAAATGGAAGACATTGACGATTTTGGTCCCTCTTGTTCCTTTCATTTAGGCTATCTATTCACTTATTTGTTACTTTGCATTACTGCTTAAGTTATACTGACTTAGTCCGTTAATATACTTTTTATAGTAGTAATAATAATAATAATAATAATAATAATAATAATAATAATAATATGCACAGTTTTGCTATTACTGATTTTATTAATGAAGGTAATGCAACGATACCGTTTATTAACGCAGACGAAGCATGGCTTCAGCGCCAGACGAGTGGTTTAAATTATATTTTATTCTCCTTATTTATTTCCGTTTTATTTCAAACAACATGAATGAGCCTGTTTACCCTAAATTATCACTCAGCCTACCTACCGCAGCAAATCCACTTACTCAATGCACTATATACCTATTTCATTTATAACACTGTAAACTTGACTTCGCACGCCGATCATCTTTAAACTCAAAAGGCATTTATTAAGTGTCCTAACTTGAGACTGCTGCTGCATAATGGGATGTTTCTTTTTTTACAACTGTAAAACTGCGCTTTAGCCATGTCAAAATGAAAGCAAACATTAAAAAGGGTTTTGCGTTTTGACAATTTTATAGCTTAGTTTTAATAATATTAATAATAATAAATTATAATATTAATTATATTGTAGACTACTGTAGGACTGTGCAGTGTCCAACTAAACATTTTTAGTAGGGTACCCTAATATTAATCCCCTACTAAAAAACTAATGTGAAAAATTTCTTTAGCGTTTTTTTCTCTTTAGAGCTCAAAAGAGTTGTATTTAAAGAATTAGTTAACCAAAACATGAAATGAATTAGGCTGCTCGCCTTTATGTCATCCTAGTGCAGTTTTCTCCCGTGTGAGTTTAGAGTGCGCCTCCGCCGCCGCATGCGCGTTTTAAAGGCTTATATACATAACCCTGAACTGACGCGGGGACTAGATCTCTGGACTATTGCTTTAATTTAACAATTTTCATAATTTAATTGCTTTTTCATATTATAAAATATCTAAATTTGTGTTCTGAAGGTTGGAATGACAGAAGTGTTAATTAATGACGGAAAGAATTTTCACTTTTGAGTGAACTTCTGTCACAGATTATTTTACAGCATAATTGACCCAACCCCCCACCACCACCACAACACCGGCGGTTGTTGGTGACTTCCCACCGCGGTAGTAAAAAATTGTCACCGTCACAGCGCTAGCTAAAGGTAATGGGAAGAGTATTTGGAAAAATTTTAATACACTGACTGGAAGAAAAACTGACCATAGACTAAGTGAATTTAGACTAAACATAAATGGAAATCTCATTCATGATCAGGAAAGACTTGCAAATATTTTTAATGATTATTTTATTAATTCTGTTGCGCAACTAACTAAAAACTTTTAATCTAAATGTACGACACGCAGTCCAATCAATTATAATAAACCAATTTTTAAAATAGATGACATATCTGAATCTGATGTTTTAAATATTATAGACTTACTTAGAACTTCAAAAGCAAAGGATGCTTATTGATTAGATTGTGTTTTTAAAAACATACAAGGATATACTAGCTGGTCCTATCACCCATCTAATAAATATTTCAATTACACAAGGTATATACCCAGATGCTTGGAAATCAGCCATAGTGACACCGATTTTTAAAGCTGGCGAGCAAACAAATGTAGAAAACTATAGGCCGATCAGTATATTGCCTACAGTTGCCAAAGTAGCAGAGAAATGGGTAGCACAGCAATTGATTGCTTATTTGAATGCGGGACATACCCCTTTACATCCAATGCAGTTTGGATTTAGAACTAATCACTCAACCGAATCTGGTAATTGTTATCTTGACAAGGGTGGAGTAATAGGAGCAGTTTTTTCATATTTAAAAAGGGCGTTTGACACAGTAAATAATGAGGTACTCCTCTCAAAGCTCACACTTTTAAATTTTTCATCAGAGGCTATTAAATGGATGACTTCATATTTAACAAATATGAAACAATGTGTGCACCTTGGTAATAGTCAATCAGTATACATCAGTAATTGTGGAGTTCCTTAAGGATCCATTTTGGGCCCTGTCCTGTTTAGTCTGTATATAAATAACCTCCCACAAGTCTGTCCTACTGTTAATATTCAGATGTATGCTGATGAGACAGTTCTATGTGCACGCGAAAAACAAACAACTGGCAGCAAATTATTTAACTGAGGCATTGGTTCATGTCTCTGATTGGTTGTGTGACTCATATCTTAATTTGAATATAAGTAAAACTGTTTGTATGTTTTTCTCACAATCATTGACAGTTATCCATCATCCTGATGTATTTGTTACAGGAGAAAAGCTCAGGGTTGTCTCTGATTTTAAATATTTAGGTCTAATTTTAGATTTACAATTGACATTTCAAAAGCATGCCAAGAAGGTCATTAAAATTGTTAAATTTAATATGGCCAACTTCAGGCATATACGACCTTACTTGACTAATTAAGCAGCAAAGCCTTTCATGCACTCCATGATTTTTTTCTCATATTACCTCTTGTCTTACTAGTTGGTAACACACCAGTAAAACAGTTTTAAAATCAGTTGAATCACTTTTAGTATTTGATTAGAAGTCTATTAGGTATCATCATTGTAATATAATACAAAAACATTATTTATTAAGCTTTGATAATATGAAATATTTGGCTGATGCTTGTATGATTTTAAAAATTTTAAATGGATATGCTCCACCTCCATTATGTGAGTTTGTGACACACAAGAATAATCATGGTCGAGCAACACGATCTATTACTAGAGGAGACTGTGCTGTGCAGTTAAGACATACAACTTTTGCACGGTCAGTCTTCTCAGTTAGAGCCGGTCATTTCTGGAACACACTTCCTATTGATTTAAGGGGTATTACAAATTATTCAACATTTAAATACAAGTTAAAGAAATGGCTAAAAGCAAATCTATTTTGTAATCATGTGTAATTCTTCTCTTAACTTTTTATGAAATTCTTATATGTTTTATCCTTTTGTTGTATGTAACTTTACTGTTATTGTATGTGTGAATGTGTTTTTTGATTTTAGGTTCCCTTTTTAAAATCTGGCAGGGGGCAACAGAAAATTAGCCCTTGTGGCTAACTCTGGCTTATTTACAGTTGATTAATGAGCATTGTCCCGGTAAGAAGAAGAAAAAAAAAAAAAAAAAAAAAAAAGATTTCTAAAAACTTAGGCACTTTTGTGAAAATACATTAAAATAACAAATACATTGAACATTTCTACAAAATAAACCTTGCAAAATCATGCATTTTAATTCTCATCATATACACAAAGCTGAAGTGTAAATAAAACATTCACAGACATGCAAAAATGTCAAACACCATAAAATGTATATATTTTTTCCTGAGGTTACTTCAACTTTTTAGTGTAATGTCACCTGAATATTACAATTCCACAAAAGGTAATCAGAACTTATTAAAATCACAATTTTAATGGTTAAACCCGTTAATTAACATTAAACATCAAATACATTTATATATTAAAAATGTCAAAAACACCATCAAATCTAAACTATGAATTATTTAACCCAGTTGACAGATGATTGCAGAACAGAGAAAAAAAAACAACAACAAAAAAAAAACCTTCAAGCACGTGAAGCTGTATCTTCAAATATTTACCATGTGACTTAGAAAGTTCTTGTTGTACTCCACGTTGAGTAGAATCCAAACGTCTCCAATTGCAAGTTGCGGAGCACCATCTCTTCCGGGACAGCAGACATTCAGCTCAGTTGACAGGGCTCTGAAAGCTCACCATGCTGCTGCTTACGGTCTCAAGAATTCCCATCTTCATTGTAGTTGTGTGGTTTTCCAATGGCCCTGTATGTACAACATAGCAATGTCAATACGTCTACATATCAAATACATATATAAATGTAACCAGCCATTAATATAATTTTCAAAG
>CAIGQV010018127.1:12538452-12554114 GCA_903798115.1 Danio jaintianensis
TAAACATACAACTTTTGTTTCTACATGCCTTCCTTTCATGTTTCCCCATATTTCATTTGCTTTTACATTTTTGCATCCAGTATTTGTTTGCTGTTGGTTCTTTAAAAACATTCTCTAAAAAAAACAATAAATATTTTTTATAGTACATTCTTTAAAATCATACATTTTCTCACCTATTTTGACATATCATTTGTTTCTTTTTCTTTTTCAAAATTGTGTAGGTCTAGTAACCACTGAACCAAGTAGGCGTTAAAAGCCCAAGCAACAAAAAGGAACTTGCTTCTTAGGAAGGATTTATTAATAACAAAAAATACTTCAAATAGAAGATAAGAGAAAAAAACAATATTTCGTTTAATAGTAAATCTATAAGGCTACAGTAGAACTCTGGGCCGTACAGAGACCTTTTAAGGGGCAGGGGCTCAAGTGGAAAAAGGGCAGTTTTATTAAATAATAATATTTTTACTTTTTAATAAATAAAAAATATTAAAGGATCTTTCACCCTAAATTCACCATATACTCACCCTTAAAATGATAGTTCATTTAAAACTGAAAATTGTCACCATTTACTCACCTTTTACTAGTTCCAAACCTGTTTTACTTTTTTTCTTCTGTTGAACACACAAAATAATATTTTGAAGAAAGCTAAAAACCTGAAACCATTGACTTCCAGAGTAGTAAAAACAAATACCATGAACGTCAATGGTTACAGGTTTCCTGCTTTCTTCAAAATATTATTTTGTGTGTTCAACAAAAGAAAGAAACACAAAGATTAGAAACCACTTGAAAGTGCGTACATTTTCATTTTTGGGTGAACTATCCTTTTTCAATCTATTATGAGTTTTTTTTTTCTTCTGTAGAACAAAATAATAAAATATTTTGAAGAATGTTGGACACACTGAAAGTCACTGACTTTCATAGCTAGCCAATATGTAAATGTTTTTATAGCTTCAATTACCATTCTGAATAAAAGACTGCAAAAACGAGAGGAGAATATTTTCTCTATCCATCTGTTGTTTCTTCATTGCGTTAGCCGGTATGCTTATGATATTGCCGTCTAAACTTTAGCTAGCGTATTACATGGTTCTTAATCATGAGTATGTTAGCCAGACAAAATAGCCTATTTGCTTTTGGATAATAAGCTGTACGTTAAATTTGAGCCTCGGGTAGTCTTTTGTTAATCGTTACTTACCTCCAAACTATAAAGATAAAAGACGGATGAATTTAGGTCAGCGGTTCTGTCGATCATAGCGTGCTACCGTAACGGAGGTCAACTAGTAACACCTGTTTCACACACACTCCGTTTGCAGTGTGTGTATGGCCCATAGACAGTAAAGGTATGGCCAGATGCACTACGTGTGCAGTGCGGATGCAGGATTGACTTACTGTGAAAGTCATAGCGTTTTATTTGCGCCTCTCCTATCAATGGTGGCTTCATGGTACACTGAAAGGAGGAAAAAGAGACATGTTAGCAGATAATTGTTAATTCCGTAAAAAAATTAAATTAGTTAACAAGATAGTAACTTCACGTACCAGGATAGACCAATATGGTAAAAAACATAGGTTAGACGTCAAAATTACAGGAGGGAATTCACAGGAGGTGGCAGGCTAAAGTACGTTAATGCCCGTGCTGTTCATTTTTATGTCGAAATTACTGAGTCTTGCACTTGGTTAAACTTAAACATGATTAAATAAATACAGAATTCACTACTCACCATAACTTTGATGAAGGAAAATCCGTCTGAATATGTTTCGTCGGAGCTCCGCCATCGCTGCGCTGGAATTTGAGTATGCTGTTATGCACCAGGTGCCAATCAATGCCTTACATGCGCATGTGCACACGCATTTTTTGGTTTGTTGGCCACGATATTTCACTTCTGGTTGATAAATTGGCTGAACACAATTTAATGTGTTTGGTGAATATATATTTTTAATTTTAACTTCAGACCATCAGCTAAAATTAATACAGTGGGTTTTTTGTTTTTGGGATAATTATTGGGAAGTAATTTGTTGAGTAAATATTTAATTGTCAGTTTCCACAATTTTTCACAAAGTAAATTTTTTAGTGTATCCTGCTGAAGAATTTGCCCTCTCCTGTGGTTTGTAATGTAATGGGCAGCACAAATGTCTTGATACCTCTGGCTGTTGATGTTGCCATCCACTCTGCAGATCTCTCGCACAGCTGAATGCAACCGCAAACCATGATTTTTCCTTCACCAAACTTGACTGATTTCTGTGAGAATCATGGGTCCATGCGGGTTCCAATATGTCTTCCGCAGTATTTGTGATGATTGTGATGCAGTTCAACAGACGATTAATCTGAAAATCTACCTTGTGCCACTTTTCCAAATGATTCACTAGACGTCAAGTCACACGACAAGGTTGCTCAAAGTAAAGTCCCTGGAGGGTGGATTTATTTTCAAACAAAATAAGTGATTAATGAAGGAAAGTTGATAGGAGTGCTCTGGCGGGTGGCGTGCTCTTTTAGGCTGCAAGGGCTCCAGTGGATGCTTCTCTGGGTTCTTTCTGGTCATTAACTGCTGTCTGTAGATGTAAAAAAAAAGGGTGTTAGCTCTTTTCTCATGGAGAGGTTTCTCACCCTTTTCCAGGCTTGAGTAGCCCTTGGCTGATGAACTGCAGCTGGTTCCAATCTGACTGGGCCGAAAAGGTGCAGGTGATCCTTATCTGATGCCCCCCCCCCATGATGATATGAGACAGTAAGGGAGTAATAGGGGGTGGGTGGGGAGTGACCCCTGCCCTGACAGACCTGCAAAAGCTGCCCAGATCCAAGAGAGACCATCAGCATTGGCGTTGGTGGCTCCAGCCCGATGACGCACCACGAAATGGAATCCTGGAGTGTAAGGAACCACAGGTTCCGGGGAACACAGGTGAACCTCCGGCCAAGGAAGTAATAACGCAGCTCCAGGATTGGCCACTGATGTCCAGGGCCTCCTTCTCCATCGTGGCATAGTTTCTCTCAGCTGGGATCAGTTTTCTGCTAATGTACAAGATTGGATGCCCCTCACCTTCCTGGACTTGTGACAAGATGGCTCAATGTCCTGTATTGGAGGCATCCGTCTGCAGCAGGAAGGGGCAGCTAAAATCCGGGGCTCGGAGTACCGGTTCCGAGGTGAGGGCTGTTTTTATCTTCAGGAATGCCTCCTGCAATGCTGGTGTCCACTTGACCTTCTCCGGCTGCCCCTTCCTGGTCAGATCTGTCAGAGGGGCGGCTAAGGAGGAGAAGTTAGGGATGAAGCAGCGATAGTACCCCGCCAACCCTAAGAAAGCTCGCACCTGGGTCTTAGACTCGGGCCTTGGAGCTGAGCGAACCGCCTCCACCTTCTTGTCTTGTGGCCAGATGAGTCCCCTCCCAACTTGAAACCCCAGGTATTTCGCCTTGGAGAGCGCGAGATGGCATTTGCATGGGTTGGTGGTGAGTCCAGCACCCTCTGCAGATGGTCTAGGTGGTCCTCCCATGCCTTGGAGTGGATCACCACATCACACATTGGTAAGGCCGTAGAAGGATATCCACCATTCTTTGAAAAATTGGAGGTGCCCCATGAAGGCTGAAGGGAAGGGTCTGGTACTGCCAGTGGCCACTAGGGGTGGAAAAAG
Source organism: Danio jaintianensis (assembly GCA_903798115.1). Lineage (NCBI taxonomy): Eukaryota > Metazoa > Chordata > Actinopteri > Cypriniformes > Danionidae > Danio > Danio jaintianensis. The sequence continues at coordinate 12,542,065 of CAIGQV010018127.1, forward strand.
CAGTTTTTGGTTTTGCATTTTCAGAGAGTGGTACCTACCAGTAGCCTTTTGTAAGGTCCAAGGTCGAGATTTACCGGGCCCTTCCCAATCGATCCAACAGCTCATACACCCAAGGCATGGGGTAGCCGTCAAAGTCAGATACCTCATTGAGGTGGCGGAAGTCATTGCAAAAGCGGAGGGTGCCATCAGGTTACGGTACCATCACGATTGGGCTGAACCATGGGCTGCGTAATGGTTCTATCACCCCTAACAGCATTTTTTTACCTCCTCTTTAATCGCCTGCCGACGAGCCTCAGGGACCCTGTAGGGTCGCTGCCTGACGATGACTCCTGGAGGCATCTGGATGTCATGACGAAGCATGGTGATCTGCCCGGGAAGAGAAGAGAATACATCAGAAAACTGACCGATCAGGTGCTGCAGTTCCCCTTTCTGAGCAGCCGAGAGTTGGGGGTTGATGTCTACAACCACGGGATCTGAGGTGGCGAGGGTGGCGAGTTGGTCTCTAGTCCCAGTCCACTTCTTCAAGAGGTTAATGTGGTAGAGCTGGTCAGTTCTTCTTTTTCCAGGCTGCCGTATACTGTAAGTAACTGGTTCGATTCTCTCTAACACTGTATAGGGGCCCTGCCAGGAGGCCAGGAACTTACAGGCAGCCTTGGGGACTAGGACCATGACTCGGTCTCCGGGCCTGAATTCCTGTGGTTGGGCTACCTGGTTGTAGTGGCGCTGTTGGGCTGTGCTTTGACCAGATGTTCCCGGACTAATGGCATGACACGGTCAATCTTCTCCCGCATGATACACTACAGACTACAGTTTCACATGATACACTACAGACCGATGAGCTGCTGGCTGTTGCTCCCAGGCTTCCTTTGCCACATCCAGGAGGCCATGAGGCTGCCTGCCGAAGAGAAGCTCGAATGGGGTGAAGCCAGTTGAGGCCTGTGGGACTTCCCGGATGCCGAAGAGAACATAGGGCAACATGAGATCCCAGTCACGTTTGTCCTCCACAACGACTGGTCTCAGCATCTGCTTTAAGGTCTGGTTAAATCGCTCAACCAAGCCATCCATCTGGGGGTGGTATATTGTGGTCCTCAACTGCTTCACCCTCAACAGCCTGCAGAGGTCAGCCATTAGAAGGGGCATGAAGGGGGTACCCTGATTGGTCAGGATCTCCACTGGGATGCCGACTCGGCTGAGCTCCTGTGCAATGGCTTTGGCGGTAGCTTTTCTGAGTTGGACTGCCTCTGGATTCAGTTGAACCATGTTGGCAGCTCTGAGATGTCCAGCCATAGCACAGAATAGCATAGAATGTGCCAGCTCAAGCACCGTCTCCGTCTTGGAGTGTGGCACGACCAGCAAAAATTTTTCCTCCCCACTTCGCTGAGCAACCCAATAGAGCAGGCCATTCTGGACAATGAAGTGTGGGAGAGGGTGGGGGCCAGGCTGAGTTTCCTTTCCCTTGATGACCCGGACCTGGGTCGAGCAATGCTTTAGCCTGTCATCCCCTTGTTGTTCCTTAGCAAATGAGCCCCCTCCTGTCACCTGTTGGAACACATCATAAAAAAGATTGGGATTTTGGGAAGGGTACTCACCATCTCTCCCGCTGTCTGAGGCCAGAAAGATGGGCCGCTGATGGCATCTTCGAGATGCCCTCCGTCCACGATGGCTCCCTCTATGGCTGACAGGCTGGGCAACAGCTGCTAGTAGGAGATCTAATCCAGGCCAATCTCTCCCGAGTACAAATACCATAGAAACTGGAAGGTCCTTCACCACTCCCACTTTGGCCAGGCAACAGGGCCAGCCCAAATGGTCACTTTTCGCACTGAAACTTGGCTGGTATAACCGTGGACACAGGTTATGGGTAGGGAGGCTTTAGATTCCACCCGTGGGGCTAATATCTTTGGCTGCACCAGGCTGCACTGCCAGAATCCAGGAGGGCCCGAAACGATTATCCATTAACTTGAACACAGACTTCGGGAGCTCCCACAGGTAGGTGGACGATGCAGCCTGCCAGCCAGTTTCTTGTAGGGGGCACGGGGACCTTCGTTGGCATGGGTTCATCCTGCGGTGAGGGAGCCACTGGCCTGCTTACCAGTCAATGGGTGCCCTCCGGCATGCATCGCTCCTGAACCACCCTCAGGGGGAATGGTAGCATTCGCTCCCCTCCTTCTTGCTGTAGGTTGCCTCCGCCAGCTCAATGGCCTTGACAAGTTGCACAGTGATACTTGGATTCCTCATTCCGACCACTTGTCGGTGTGAACGGGGAAGAGCATGAAGCAGTCGATCCACGACAACGCGTTCTGCCACTTGGCTGGCCGTCGGAAATTTCTGTAATTTAACAACTGTTATTTTACGTTTTTTTTTCCGACACCCCAGCTGCCAGGAAAAAAACGTAAAATAACAGATGTTAAATTACAGACATGTCCTTTTTTTTGCTGTAATTTTACAGTAGATTTTCTGTATTTTCTTGAGCTTATAATATTTAATATTATATAACTATATATAAATATTGTGGAAAGTTGCATAAAATCCATAGAATGATACATTTTGAACAGTGCTATAATTCTAATAATCAGACATAAATGCAAAAGTGTTTTAATAATTTATTCACCAAAAATGAGCATGCAACAAAATTCATAGAAAAATAGAAAAAATTGTCCAAAAGATAACTGCAATGACGTAAAATTCAGTTTGTTTATAACTGCAACAATATAAAAAATGTAAAAAAAAAAAACATATATCATAGCTAGCACAATAGACCCCTTTCACAAGAAGGTGGTGACACATTTCAATGGTAATAAGCATCTTAAATACTTTAAAATGTTTAATATTTTGATTGTTTTAAAAAAATGTATGTAGATTTATGAAGCTACACTTTGTAATCCAGGGTCTCTGGGCGGGACAGTAAATTTGTCATTATTCTCTCTTCTGGCTGCTGTTATCTGTCTCATTTGAAATGCAAATAAAATTTTATTTGTGGTACTCTTCCATTAACCACTCTCTAAGTTTACCCAACTATGACGACTTCAAGAAACCCAAAAATGTGAAAAGGGTCCATAGGGTCCATACACAATAAAATAAATTGTTAAAAACTGTAACAATACAGCGTGTCTGTGTGTGTGTGTGTGCGTGTGCATGCGTGTGTGTGTGTGTGTGTGTGTGTGTGTGTGTGTGTGTGTGTGTGTGATGATGTGAGTCTGTGTGCATGTTTTTTTTTTCAAACTCTAGCGTTGCACCTTGGTCTCGAAATGTTCAAGAAAAGCAAACATCAACTTCTGAGCATCGCTGGTGATGTAGCTGTTACCTATGAATTGGTCGACAGAAAAAAAAGAAAGTTATTTGCAGCCAAAGGGGAACTTCCTGCAAATTTTTTAAAGTTTACCTTTAAAAATATTCAAACATACCACACAAATTACGCAGGGTGTACTTTGACGTTGGGCAGAGTCCACTTCAGAGGGCAAGGTTTTCCCATTTGGTCCTATATTTCACTGAAGTAGAGAAGTATTTGAGAACAAGCTGAAAATATATATATATTTTTGCAATTAAGATCTAGCATAGTCGGTTGGTTTAGTCAAGTTGTTAAAAATTATTTTCACTGATTAAATACTTGCTTACCCATAAATAGATGTAAAGGGTAACCAAAAAAAATAATTTATTAAAATGTGAGGTATACTAAGCATATATGGTCTTACTTTAAGCATTGATCCAAATGAATTTGTTTCTGATCTACAACCAACCCTTTCCTCGGAAAACAGCATTTTTGAGCTTTTAGACAATGAAAAAGTAGAAATACAGAGTAAACATCTAGATTATATTTTATATTCAACCTGCAAATCGTTTGTTGTGAAATTTGAATGGCCTCCATTCAGTACATGCATGAAATAAAATTGGAATAAGAATAAAACAATAGAACTCTATATCAAATAAAGTACTTCAGATCAAAATAAAGCAGGTGCTTTTACCTAAAGGACCTTTATTAGTATGGTTCCCTGCTTCCAGTTAGTTCCCTCCTTAATCTGTACTCTGGAAAAGAGAGTGCTTCATTCACTTCTTGACTTAAGAGTAACTGGTGTCGCATTCCAAGTCCATCACAATCTGAGGTAGAAAGACAGTATGACAAAAGACAAGACAAATATGAATAAACATCTCAGAATGAAATATTTAAAGGGATACTTGTTTCAAATCAATTTGAATTTCTTGAGCAGATATTTTGAAGAATGTTAGAAACCTGTAACTATTGACATCCATAATAGGAAAAAAAATACTTTAGGAGTAAATTGTTCCAGGTAACCAAATTTCTTCAAAAAATATATGGGTTTGTGTTCAACAGAACAAAAAAATCTAACTATTTTGAAAGAAGAGGGTGCGTAAAAGATGCCATTATTTTCATTTTTGGAAGAACCATCCCTTTAAAATTTAAGTGTCAAGCATTAGTCTTAAAAACTGATGTATGGCTTAAGGAAAAGTAAATAAAGTACCTCCTGTGAATAAGCTGAATCATTATGCCATTGTATTCAATGGTCCTCTTTTACATTTTTCACTCTGAAATTATAACTTTTTATTTTTTAACAAGGTTCAATATTTTAGAACACATTTAGCCTTTATTTTTTTAGCAAATTAATTTCCTTTATAGGCTGCACGGTGGCGCAGTGAGTATGTTCGCCTCACAGCAAGAAGGTCGCTGGTTCGAGCCTCAGCTGGGTCAATTGGCGTTTCTGTGTGGAGTTTGCATGTTCTCCCCGTGTTTACGTGGGTTTCCTCCGGGTGCTCCGGTTTACCCCACAAGTCCAAAGACATGCGGGTATAGGTGAATTGGGTAAGCTAAATTGTCCGTAGTGTATGTATGTGAATGAGTGTGTATGGATGTTTCCCAGTGAGAGGTTGCAGCTGGAAGGGCATCCGCTGCGTAAAACATATGCTGGATAAGTTGGCAGTTCATTCCGCTGTGGCGACCCCAGATTGATAAAGGGACTAAGCCGAAAAGAAAATGAATGAATTTCCTTTATAAGTTAACAAATGTTTCAACTGGATTTTTTTTTTTTTTAAGTTTCGGCTTTAAAACATTTTGCCATTTTAATGCAGACCAGTCTTAACAGTGGCCAGCAATAACCACTAACATTACTCTGAAGACTTAACTCAATCCTAATAAACCACACACAAACAAGCTAATCAAGATCTTTAGGATTAATGTTACTGAAAAGAGACCGTTCGTTCAGTGTTTGAGCTAAAAACGGCACGAAAGCTGAAAGAAATCGGCTCCTATCACAAATTTGAACGGACAGCATGTGCTTCATTCATTCACGCTCCCGTCTCGAAGCTGGTCTTCATATAACACAGCTGTCTTATTGTTATTGATAATTTAATTAAGACTGACAAGCAAATAAAGGACAATTGTAAATGAATTCATATAAACCCATAGCAAAATCATCATAATCATAACAGAGGTTACTAAACCGACGGCTGACGAGGCCATCATACTAAGCAGTTTTTATCCATATTATCCACATAAAAGTGACAGTTTTTATCACAATTTAACATTGGCTTTTCTAAAAAATAGAAACATTACCTGATGACACACAATATCTCAGTAATATGCTTTCAAAAATAATAACTTACCTGAATGTAGGGCTGGGCGTTATGGCAAAAAAATTATCACAATAAATGTTTCATATCAGTCGATATCGATAATTATCACGATAAATATCTAATCTTTATATCCATCAATTTTAAAGGCTTTTCAGCATGCCAATCCCTTTGTGCAGCTGATTTAACACATTTTGTGAAATATTTTAGCTGTCTGACAATATAAATAAAAAAAATTGCAGCATTTACTGTTCAAGTTTTCAACAACTAATTACCCTACAAGTTGTTGTATATTATTTTTCAACATCAGAAAAAAAGTAAAACAGGTTTGGAACAAGTAAAAGGTGAATTAATGGTGACAATTTTCAGTTTTCAGACGCATCCAAAACTTTACTCATTATAATCCAGTGTGTGCAGTTTATCTTATTATGGAGTCACTCTCTTGACATTCCATATTGTGGGAAGCATAAAACCCTGTTATGCGCAGATATCTGACAGACTGGCACGAACAGGCCTATGCAGACTCTCATTTTAAAAATCGCGCATCACAGCCGACATGCAGGGAGCCTCTCTCCATTCACACGAGTTTTTGAGTTCTCTCATCCTTCCGACCATGTTAATTCTTCTGATGTAATCTAAGAATACTATCAGTGCTGCAAATAGTTTGTAAAGACTGTCCAGTTCATTCAGACAGCTTGATTGAAACGTATTAAACTGAAACCGTGAAAGCGCGATGAAGCAGGCCTAAAGGACCTGTTTTGAAGCGCTTCCCCTCATTCGTTCTTGTATATGTTGTAGATAACTGACCAACAGAAACTACATTAAAATTAAGATACAATTTATAGAAAACGAAATTTGTTTCAAAAAGAAAATTTTTCAAAGAAAAGTATATAAAGTGTATATTTTTGTTCGTGCCCGTCTTACACAACTGTGCAGGTGGATGATATTTTGCTCCATGGAAAATAAGGATTTAATTGATACACTGTTGTTGTAAACGTCTGTCATATATTTGCTGCATTTTTAATATGTCATTATTTTAAAGATTTTGTTTTGGGCATCTGATTTCTCCTCGGTGATGATGTCCTTTCATTTTTTTCATCTCACTCCCGGCGAGTTCAGGCGAGGGACTGTAAAACTGGCCATAATTTAATTTCCTTGCGTCAAAATGGCAGGAAAATATAAATTTTAAAATATATATAGAATAATAAAATATATAAAGGCTAGTTATTTTACAGTCCATGAGGGACAATAGTGGTATTACAGATTTCAAAGAAAATATCTTAATATTAAAAAGTAAACATAAGCTTGACAACAAAAGATCCTATCAATGTCGTAACGAATGCCCTTAAATAATGCAGCCTGCAGTTTACAGCAAGCGTCAAGTGTTTATTGAGATTGTGTGGTCTGTTAGTGTCTTTTCGGTTTTTTTCTCGTTAGGCATGGCTTTCGAAAATGCTGACATGAGACTGCTGGGTAGTTGCGCTGATGCTTGTAGATGGTCCACGTTTACCAACACTTGTTTGGGTCAGTAATTTCCTAGCATTTTCATAAAGGTGGCATTGTTTTAATAATGAAACAGGTTTATGGTGATGCAGTGCACCTTGCTCTGTTTTGTGTTGGATGTAGCTCCAGACTATAAGTTTAGTGACGTTTCTTACCAACAATGTCTGTGACTGTGATCTTTATTTTTTCTTACTCTTCCAAGTGCAACTAACACTGTATGGCTGTAAACTTGTACTACGAGCGGCATCCGGAAGTGCAGGCTGCAAAATGCCTGCGCAGCTTTATGCATAGTGTATAAACATTAATTAACATCGAGCAATTATCGAACTGTCATTATCATTTTATCTAAGCAATATATATCGTGATAATTATCGTTATCGCCCAGCCCTACCTGAATGTATGAAGAAACTGAAATAGCGGACTTCTCCGAAAAACAATAACCGTCACTCTCGAGGCTCCTCCCCAGACGACCAATAGGAATGCAAGGACGAAGCAACACATATTCACCACCAGGGGTCAGTTTTATGACAATTTGTTTTTAATGATTAAACCTTAACACTATGGCACTGAACAGTCTGAAGAAAACTGGTTAGTTTATTTATTTCACAAAATAATTTGTCAAAAAATAAAATATGTGTCAGGAAATATATAAAATATAAAAACAATAGAAACCTATGGAAAGCCACCGTAATTCACAAAAACAACCTGTGTGTGTGTGTCGCGTGTGCGTGTGTGTGCGTGCACGTGTGCGTATGTGTGTGTGTACTGAAATATTGGTGTTATGTAAAAAAATCTTTTAATATTTTTCAAATATTTTTACACACATTGATATGTTTTCATGCGATTTTACACCGGATATGTAAATTTATAGTATTTTCCTGTTATTTTACGATTTTTAATGTGAAAAAAATAAAATAAAATAAAAATTCAGTAAAATACATAAATTAAAATACATAATAAAATGCATTTTTACAGTATATATATATATATATATATATATATATATATATATACGTATATAGGATCATCCATCCAAAAGCCAGGGTCTGTCATGTTTAAGTGCCCTTGGCAAAGGCAACTTGCACTTCTGTGATGGCACCATTAATGCTGAAAAGTACATAAAGATTTTGGAGCACAATATGCTGCCTTCTTTTCCAGGGACGCCCATGCATATTTCAACAAGACAATGAAAAAACACATTTTGCACACATTAAAGTCCTGGCTGTGGAGTAAGAGGATACAGGTACTTGACTGGGCTGCCTGCAGTCCTGACTTGTCTCCAATAGAGAATGTGTGGTGCATTTTGAAGTGCAAAATGCGACAACGAAGACCCCATACTGTTGCCCACCTTAAGACTTGTTTGCGGGAAGAATGGGACAAAATTACAGCTGAAACACTTCATCACTTGGTGTCTTCAGTCCCTAAACGTTTTTTAAGTGTTGTGAAAAGGAATGGCAACATTACAAAGTGGTAAATGTTTTTGTTCCAACTTTTTTTTAAATGTGTTGCAAGAACCAAAACTAGAATATGTGTTCATTTTGAAATTAAAAACTATAATAATTATGAGGAACACATTAAATAATGTTTGTTGTATTGTGTGCAATGAAATACAAGTCAAAATTTAGAAAAGTAAATTTACAAATCACTACTGTCCCAACTTTTTCTGATTTGGGGTTGTAATATAGGTAAACCTTAAGCAACCTCTTTAAGTAATTGTTAGAGTAACAGGCTAAGAAATGCTATAACTTTAGTTAAGACGCACCTTTAGAGTCTTCGTAGCCTACTAAGCAACAACGTTTTTCAAAAATGCAGCCCAGACCAACCTTACAAAAGTACTGTATGGCTTAAAGAGTGTATACTTATTAACGCTAAGGTAAGTAAAGGTACCAAGGTAAGGTAAAAACAGAGCTTTCCATTCTTAGAGTAAATCATGGGGTTCTAATTGAGCTTTTTAAACCATTACTGGAGATTTTTTACACTTAATTAAACCAAACCTTCTATACCAGAAAACAATTTAAACACAATGTGTCAATGCATTATTTGGCCCCTTTAACATGCTAGCGTTTCTTATGACCTTCTTACAAATTATTTAAAATACTTTAATATATTTATATTAAATATAAATAATTCTGTGAATGTTTACAAACAACAATAATTGTTTATCCCTAAGTATAGAATTTTATCAAACTAAATTCTAAACCAAATTTTCAAAACAGAACCTTTCAGCAATTTATATATATTTCAAAGAAAATAGCTTAAAATTCACCAAAGTATTTTGTCAGCTGCAGTAGTTCAAGTTGGATCATGAAGTCAGGCCATACCCTTATAAGACTGTATAAAAGTTTCCCCCAGGCTGCCTATAGAAATGCATTTTTAGCCTGCATAAACCTGTAAGTTGAAGTTTCCACAAGTCAATTCTCAAAATATAATAGAGTTTTTGTCCAACAGCTGTCTGTTTTTAAACCAGAAATGTATTTATTTGAGAGGTAACCAGAAATACTGGTCACTGTAAGTAGTGGAATTTACATGTACTTGCAATGACTTGGGTAATACAATTTCCTCACATTTTTGGACTGTAATATGCTTTGTGTTTAGGCCCACAGCACCACTTAGATATATCGTTGATGTGGGAGAACATCGAATGTTGTACATATGTCTGCCCTAGTCCTTATATGCCATATAACATAAAATTATGAGTAAAGCAATAAGCAAGCTACAGAGGATGTTTATTGGCCTGACTGAAACACATGGGCAAGTTGTGACATAAGATCTGCACATACATGTACAATATACAGCCTCTTTCCCCTTTTTCCCTCTAAGTGGAGGAATGCAAAGGCAGCTTAGGCCACGAGCTGTTTCATAAAAACTGTGGGAGGGAAGTCACGTTGTAGTGAAATTCACAGACTGAGTGGAAAAGAAGGGGAGGGGGAGTTGATTTATGTCATCCAGGAACGGTTGCTGGTGCACTGGGTTTTCTTTTAGACTCCAGCACACATCCATTTCTACTGAAACTCTGTGTTCTGTAATGCACATTTCCAGGGTTTTCCAGGTGTGTTGAGATACACAATATGTGACATAAATATGTATCTGCTAAAGGAACTAATTGTGAGATTTATCTGCTAAAGGAAATTGGTTCAAGGGGTCATATGAAATGATTTTCGATTTTATTTGACCTCACGTGTCAATGTACTGTATTTTTTGTGACCAGTACTTTAATTTCACTTGAAGGTGAAAGTTTTCTCATGCAAACATGTTCAAGGTGGTCACCTGTGGTGACCAACAGAAATTTGATTATTCTTAAAGTGTATGAGTTATGCTTCTTATTACAACATTATTGATAATTTCTAAACCTTTTTATTTATGTAATTTTTCAGATGTTTTAAGAATGTTTTATCTTGTTGTAATTTGGTAGTTGGTTACAAAGTGACACATTCAGGGATGTTTTTAGCGCAAAAACATGCACTTTCTCTCAAATTCTTAAAATTATCATGCCATTTTTGCTACTGTGTTACCACACTTGATGTCAGGATATTTGCAACTAAGAATGGATATGTTGCCCCCATTTATTGTACTTTCCTTTATTCGAACTCACATGTTCGCAGCATGATTTGTCTTTGTGCTGTGTTGAGATCAGGCAGTAGACTGTCATGTTCACCAGCGATCAAGGACTTCAGAGATCGCTGGTGAACTACATATCATAACGAACTACATTTCCCAGCATTCCGTCACACACACCCGGTCTTCACTTACACTGATCACTTCCGCAGCTGCAACCCGTTCACCACAGTATTGTATGGACTATAAATATACCCTGCACCTGTCTTGTCTTTGCTCGTTCGTTATATGTCTTCATGATTTCTTAGACCTGTAGTCCTGTTTCTGTTGGTATTGTATAGTTTGTTTTTTGCTCATGTTTTGTCCTCGTTCTTAGTTCAAATTTTGTTATTTTTGTTACTTTGTTTTTCACTGATGTCCTGTTTTTGTAAGATGACTCACATTAAATGCACATGGATCCTACCTATCTCTTGTCCCGTCTGCAATACCTCCCAGTAACGTGACAGTAGACTAGAGAGAGGGCATTACATAAAGATGGTTTTTACATGCGTGTAGAAAGACCCATAACATAACAACTATTTAGAGTTTCTCTTAATTTCAAAAAAAGCAGATGCTTGCTTGCTTAATGTCTGCAGTCTAGAGCCCATGACTGGCACTGAGTGTTTTAGAACCACATGAAAAGCTACAGTTTTTTTTTTAAGTGAAAAAAAAAAAAAAGCCTTTTTTTTTCCCCCACAAGGGCCTGCACTGCCTTTATCTCCCTTTTATTTGAAGAAAACTGGTGTTAAACAAAAGGTGTTTATCTGTCTCCTTTTGTCCAGTGAAACAGCATAGGAAATGTAAATGCTACAGTAATATTTATAAATTAAGATTATTTTTTTTTTGTTGAAGCAACTTTGCAAAACTAAGATATACATTCTTACTGTAAAAGCCTACCTAAACACCTTTCGCAACATAATATTTAACTATATATTTATTCAATCTTACATTACATTTGCAGGAAAAAAAACAACAACAGAGGGACATTTGTTCGCATTTAGACCCTATGCAGGTTGATGGCACAGTCCCATTGCCGATGTGGTGGTAGTTTGGTGGCTGCCTGCTTACTGAATACATCCTGGAATGTAGAGTACTCAGGTGGGACCTCAATGCTAGTGGTAGCCACAGAGAGAGAAACAGACAAAGAAATAGGGGTTGTACAGACATCATACAGTTCTCAATACATTTCTTACTCCAATGTAGAATTTTGCTGCAGTCCCACCTGACCTCAGGGGAATGATGTGATAGCCATGGACGTCCCAGGATGATGTCTACGGTGAATTCCTTCAGTACCAGAAAACTGATTTCTTCCTGATGAAGACAACCGATCTGAAGTGTTACAATAGGAGAATGATACCGGATTTTACCCCGTC
>CAIGQV010018127.1:12564114-12576564 GCA_903798115.1 Danio jaintianensis
AGTTTTATAGTTTTGATATGGGATTGTAAACAGTTATATAGGACAGAGAAACAGCTAAGAGTACTTACAGCTGGACTGTTGAAATATGTTAGCTGCGATGCTAACACAGTGAGCTCACGGTGGTAGTATTTAATATTTATGGAGTTAGTATTTAATATGATCGGCGGAGTTTGATCGCGACGACTAGTAATCAAATTAAAAATAAAATCTGTACTTAGCAGAGCAGGCAGGCTAAGCAGAGCAGGCGAGCTAAGCTACAGCTACACTCGGCTAGAGAGCAACAGGAAACAGCAAGAGCCAGCAACAGGAAACAGCAAGAGCCTGAATGACAGTGGTGTGCTTGGGATGCTCACTGAACACATCCTTAAACTGACTGACCAGGGTTTCAAGCTCTGTCTTCTGGCTGGCTGAGTGCTGTTCGCCTAGGTGTACAGTAGGATGTGGGCTTTCCGCGAAGGTCACCAGCTGGCTAGAAGGGGAAACCCAGTGCTTTAGTAGGTTGATTTGGTAACTCTTCTCCTCTCAATTCTCTCCTCGTACCAGGGACATTACCCGTTCAATCCGCTGCCTCATGTCCCTTACGTGCTCGATGAGGGAGCACTGGGGTGTGAGATCCTGCACCTAGGCCTGTCGTGCGTCATCCAGGAGGCCCCGGGGTTGTCGGCCGAACAGCAGCTCAAAGGAAGTGAACCCGGTAGAGGCTTGAGGGACCTCACGGATGTCAAACAACATGTACAGGATCCTGAGGTCCCAGTCACGCCCATCCTCTGCCACAACCCTACGGAGGATCCATTTCATGGTTTGGTTAAACCGCTCGACAAGCCCATCCATCTGAGGGTGGTAAACGGTAAGCTGTTTAACCTTCAGGAGGTGGCAGAGGTCTGCCATCTGCCGGGACATGAATGAGGTACCCTGGTCAGTCAGGATCTCTGAGGGGATACCCACATGGCTACAAAGCAGGAAGAGTCCCTTGGCAATGGTGCTGGAGGTGGCCTTGCGTAGGGGTATTGCCTCGGAGTATCAGGTGGCATAGTCCAGGATGACCAGGATGCTTTTGTGGTATTGGGTGGATTTCGGCAGGGGTCCTATCAGGTCCAGACTAATGCGGTCGAAGGGTACCTCAATGATGGGTAACGGGATCAGCGGACTGGTGGGAGGACGCTGGGAAGCAGTTTTCTGGCACGTCGGGCATGCCTGACAGTACCTCTTGACCTCACCATTTAGCCCAGGCCGGTGGAACCGGATGCGTTGTATCATGTTGGCTGCTCCTAAGTGACCGGCCATTGGATGAGTGTGGGCGAGCTCCAGGATGGTGGATGATTTACTCTTCTGTACCACCAGTATTGTCCTCCTCTCCCCCTGCCGCTCGGCAACACAGTACAGCAGACCATTCTGAATGACAAAGTGTGGGAGGGGGTGAGGTGCGGGGAGCCGTTCCTGGCCTTCCACTACTCAAACTTGGAACCAGCAGTCTCTCAGCATGTCATCTTTATGGAACAAATCCATAAAGACATTAGAAGAATGATTTGAACCCTTACCCCCTCTGTCACTCTTGGTGGCCAGGAGAGCTGGATGGCAGTCCCGTTGAGTCCGAACCCGGGGACGGCGGCGTGACTGGGAAGGTGGTGTTGCTGGCAAAGTTAACAACTCCTCAAACCCTGGCCAATCTTGGCCGAGTAAGAGGGGAATGGGGAGACCCGCTACAATGCCCACTTCTAGGGGCCATGCGCCATTGCCGGCTGCAATTGTTACCCGCTGTGCTGGGACAAAGCGTGTGTCGCCGTGCACACAGGTTATGGGGATTGTGGCTTTAAATCCCACTCAGGGCTTGATCAAACACAGCTGTACCAGCGTTATGGAGCTCCTGGTATCCAATACGGCCATGATAGTCTTCCCCTCAAGCTTCACTCTGCGTGAAAGAGCACCAGTGCTGTGGGGTTCAGTGGGCATGGGCTTGTCCGCCGGGCTTGGGACCGCGCTCTACTGACTGTCCGTGAGGTACCTTGCTTGGGGATCCCCCAAGGAGCCACAAGCTGGCAGGCTTGCTGAGCTAAGCTGCCGGTGCACGTACTGGGGCACCATCCTCATAAGCCCAGGCAGTGAAATGTTGCACTGCTCTCACCGGCAACAAACCCACTCGCGCCAGGATCTCTCCTTTTAGTACTGTATAATCTTCATTTTGGGGGTAATCTAGTGAGTAGTACGCTCGGTGCGACTCCCCGGTTAAGAAGGAGGCCAGGATTTGAGCCTACTCTGATTTGGGCCACTATTCCCTCTTTGCAATGACTTCAAACATATGCAGATACGCATCAATGTCATCCAGGTCACAGAGTTTTGTCAAATAACAGTGAGCAGAGGCGCGTGGCTCAAAGAGTGGGAGGTGTTCGGCCATCTGGAACACGCGTTCTTCCATTTTCTGCTGTCTAACGGCCAGCTGTTCGGTGAACATCTGTTGTTGTGTGGTTATCTCAGAGAGGTGGAGGATGATATCCTCCATTTTGTCCCACCGTTCAGAATCCGAGTGATGAGAGAGAGCAGCTGCTCGCCTGTAAGAGATGAAAAAAGAATTTATGTTACCAGTTGTGGGGTTTTATCCACTCAATCTACCCGCATTCTTGGACTTACAATGGATCAGCTGTGATCGCCGCTGCTGTTTGTCAGTGTCACTCATCGGTGAACAGCACCAGAGCGTTAGAGCCTATCGCAGCCCTTTCGGTTGAGCATATGACCAATCATAGGGGTGTAAGAACTCCTGAGCTGGACAACGCTCAGAAAGTGAGCGGGATATTTACATTTGTTTATTTGCTATAAATGCTCATGTTGTTCTGTGCATGTACTTGAGTTTTTAAAAGTACAGTTTATATATCTGTTTGTTTTAAAATACAAAATTGTATTACAAATAATATATAAATATAAATATATTTATAAATTTTAATACAAAAATTGTTGTGCTGTGAAGTAAAATATAAAATTGTGTATGGAAAGCATCGTCAATGCACCGTGATGCACCAAGATATCAAATTTAACCGAATTGACGGCATGATAATTGTAACCGAACCAAACCGTGAGACCAGTGTAGGTTCACACCTCTATATGCAGTTTATTTATAAAGATAGTGCCTATTTTAAAATATTTATAATTTCAGAGCATCATATTCAGTGCATTGGCCGCCATCAGCCTTTCTGAGCAGACCAAAGAAAGTGACGGTTGACGTTCCGCCACAAGATGGCGACAGAGACTGCATAATAAGTCCTTAAGGGAGAAAAACAGCATTTTCTCAGCGTAAATTTCAAACTACAGCAGAACAAATCATTATAAATCAGGTAAGTGACATTCTAAGTCAATCTCTCTCTTTTGTATTTTGTATTTTGCATTGCTGTATTTACAGTATACCACAGAAACTGGTAGTGTTTCCTTTGCTCTGGCTTTTTCAGGGTTAATTATTGTGAAATCTCGATTGCAAAAGAGAAATACTGGGAAATCTTTGTAGACTGATGGCATTTCATCCTGTTCAGCCTTATAATCTTAAAATGTGAGCAAAAGTCACTTGTTTTGTCATCACTTTAGACATTACGCTAGAGAATCATTCAAATACTAGCTCTATAGTGAGGTTGGTGAATTAACAACAGTTTCTGCTGTCCTGACCGCCAGCTGCAGATGTGACCATGTTTGATTTTCTTTTTTATACACACGATTACGCTGCCAAACTGTTGTTTAAACGCAATATCACACTCGTAGCATTGCGATGTGGCTGTATATCGTCACTGGTGGGGGCACTAACACACACCACATCGTACTGCTACTCGTGTAATATTGCTCATATATATATATATATATATATATATATATATAGTTGTGTGTTTGATGGGGGGGGGGGAGAAAAAATACAAAGTGAGTGTAGATGGGTGGATATTGGGTGGTCTTTTTATATTCATAAGTCCAGAATCGAGGATGTAGTGAAGACATGTTATCTGATCGTTCTGTAATCTCATATATCCACAGAAAGGGAACATTAATTAGGCCTGTTTTTTTCTGTGTCTGAACAGGATGGTCTACATATCACTTGATAGCCCACTTGAATGCATAATGCAATGTTGTCTAGACCACATGTCTCAGTCTTTTCTCAAAGCCAATGTGAGAATGGATATTCTTACTATTGGTATTATTTATTTAGATAAAGTAACAGATGCTGAATAGAGAATGTAAATTCTAAAACTATACCAATAATGGTGTGTCTGGCAACCAGAACACCTCAGCAATAGACTGGCGACCAACTAGAACATCATTGCAAACACAAGCAATGTTTTGGCAACTAATTAGGGCTGAGTTTCTCAAAAATGATGTATTGGTTTTTAAGCGCATTCTCTTTATGCAAGGTTGCAAACATTTGCAACTCCATGTGGATTTCTCAAAAAGGCATGTAACATAATCATTCAAGAACACTTTCTACGCTCTACCTAGGAGTTGCTATCCATTTCAAAAGTGCTGAAATATAAACTTATATGGAGTTGTTCCCTAAAGATTTAAACCAATAATTATTATCTTTTGTGGATTAGCAATCAATAAAGCACCTACATGCAAACTGAGATATAGGTTAAAGAACATAAGGTTATCTATATGATTGATATTGTGCACGGATGGGTTTCATTCACGTCCATGTAAGTCATTGTCAGATTCTTTTTTTTTTTTTGAGTTTATATCAAATTCCCTATTGTGTCCCTATTGTTTAATTTAATTAGATTTCAATGTCTTTTTTTGGTAGTTTGTTTTGTGCACACCCTTTTTATTATTTCATTTAAAATCCCACACCATATGGAAATATTCAACAATTAGAATTACAAATATAGGCTTCATATACAGTTGAAGTCAGAATTATTAGCCTTCCTGATTTATCCCCCTGTATTCTTTTTAACAGAAAAAAAAATTTCAACACATTTTAAAAAATTAAGCAATTTATGAAATATTTAAATTTATGTGACCATTGGAGAACATTAAATCCATCAAAAAAGTAATTTTCATATTTTTCATCACTTTCTAAAACTTCTTCATGAATAGATTATTTCTTAAATTCAATTTCTTTACTTTCAGATATGGACAGCTGTACATGTGAGGGTGCTGTTTTGTCAGATCACTCTCCCACTTTATTATTTTATTTAGACACAAAATTAAAAAAGGTCTGCCTGCACTCTAATTGGCTACACAACCCTGATTTCATTAAATTTGTTGGTGAACAAATAGACTTGTACTTTGCTACAAATACAAACCAGACTCTTGCAATTATTAGATGGGAAGCTTTTAAGGTAAATATTAGAGGCCAAATGATTGGTTATACAAGCTCTAAATTTAATAAATTTAAACAAAAGATGATTAGTTTGCATAATAAAATCAAAATTTTTTGTTTGATTTATTAATCAGATTAATAAATATAGATAAATCCAAACATACTAAACAGACATTATTAGCTCTAAAAGCAGAGTATGAAGAACTATCCACATTAAAAGCTAAAAATAGTATATTAAGGTTAGTAAAAGCAAAACTTTTTATGATCAGGACAAAAAACCCACTAAATTGTTAGCCTGGCAGACTAAGAAATGAATATCAGAGAGATCCATTAATGAATTTAAGAATGAAAAGGGGGTAATCACAACAGATCCTGCTGAGATTAATAATATCTTTGTTACATTTTATAAATCTTTATATCGATCTGAATTTCCCACAAGTTCCGCTAATCAGAATAACTTTTTAGATGGACAGAATATTCTCTCTCCTACCGAAGAAACTAGATCTTATGAAACTAGGATTAAAAGAGCTTTCTATAGCTGTTCTTAGTATGAGTGGTAAAGTAGCAGGTCCTAATGGGCTTCCAATTGAGATTTACAAAGAATTTAAAGGAAAAATAATACCTCCTCTACTAGATATGTATATGGAAGCTTTTCAACAAGGTTCTCTCGCTAATTCATTGAGAAATGCTCTTTTCACTCTTATTTTGAAGCTGGGAAATCACCTGTGGAATGTGGTTCATTTAGGCCAATTAAATGCAGATGCCAAAATAATTGCTAAAGCATTGGCAATGAGGCTTGAGAGGGTTTTACCTCAATTGATACATATAGACCAAAATTGTTTCATTAAAAATCGCCAAGGGTTCCATAATGTAACAAGAGTACTTAATCTAGTGCATGCAGAAGATGAAGGCCCCGACACGGCCATTCTGTCACTTGATGCTGAAAAGGCATTCGACAGACTAGCCATACTTAATAAAGGTGTTAGTAAGATTTGGACTTGGAGAATACTTTCGGAGATGGATGAAAATTCTTTTAGTTGACTCTTCTGCAAAAGAATCTAAAAATCTTAGTCGTGGCACTAGACAGGGCTCACCAATTTCACCTCTACTTTTTGTACTAGCTATGGAGCCTCTGGCATAAGATCACACCCAACTATTCATGGTATTTGTACAGGAGATTTAGAACATCGCTGTAATGGACTCAGGGTACAACAGAGATGTGAGGAACCAAATGCAGTTTACTTAAGAGAATCATCAGGCAGGCAAAGGTCATAACAGGTGCAAACAGGAGCATAAAGGTAATACATGAGCATGGTCAAAATAGCAGGCAAATGGTCAGGACAGGCAGCAAAACAACTTGAACAAAAAAACAAGGCAAAGGTCAAAACACAACCAGGCAAGACAAGGATAATGCTTCGTAATGCTCACTTACAGTTGACAAGACTCAGCCAAGAGTATGTGTGTATGAGGTGTCTTTATAGTCCTGGAAATCAGCTCTTACAAGAATCAGCTGTGTGTGTGTAATCAGGGAGAGAACAGGAACTGATGTGTGTGAGGTGCATGATGGGAGTTGTAGCTCATTAAAGTGGTATTTGTGTAGTTCTCCAGCGATCTGCTGGCTTTGGTTCAGCAGGCACTGTTGGGTGAGAAGGCTCTGGGTCAGAAGGCACTGGCGGTTCACCCAACCCCAATTGGTCAGAAGGTTCTAGGTCAGGAGGCACTAGTGGTTTAGACAACCCCAGTGGGTCAGGAGGCTTATGATCAGGAGGCACTGGCGGTTCAGACAACCCCACTGATCAGGAGGCTCTGGCAGCTCTGGCAGTGACGGAAGCTCTGGCAGCTCAGAAGGTGGCGGAGGCAACTCTGACAGTAATAGCTCTGATGGTGGCAGCAGCTCTGGCAACTCAGGTGGTGGTGGCCATTCTTGTGGCTCAGGTGATGGCATTTCAGGAACAGGAACCATGACAAGGCAAGACTTGTAATAGGAAACATCTTCTGAACCAGTGGCAGATTGGCGGTAACCATTTTTAGACCTGGCGAATCAGCTGCAGCCATTTTGTGAGCTGGTGGACTGGCAGCAGCTATTTTGAATTTTCGTAGATTAGTGGCAGCCATTTTAAGAGCTTACAGATTTTTGGCCATAGGCAGCCATTTTAAGTAGTGACTGTGTGGTAATGGAATGACCAGCAAGCGCCAGCGGGTCTTGAATGGAAGGAAAATTAATGAATGAAAGTTTTATTTTTACACATTTAAAGAATTCAAGACAGCCCCATTGTCGTTGTTGGAAACTCTTACAGAACAATATTATTCCGTCAAAGGATGGATTGCACAATTATAGAACATATTAAGAGAAAATTATAAAGAAAACTCTGACAATAAAAGACTAGCATGGATCCAAGATACAAACATGGATATTTCAGTAGAGGACTGGATTAAAATATGTTTGAATGCACAAACAATTACATTCAATTCCCGATTGAGACTGCTAAAATATAATTGGGTAATGAGAACTTATATTACTCCTGTAAGATTAAATAAATTCAACCCTAATATCCCTGATCTTTGTTTTAAATGCAATAAGACAGAAGGCACATTTTTAGTAGTGCGATGAGGTACAAAAATTTTATGTGGAGGTGACTCAATATATTTCTCAATTTATTTTCATCCCAATTCCTTTATGTCATGAACTATGTATATTGAATATGTATGAAGACGGTTGTGCTTTGTCTACTAAACAAAGAAAATTGACTGATTTATGTTTAATAACGCAAGATGTTGTATTGCTTTGTGTTGAAAAAATGTTAATCACCCCTCTATTGGACTTTGGTTGATGTTTGGCTCTTGAAAAGCTCATATGTAATAAAAAAAATCCTCTAATAAGTTCTAATAACTCTCACAAAATACAAATTTAGACACTTAAAAAAAAAAGTTCATTCTTGTAACGTATTATGGTTACAGGCTCATAGTACTTGCTCTGTGTCTTTTTACTGTCTATATTTACAAACGGCATACTGACACAGGAACAAACATGCCACTATAGTCCATGGATTTCTTATAGGTAATATTCTGTTCTGTTTGGAACAGTCATTTCCTTGTCATGGGCATAAGTCAAATGTTGAGTAAAACATTTGATTCTGTGGATGCATAGATAGTACAACAGTAGGAAAACCAATAGAAGAATTGCTATTTCCTTGATCCACAGCCAGGGTTAACCTAACAGGTTTCCAAACCATGAAGAATTATCTTCAGTCATCTGGTGCAGTTTTACTGAAAGATCAAGTATGTGTTGTTGAATTTTGTTCAAGTTCTTGGTTGGATCCATTAATCCGGTGCAGCACTCTGGGCCTATGATGGTGCAGGCTCCCCCTTGTTTTGCGAGGATGTAGTGAAGGCCTCTCTGTTCTGTAAGATCATTATCTTGTGTGAAGCAAGAGTGTCTGTGATATTACCCAGGGCCAAAGCTGTATCATTGGCCAGTTTCTGAACAGAATTTGATAAGCTTCTGACTTGATCAAGGGCTTGCATGACACCATATGACGGAATTAATGCTCCAAGAGTTCTTGACCACCATGTTTGTGCACAAGTGAGTCCTGGAATGCAGCCATCTTCTTCCTTTGTGGTAGGAGGTGACATGTACTCTTGTTGTAGATTCCACTGGTATGAACTGCAAATAAGGTACACGTGTCACAGTTGGAGATGGGGTGTGCCACCCAGGGGATTCCTGCTCCTACTGAAGGTGGGTGTGGCATGCAGATGTTCTTTCCAGCAAACAAGGCATTTCTTGACATTTACATTTAGTCATTTAGCTGACGCTTTTATCCAAAGCGACTAACAATTGAGGTTCACAAAAGAAGCAATCAGTACAAGAGGAAACAAAGCATACATAAGTGAAATCGGACTAGTCTTGATTAGGTAAAACACAATATACGAGCTAAGTGCAGTCAGGGTTTTTTTTTATTTTTTTTATTTTTTTATTTTTTATTAGTGGGTCAGGTGTAGACGGAAGAGATGAGTTTTTAGGCAATTTTTAAAGATGGACACAGAGTCTGCCATACGCGTTGTAGGAGGCAGATCGTTCCACCATCGTGGGACCGATTCAGAGAAAGTGCGGGAGAGTGATTTCTTACCTTTTTGGGACGGCACCATGAGACGACGCTCGTTTGCAGAGCGCAGTGATCTGGAGGGTAAATATGTCTGTATTAGTGAGTGAACGTAGGTGGGTGCTAAACCTGTGGTGGTCTTGTAGGATATGAGCAGAGCTTCGAATTCGATGCGGGTGGCTATAGGGAGCCAATGTAACTTGACAAAGAGGGGTGTTACATGCGCTCTTTTCGGTTCCTTGAAGACCACGCTTGCCGCTGCATTCTGTATCATCTGTAGAGGTTTGATAGTGCAGGCCGGGAGTCCAGCGAGTAAAGCATTGCAGTAATCCAGCCTGGACAGGACCAGAGCTTGTACCAGGATTTGTGCAGCATGCTCTGAGAGAAAAGGTCTGATCTTCCTAATGTTGTAGAGAAGGAATCTGCAGGACCTGGCAGTGTTGGCAATATGATCTGTAAAGGTTAGCTGGTCATCGATTATTACTCCCAAGTTTTTGGCTGTTCTGGAGGGGGCAATGGTCGATGATCCCAGTTGAACAGAGAGGTTGTGACGGACCTTAGGGTTGGCGGAGATGACGAGAAGTTCAGTTTTCGTAAGGTTCAGCTGTAGGTGATTATTCCTCATCCAGAGCGAGATGTCACTCAGGCATGCCGAGACGCGTGCTGAAACTGATTGATCATCAGGATGGAACGCAAGGTGAAGTTGCGTGTCGTCCGCATAGCAGTGATAGGAAAAGCCATGCTTTCGAATGATGGATCCCAATGATGTCATGTAGATCGAGAAGAGCAGCGGTCCGAGCACTGAGCCCTGAGGGACGCCGGTCTTGAGATGTTGCGATTCCGAGACTTCACCTTTCCACGATACCCTGAAGGACCTACCTGAGAGGTAAGACTGGAACCACTGGAAAGCTGTATCAGAGATTCCCAAGGTCTTGATGGTCGAAAGGAGTATACAATGGTTAACAGTGTCAAAAGCAGCTGAAAGATCCAGCAGGATGAGGACCGATGACTTAGAGGCTGCCCTAGCCAGTCTTAGGTCTTCAACAACTGAGAGCAGTGCGGTCTCCGTGGAGTGGTTCCTCTTAAAGCCTGACTGCTTGCTGTAAGGAAGGATGAGAGTTGGTCAAAGACGACACGCTCCAGAGTCTTTCCAATGAAGGGCAAGAGAGATACCGGTCTGTAGTTTTCTAGAAGTGCAGGATTAAGAGAGGGTTTCTTTAGGACCGGGGTGATGCGAGCCTCCTTAAAGACTGTAGGAAATGTACCAGAGTTTAGAGATGAGTTGATGATGTGTGTGAATGCAGGGACGACCGATGGAGAGATAGCCTGAAGTAGATGGGTGGGGATAGGATCCAGCGGGCAGGTAGTCGGGTGGTTGGAGGCAATGATCTTCGCTTAGTGCAGAAAACGAGGGGAGCGAGGTCTCAGGAGTCGGAGAGTGGTCCATCTGAGGCGGAGCAGTGAACTGACTGCTGATGGTGGTGGTCTTCTGTACAAAGAAGGAAGCAAAATCATCAGCCGTCAAGTCCGAGGAGGGAGGAGGGGTAGGAGGACAAAGAAGAGCAGAGAAGGTTTTGAAGAGAGTCCGAGAGTCAGGAGAATTGTTGATTCGAGTATGGTAGAACTGAGTCTTGGCCGCTGAGACGTCAGTAGAAAAAGAAGAGAGGAGCGACTGATAGAGAGAGAGGTCAGCAGGATTGTTAGATTTGTGCCACATTCTCTCAGCAGACCTGAGCTTGGATCTGTGTTCACGGAGAACATCAGATAGCCACGGAGCAGAGGGGATAGCACGAGCCGCTCGAGAGACGAGTGGACACAAACCATCTAGACAGGATGTTAGTGTGGAGCATAGAGAGTCAGTGGCACTGTCAGTGTTTAGTAGAGCGAGCTGGTCAGGTGGGGGGAGCATAGAGGAGACAGCAGAGGATAGGGTGTGAGAAGAGAGCGTGCGTAGGTTGCGTCGGAAGGTTACAATCGAGGAAGGAGGTGTCGTGTCAGGTGCGGTGAGGTCGAGATCAAGAGTGATAAGGAAGTGATCAGATGTATGCAGCAGGGTTACCCAAGTGTGATGAGTGGAGCAGTAGTGTGTGTAGATGAGATCAAGTTGGTTACCAGATTTGTGGGTTGCAGGCGTGGCAAGTCGCTTAAGGTCAAACAATGCGGTCAGGTTGTTGAAGTTAGCAGCTGATGATTTTTCAAGGTGGATGTTGAAGTCTCCAAGTACCACAAGAGGGTTGCCATCTTCAGGAAAAGAGGACATGAGGACATCGAACTCCTCCAAGAATTGTCCAAGCTGACCTGGGGGGCGGTAGATGACTACAAAAGTAATTCTAACAGGATGAATAATATTTACCACATGCGATTCAAAGGAGATGTTGTCACATGAGGGTGCAAGTTGTTTGAACCTCCATTCGTTTGGGATGAGAAGACCGGTTCCCCCACCTCTGCCGGATGTACGGGAGCTGTGGGAGAAAGTGTAGTTATTGGAGAGGGCAGCCGGGGTGGCATTGTCCTCTGGTTTGATCCAGGTTTCAGTAAGTGCTAAAACAGAGAGACCAGAGTGTTTAGCCATGGCCGGAATAAAGTCTGCCTTGTTGACAGCAGATTGGCAGTTCCATAAGCCTATGGGAATAGAAAGTGCACTGGATGCAGATGTATGAATAGTAATCAAATTAGCTGTGTTGCGTCGTCTACGACGTGATCCAAAGGATTTATGAATGTTATTGACAGTAGGAATTTGAAAACACATGGTTAATGCTAAGAATAACGCGAGAGAAAGTAAATAAGAGAAATAAGGCTAGATACACAGATAAGAGCTAGATAGAACTAAATACAAATTAAAGTGCGATACTCAAGTGCCCTGTCTGTGTCCCTGCTCGGTGGAGTCGCGCAGGTAGTCGCAGGTCTTTACACGCTTCGGTCTTCACGCGATGAGGGCTGCACGCGATGAAGGCTGCCGCGACCGCTGCCGCGGTGGTATTCACACTTAAATACTTCCTGATTCGCGTGTCTGAATTCAGCAGGACACGCCTTCTATTCGCAGTATAATAACACAACGAAACTAACACT
>CAIGQV010018127.1:12587466-12612880 GCA_903798115.1 Danio jaintianensis
TAATGGGAATGATCCTAATCCTTTGGGGAATTTTGATTCTTTTTTTTAGTTGAACAACTAAAACTACTACAATAAAAACTAAAACTAAAAATGTATTAATTATAAATAACTATACAATGGAAAATATAACAGTATACAGCATTGTAATCTGAGACATG
The DNA here is from genome assembly GCA_903798115.1 of Danio jaintianensis. Lineage (NCBI taxonomy): Eukaryota > Metazoa > Chordata > Actinopteri > Cypriniformes > Danionidae > Danio > Danio jaintianensis. Next base: position 12,587,625 of record CAIGQV010018127.1, read on the forward strand.
ACCCTAACTAGGCTTTATTCTCCCGTTCATGACACTTCATGAAAGTCACACACAACAGGCACTGTGGAGAAGAAATTAAGTGACTCAAGTTTACAAACACTCACATATGCAATAGGGTATATTTAAAACTTCTGGTAAACGGTTAATGAATTTTTTTTTTTAAATGGTTCCTTTTACAGAATCTATGCTGTAATGTAATTGAAATATAATCAGTTAAATAGACTAGCATTCATTTAGTTGTTTAAACGTAAAAGGAGACAATGAAGATTGAGACAGTGAAAATTAGGCAGTAAAGATGATTTTTAAATAAAATAGACGTTAACACAGCGATTTTGTAATGACATACAGTTCACCAGAAGCGCTTTAGCAGGTTACTGAAAATTGAAAGTCCTTCTGCATATATCATATAGCAATACAGACAACACACAGATTATTTGTTTAAAAAAACACAACAACTGTATTTTAGGCTAAAATATTAAACCATAAAACTTAAAATAAATACACTGAATTTAAACATTAAAATAACCATTCATTCATTCATTCATTTTCTTTTCGGCTTAGTCCCTTTATTAATCTGGGGTCGCCACAGTAGAATGAACCGCCAACTTATCCAGCATATGTTTTACGCAGCGGATGCCCTTCCAGCTGCAACCCATCACTGGGAAACACACTCATTCACACACATACACTACGGCCAATTTAGCCTACCCAATTCACCTATAGCGCATGTTTTTGGACTGTGGGGGAAACCGGAGCACCCGGAGGAAACCCACGCGAACACGGGGAGAACATGCAAACTCCACACAGAAACGCCAACTGACCCAGCCGAGGCTCGAACCAGCGACCTTCTTGCTGTGAGGCGAACGTGCTACCCACTGCGCCACCGTGACGCCTAAAATATTTTCAAGCTATCACAAACCCAAAATGCATACATAATGTATGTCACAACACTTAAACCTGTAAAATCTGGTTTTGAGTTTACTAGTACCCATTGGTTTAATTGTTCAGCTTCAGATCATGTGAGAAATCCATCTGCATGAGATGACTTCCCTATTTAACTTGTTTCTAAAGCTATAGTTTAAATACCAAGAAAATTACACAAATTCACATATTCATAAATGTCATCAGTTCACCAAAGCTTAGAGTTTTGAGAAATAAGAAATAGCTCCACCCACAGCAGTGCAATGCTTGCAAAGCATTCTGCACAAATCACCAAACTCAACTTTGATTTGAGCTCAAAGTAATGTAGAAGTCCACCTATTAGCCCAATGACGAAACTAACAGCATGGTCGAAGGTTAAATGCGTGTAAGCCTTTTCTAGTGCTTCTGAAAAGAATTCTGTTATTTATTAGAATTTATTCATATTTGTTTTTCAGCTCCGAATTTAATCTGACTCCAATTTTAAGTGACCGTCAAATTTAGACTGTATTTCCAATTGTAAGAACGGATCACATTCATCATTTTTGGCTCAATTTAGATTTTGATATTTTCTTTGGTCCGATATTCTTAATTGTACGTTCCTTAGGGACCAGACGCCGCTTTAGAGTTTCACGCCCCAGGTTTGCGTTTCTTCTCACGGACATTATCTCGACACTCTGAAATTAGTCAGAGGATGTAAGGTTAACTAATACTCAGCTAGTCTGGCTGCCTCCTGCTCGCGCATCCTAGAAGAGTGTTTTATTTAATCATTGCCGTACAACTTGCTAATATCAGTGATTAAATGATTAGGAGATCTTTATGCTGTCGTGCTACACTGCTCCGTACAGTCAAATGCGCCTCGAAAATCGATATAATCGTGTCATAAGCATAATGGAAGCGCAGACTCCACTTAATCTACTGGATACAATGAATTCGGAAAACTCAGAGTTTAATCAAAAAGGTTAACATTTATTTTCCAGATGAAAGTGTATCATGCCAATTACAGAATCAAAGAATAAATGATCCCCATGATCCCCAAGATCCCCATGACCCAACTAGCACCTTTCCCTTAAGTACTCAGCTCAGAACAAACAGCCATAAATTCAAGATAACAAAGACGTCACCTAGACCCTTGCCTGGTAGTGAGTTTGAGGTGTCAACCATCTACTAGGGTGGAGCATCTGGCAAAGATTTTATCAAAGCCAAAAACCAAATCAACATATACAAGTGAAATATTACAGTGAAATTAAGACCACTTTACCAATCACATAGAGACATTTAAATTGATACCAAACATGAATATAGAGCTACAAGATACACCATATTAAAAACTTGGACATTTTATGTGAAATGTGAGTGATCTGCTCTGATGGAGACGGTAAAGTAAAGGTCAAGAAGGGAGCTCAGGGTGAAAGGAGAGGAGTGAGCTTTCCCGCATTACCACCTGGTGAGGTGTAGAGCCAATTGTCTCTGTCTCCAGCCCATGCTTGTATTGTCAAAGAAATCAAAGCATCTGTGGTATCTCAAATCTTACAGTCAGGAAGGGGGGCTCAGGATGATTTGAATAGAACAGTTGAACAGTTGGTTTCCTGATCTTCTTCTCAGATCAGAAAGTCTATTGTTTTTGCGCCTGACAATTCTCGTGGTCTCACCCCGTAGAATCTTCACAACAGTTTTCAGGGTTGGAGCCTTACAGTAACAATATGTCATTGTAAAATGAACTTGAGCTGCTTCTGCAACATGTTCAGTATTTGAAGAAGCACATAGATTCTTGGAACAAGGAGATTATGTATCTGCACTAATTCCCACTTGTGTGCTGATCACCTAAGTCTTTAGATTTAGGAGTAACACTTTACGGTGGCGCAGTGGGTAGCACGATCGCCTCACAGCAATAAGGTTGCTGGTTCAAGCCTCAGCTGGGTCAGTTGGCATTTCTGTGTGGAGATTGCATGTTCTCCCTGTGTTCGCATGGGTTTCCTCCGAGTGCTCCGGTTTCCCCCACAAGTCCAAAGACATGCGCTATAGGTGAATTGGGTAAGCTAAATTGTCCGTAGTGTATGTGTGTGAATAAGTGTGTATGGATGTTTCCCAGTGATGGGTTGCAGCTGGAAGGGGATCCGCTGTGTAAAACATGTGCTGGATAAGTTGACGGTTATTTCCACTGTGGCGACCCCAGATTAATAAAGGGACTAAGCTGAAAAGAAAATGAATGAATGAATGAATGAATGAATGAACTTTACTTGAAGGGGGTTTTCATAAGACTAAATATGAGTGAAACCTTAAGTCATTGTTATATACTTAAGACAACAAAACTTTTCAGTATAATTTGACATTACCAAGACAAAGTAACTTGTCATGAATCTGTCATAAACATGATTGTCATGAGGTCATTATAACTGTGTCATGAATATTTTTCTGATCTTTTCTTCAGTAAAAAAAAAAAACTTAAAAAAAAAAAAGTAAAATAAATATTTCTCATTAAAAGTGTCAATACTAGTATTAGTAAATAGTATTGTCAACTACAGTGAGGCAAATTTAATTTGTCATTAAAATATCATTGTTTCATGTCAATACTGTCAAATATATGTCAAGAATTTTTTTCATTTTATACTGTTTTTATATTCTTCCATCAGAAGGTAAAATAATAGGCAACTGCAAATGTTTTAAAAATATTAATAGGTGTAATTAAATAAAATCAATCATCCAATAACAATATAAAAATATATATGTTTATAAAATTATATTTTATTACTTTTGGCACTGACTGACTTTCTTACCACTGTAACCCATCAGTAATATCAATATTTTTTAGGCACATGCTTTGCTTGCATTTGGGACACTGTATCATACTTTCTCTGCATCCGTCAAATCCTTCTTCTTTTTTGTGTTATCATAAGTTCTAACATTTGTTTAGGAGATCTAGCAATAAAAGTGTCATCTGTAATTGCTTTCTAATCCAACAAGCTATGAGGTCATCAAGGTCTGTACCTCTGTATTGTTTTATGTTTAAAAAATAAATTTTAATTCTATGATTGGAAAAAAAAAGTAAAATCATGTTACTAAATGTATTCCATGCAAACTTATATTGAGCATGCATGGGAGAATTCAAAGTTACAGATGAAAATGGCCTCATGAGTCATGGAAAACTCATCTCAAAATGACAGTGTGGCACCACTGGTTAGGTGTACACCATTATGATGGTGTTTTTGTTATGTAAAAAGCATGTCAATAAAACATAAATTTGTGGCATGCTGTAATAAACGGTTATTTGCAGTGATATGGACCAAACTCTGCCAGGCTTAACCCACCATTGTACTGTTTTAATTTAATTAAAGGTGAATTACTCTTAAAATGCAATGTAATATAATTATATATTTTTTTATAATAAAAAGAAAATACATATAATAATAATAATACATAATTGTAATTATTATTGAATGTATATTTCTCTTACAACATTTTTAATAACATTTGAAATTGCCTATTTTTCTGACCTTCTGAGGAAGTATAAAAATCATTATGCAAAAAAAATTGTTATTAAACAATTAATGTTATTTAAATGTTTAAATGTTATTTCGCTCAGGACATAAGAAAAATGAGAAGAAACTATTGCAAAGAAGGGCTTGAATTCTCCTGTGGATCCAGAAAAAAATGTAGTTAGTGTTTCAAGATTGAGTTACACTGATTTTGTAAAATAACATCAAGAACAACTTAATAAAAAACAAAGATTTCCAACATGCAAATAACATAAAAGATATCAAACAGGTGCCTAGAGATGAGCTGCTGTGGAAGCTGCAAAGAAATAAGAAGAGTGTAAGGGGTTTTCGGTGTTTATATTGCGACCGCCTCCATTGCTTCATGTCAGTTGGATGACTGAGCTCTGTTGACGTGCTTGGGTGCGGGAGGAGGACAGAGCAGATGCCATGTGAAAAAGAGAGTGGGAGGATAAGTACAAAGTGCACATGTCCAAGACACCACAAGCACATGAGGTTCTGAACATTAGAATCAATGAAAAATGGCTTAATCAATAAACAGTGTTACTGGTGAACAAAGGGTGGGGCCAAGGTAATAATGCAGAAATTGAGGCCATTTCTCTTCTCCAGGAATTTTCACAAGTCTCACACTTTAAAAAAGTAATAATATATGTTTACTGAGTGTTACAACCCCTTTGGTAAAAGGGATAACATTTAAGGTGTGGCAATTTTACCATGTGATGGTGGAAGCAAAAAGACAGAAATGCCAACAAAAGTGATTTAGATTTCATAAGTGTAAACTATACAAAATACCCAAATGAATACAAAATAAGATATTTTATATCCTGGCTAGGCTGATCAAGTTTGTTTTATGAAACCAGCCTGGAAATGGCCAAAACCCCTCTAAAACCAGGCTGGTTGACCAGCTCAAACCAGCCAACCAGCCTAGGCTGGTTAAGGCAGTTTTTTTCAGCAGGGATGCGTTTGAAGCACTCTTGCGGTATTTTACCACTTCAAGTAAACACCTACTGATTTGTTGATTCAAACAAGTTCTAGCTCAATCTAGGAGCTCTAAAGATCTGAATCAAACTGCAGTACCATGAGGTTTGCTCAAACTTTTTGGGGCGTTTGGAATTGCTTCGTCTTATTACCATGTAACTGTCACACCTGCTGCTCGTTCTCCCACTCCCACTCACCACTCTCAGTCACCATCCACCACGCACCACACCCGTGAACCCTCACCTGAATACTAATCACCATCACCTGCACCTGCAATCACCACACAGCATATATACTCACCTCACTCATTCAGTCAGCAGCTGGAATCAGACACGCATGGTCCACTCGTCTTCTCTAATGTCTTCTCCTGCGCTCTTCCATGGATGTCCTCTGCCTGTGAATGCCAATGCACCAATATAAGGGAAGTGTCTTTGCTTATGTGAGCAATAGCCTTTAAACTGAACTGATGAACTGTGTGTGTGTGTGAGATCGCTCACCTTCCTCAACACCATTCACCTACTTCACCTAACTACTATTGTGCATATCACTTGAATAAACACCCTTGAAGTTTACACTTCCTTGTCTTCCATGTGTGACCGTGACAGGATTTCAGCCCATCAAACTACCATGGCTATGGAAGCTAACGCTGCTCAGACCGGAGCCGCTACGGATCCATTCGGCGGCATGGTAAACTCTCTCCAGCAAACCTTACCAGCCGCTCCGCCGAACGCAGGCGCGAACCCCTCCTTCCATGCGAGCATGCCCCTCGCTCGACCGATGAACTACTCCGGCGAGCCGGGCACCTGCAATGGTTTTCTACTGCAATGCTCGCTTTATAGAGGCTAACAATCACCTATTTCCTAATGAACTCTCAAAGGTCGCCTTCATGATCTCCCTTCTTACCGGACGAGCACTCCAATGGGCGGATGCTCTCTGGAATGCCCGCAGTCCGGTGGTGGCCACCTATCAAACCTTCACAGACCATTTTAAAGAGGTATTTGCAGTCTCACTTACCCCATTATCCGTGCACGATGAACTACTCACTCTTCGCCAAGGTAACGCTTCCATCCATGAATACACGCTGCAATTTCGAGCACTCGTCGCCAGTAGCGGCTGGATTTAGGTGGCTCTCCTGGCAGCTTATCGCAGAGGTTTAAAACCTAGTACTCGCAAACATATGGTGATTTATGAGGATAACGCTAACCTGGAAATCTTCATTAAAAAGTCCATCAGTATTTCCCAACACCTCTCGGCCTGTACCCTTCCACCACGTCCGGATCATGTTCCCATTCCCAGCGCTCCTTCACCACCACCGGAGGAGGATGAACCCATGATTACCGATTCCTATCGTCTTGCAACGTCGGAACGACAACGCCGAATCCGGAACAAACTCTGTTTGTATTGCAGAGAAGCATCCCATCTCATCTCCTCCTGTTCAGTTCGTCCGCCTCGCCTAATGGTGAGTAAAGACACTTTAACCCTTACCGTTTCGCACATTCCTCATCTCAAAGCACAACTAATTATTGATTCAATCTCTTACCCCATACATGTACTGGTGGATTCTGGAGCGGCTGGAAACTTCATCTCATCTCACTTCCTTACCAAACATAATATCCCCTCCGTGAGTAGCGAAACCCTCTTCCAAATAACCATTATACAGAACTCACCATTAGGCGATGGTTAAAATATCCCGGAGGACCCAGGAAGTCACCATTCTCTCACCACTGAATCACCGTGAAACATTAATTCTGTTGGTTTTTACCCCGTGCGAACGTGGATGTCATTCTTGGCAGACCCTAGCAGGCACAACACCAACCCACGATTGAGTGAAGCACCGGAGAAATCCTGGAATGGAGCTCCGCGTGCAAACACAACGGTCATCTCGCTCCCCCTGCTGGTCATGATCCAGATCTCAGTTCCCTTGAGGTCCACACCACCACCATAGAAAACGTTAATAATCCCACATCTGTCGACATCCCGGCCATCTACACTCCTTTCCTTGACATTTTCAACAAACAGCGAGCAACCCAGTTACCTCCACATCGGTCCTGGGATTGTAATATCGACCTGTTACCTGATGCAAAACTGCCCCATGGAAGAATCTACCCTCTCTCTCGTCCTGAACACATCGCCATGGAGAATTACATCCAGGAGGCTCTCTATCAGGGGTTCATCAGACCTTCCACATCACCAGCAGCATCTAGCCACTACTGGTTCCGAGAGAATGAGAGGGTGTGGGACTCAGCTCATACCCATCTACAGCAAGCAGTACGGAGGTACACAGACGCCGCCAATCGTCGCAGATTACCTAATCCCGTATACCATCCAGGTGATAAGGTATGGCTCTCCACCAGAGACATCCGCCTCCGTCTGCCTTGCCGTAAGCTGAGTCCCCGCTACATAGGACCATTCACCATCCACTCCCAAATCAACCCAGTCACCTACCATCTCAACTTACCTCCTTCCTATCGGATCTCCCCCACATTCCATGTTTCCTTGCACAAACCTTACACTGACCCAGTTCTCCCTCCGTCCACAGAACCCGAACCGCTTCTCCCTCCAGAAAAAACCGAAGTCCTCGGTGACACCATCTACCAAGTCCAGGAAGTTCTCGACTCCCGGCGGCGGAACGGCCAGCTCCAGTACCTCCTAGACTGGGAAGGATTCGGTCCCAAGAAGAGATCATGGACACCCCGTAACGACATTCTAGATCCGACCCTCCTTGAGGAATTCCACCGCCGACACCCAGATCGCCCAGCTCCCCGAGGTCGAGGCCGTCCCCGCCGCCGGTCCAGGGTGCCTGGAGTCACCCGTGGAGGGGGGGGGGGTACTGTCACACCTGCTGCTTGTTCTCCCACTCCCAGTCACCACTCTCAGGCATCATCCACCACGCACCACACCCGTGAACCCTCACCTGAATACTAATCACCATCACCTGCACCTGCAATCACCACACAGCATATATACTCACCTCACTCATTCAGTCAGCGGCTGGAATCAGACACGCATGGTCCACTCGTCTTCTCTCCTGTCTTCTCCTGCGCTCTTCCATGGATGTCCTCTGCCTGTAAATGCCAATGCACCAATATAAGGGAAATGTCTTTGCTTATGTGGGCAATAGCCTTTGAACTGAACTGAACTGAACTGTGTGTGAGATCGCTCACCTTCCTCAACACCATTCACCTACTTCACCTAACTACTATTGTGCATATCACTTGAATAAACACCCTTGAAGTTTATTCTTCCTTGTGTAACAGTAACAAGTGTGAGTAAACAGTTTTTTTTTTTAAACATTGTTAGTAAATGGAGGCCACTGTCATGATTAAAATTGTACGTTAACCATATCATATTTATTTTATTTTCCATTTGTTTTAGCGTAACATTAGCGTTAGTTCATTCCCAAATCTAAACGGCCAGCAGCGAATGTTTACTGTTGTTCATTTAAGTTTTTTTTTTTTTTTAAAACATCTTAGAGATATTGCCAAAGTGGATTCTGGATTGAGTTTGTCTTGGTTTGTTCTGTTTCTTTATGTCATTCCAGACAGACTGGACGATGATCAGATCTTTGTGTGGAGCACTGGCTGTTGTCAGACTCCTTGTGCAGACAATAATCTCACTGTATAATTACAATTAATGACAAAAATAATGTTTGGAAATGTAAATTATTGAATATGCAAGGTCTTTTTTTTTCACTTTTTTTTTCATTTTTCTTTCACTTTCATTCAGGAACATTTTATGAATGCCTCCCGTGACAAAAGACATATTGGATGCGAGTATGAACTTCTGGAAGAGTGTTGTTTTAATGGAATTTGATACCGCACGCTGTATGGGAAAAAAACCTCCACATTTTGCAATGCAGGCGTCTGTGGTCCTTTACTGACACAGTAGGTGCAGAGAATAGTGTCAAGCATCTGTGTCGACTATCCTGTCGCAAAATGCAGCGAAGATTCTGCACGATGGTAATAGTTTGATTAAGGTGTTTACATGTCAGTACTGCACTTCAATAATGCGACAATCAATAATAACTCAATAAGAACTTGTCAATAAAAACTCGGCATACTCCACGTCTTAATTTGATTTCTGTTTAGTTCAATTATGACTTTAGTTGAATTCAGGTAATCAAAAATCACTGTTTACATGGTAGACTTTTAGAGTATAGTCTTAATCATATTAATATCGGATTATTGGTGTCTGTAGAAACGTACTCATAGTTTGATTGATGAAGTGTCTTGAAATCCCTATTTAATAAAAAAAAGGTTACAAAGTAAAGAAATATAATATGTGTTTGTATATTTATTAAACTACTTTCAGTAGGGAACAATGCGCCACTTTAATTTACAACCCACATGTTACAATCACCAGCGATCTAGCTACTGCGGATCGCTGGAGAACTAGACACACCCCACATTTATGAACTACAACTCTCAGCATGCACCTCGCACACACCGGTTCCTGTTTCACGTTGATTGCACAAACAGCCGGAGGATCATGATGAACTGATTACATAGACTTTATAAACAGCACAGACACACACATAAGTGCTGAGTCTTGTTTTACTGTTAGTGGACATTATGACGAGTTTTCCTTGCCTTGCCGAGTTCAACCTTTGCTTTGTACCTTTGTTTACGTAGTTTGCCGCCTGCACCGATCTCTTTGCCTGTGACCCGACCACTCTTTTGCTTCACCCGTATGTACTCGTTTGCTTCTGTTATTGACCTTTGCCTGTCTGACAGTTGCAAAAACTGCAATTGGATCCTCAAAGCTGTCCGCGTTCAAATCACACTGCAAGTGCTGTATTTACCCTGTAACTACAGGGAACAAGGAGGGAACAATGCACCACTTTCATTTACAACCCACAAATGCTCTATTTACCCTGTAACTTTGGGGAACAAGGTGGGAACAATGCACCACTTTAATTTACAACCCACAAATGCTGCATTTACCCTGTAACTACAGGGAATAAGGAGGGAAGAAGCTGGAATTCACACAATTGTATGTATTTAAAAAGTAAGAACAGAAAAACTACAGCAGCAGTTTTAATTGAATGAAGGCCAAATTACACACTACATTTTCCTATAAAAAACATCACCTATATATCCACTGAAATGCAACAGTTGATTTTTCCCACTGTAAACAGCAGTAAAGATGCTAGCCTGTTTTAAGCTGCATTGATCCTTGATGGTAGGCCTATATCATGCAAAGTTATTTGTTGATAGTGGTGTTGATAGTGGGTTGCATAAATTATGTTCCTTCCTGCATAGAAACAATATTTATGAAAAATTTCAATCTGGATTTAGAGCATTGCATAGCACAGAAACAGCACTCCTAAGAGTTACAAATGACCTCCTTCTGTCGTCCGATCGTGGTTGTATTTCTCTCTTAGTGTTATTGGACCTCAGTGCTGCATTTGATACATTCATTCATTTTCTTTTCGGCTTAGTCCCTTTATTAATCTGGGGTCGCCACAGCGGGATGAACCGCCAACTTATCCAGCATATGTTTTACGCAGCGGATGCCCTTCCAGCTGCAACCCATCACTGGGAAACATTCACACACACTCATTCACACACATACACTACGGACAATTTTAGCTTACCCAATTCACCTATACCGCATGTCTTTTGGACTTGTGGGGGAAACCGGAGCACCCAGAGGAAACCCACGCGAACACGGGGAGAACATGCAAACTCCACACAGAAATGCCAACTGACCCAGCCGAGGCTCGAACCAGCGACCTTCTTGCTGTGAGGCGAACGTGCTACCCACTGCGCCACCGCGTCGCCCTGCATTTGATACAATCGATCATAATATTATCCTTCATAGGCTTGAAAATTATGTTGGTATCACAGGAACTGCATTGGCCTGGTTCAGGTTTTATCTATCTGAACGTTATCAATTTGTATCAGTCAATGAAGAAGCATCATATAGATCAAAAGTACAATGTGGGGTACCACAAGGCTCAGTCCTTGGTCCCTTACTTTTCACACTATATATGCTACCGCTAGGCGATATCATTAAAAAGCATGGAGTTAGCTTCCATTGTTATGCTGATGATACACAACTTTACATCTCCTCTCAACCTGATAATATGTATGAATTTACTAAATTAACAGACTGTATAGCTGATACAAAAAATTGGATGACTAATAACTTTTTATTACTAAATTCAGATAAAACTGAGGTCTTGCTTATTGGACCCAAAAACCTCACACGAAAAAACCTAGAACACAGTCTAACCCTTGATGGATTTTTAGTTCAGTCCTCATCTTCAGTCAAAAATTTAGGGGTGATTTTTGATAGCAAGCTGTCGTTTGAAGACCAGATTTCAAGCATCTGTAAAACTGCATTTTTTCATCTTAAAAATGTTGCCAAACTTCGACATATGCTATCAATGTCTGCTGCGGAAAAGCTTATTCATGCTTTCATGACCTCTCGGTTAGACTATTGTAATGCGTTATTAGGTGGTTGCCCTATTGGTCTAATTAACAAACTACAGCTAGTTCAAAATGCAGCTGCTAGAGTGCTTTCTAGAACAAAGAAATATGATCATATTACTCCAGTTCTTTCATCATTGCATTGGCTCCCTATTAAATATCGTATAAATTTTAAAATTTTATTGACTACCTACAAAGCCCTGAATGGCTTAGCTCCCCAGTATTTGAGGGAGCTCCTGGTATATTATAGCCCCTCACGTCCACTACGCTCAATTAATTCTGGACAATTGATTATTCCCAGAATATCAAAATCAACTGTAGGCGGTAGATCTTTCTGATATCTGGCACCTAAACTCTGGAACAGCCTTCCCAGCACAGTTTGGGAAGCAGACACACTCTGTCAGTTTAAAACTAGATTAAAGACACATCTCTTTGCATTAGCATACACATAAAACACAAATGCTTTTAAAAATACAAATCCTTAAAAGGATTGATAGTCTGCATTATTTAGGGCAACCGGAGCCGGGAACACTTCCCAAAAGACATTATAATTTGAACGGCATCTGCGCTTATGTTAGTCTTTTTTTTTTTTTTTTTATTCCCGAGGTTTCCATAATCCTGGACCAGGCCATATTCTGAGCAGCTGCTGTGTTGGTCATGGAGGAGTGGAGAGCATGAGTCTGATTCCTGTAAGACCCCAGTGACAGATGAGTCGTCGCATTATCCTGAAGGGCCAGCCTGTAGGGGGGACCTCTCCCATCTGCAGCTTCTCCAAGATGGACGTCCAGCGTTCTCCAGCCTCCGGCGCCTAGACTGCAGCTCTGCACGTTTGGCCATAGGAGAAATGGTCGTGCCCAACTGAGCCTGGTTTCTCTCAAGGTTTTTTTTTCCTTCACTTTCGCAAATTGGTGAAGTTCGTTCCTCACCGCTGTCGCCACTGGCTTGCATGGTTCGGGACCTGTAGAGCTGCGCATCGATGGATTTGTTCTTCAGTGTTTGGACTTTAAGCAGTGAAAATTAAACCACACTGAACTGAACTGAACTGAACTTAAACTCTGAAAACTATACTGACACTGTTTCAATTCACTGCACTCTTCTATGTGAAGCTGCTTTGACACAATCTACATTGTAAAAGCGCTATAGGAATAAAGATGAATTGAATTGAATTGAATTGAATTGTAAAAGCGCTATAGAAATAAAGATGAATTGAATTGAATTGAGAAATTGCTGGCGGTGCTGACATAGACGAGTAAGCTTTTATAAGGTAAGTAGTGTTTGGAATTCTATATATATTTCAAAGTCATTTATTTTCCCCATAAATTATTATACACCTTGTTATATTGAATTGCAGCTTTAAAATACGTACAGTATACAATAAGGTATTATAATTTTACAGGTTGTAAACCTTTTGTTCAGAGAACACCCCTTATTATAAAACCCAAGCACTGAATAAGGGTATTATTATTAATGTACTTAGGCAGGTGTTTGCAGGTTGCATAAGGTTGTCACCCCCCTTGCATAATTCTTTATATGTATACAATAATTACAGAAAAGTACACTGTAAATTCAATATGCTTACGCTGTTCTTTTGCGTGTTCAATATCTTATTGATACCCCTTATTACCCAAACATTAGATTTTGTTCCTTTGCACTTTATAGAAAAGTACACCGTCAATTCAACATACTTACAGTGTCAGGTTCTTTGTTTTCCCATGCCCCAGTGTTCCATGTGCTTCTGTTGTTGTCATGTGATTCCTTTGTTCAGTTTTCCCGCCTGTCGTTTGTTTAATGAGTTTCACCTGCTTTCTCCCCTGTATGTAATCAGTTTCATCATGTCCCTTGTATTTATACCCCTGAGTTTGTTAGTTCGTGGTCCGGTATTATATTGTCTACTACCCTTGATTCCTGTGTTCCAGTGTCTTCATGTTTCCAGTGAGTGCGTTGTAAATAAATCTACATGTTTTTGATAATTCCTGTGATCCTGTGCCTTTGTGAGTGAGCGCACCGTGACACACAGTACTTTGTGTGTTGCATATCTGGTTGTTATCCCCTTATTACCCAAGCATTGCAGTTTGTTCCCTTATACCTACACATATGTTCTTTATATTTACACTATACTTACAGAAAAGTATGCTGTTATTTCACTGCACTTACACAGTACTTTGCAGGTTGTAAACTAAAGCATTACCAAAGATTGTTCTGTGATACAATAGGAAAATTAAAATATGCAGACTGCAGACAAATTCTTACACTGCTTGTGAATTTAGGTATAAGGAACTTCATCTGCATGCAAATCAAAAAGCATAAAAAGCAACATCCTGGTTACTAATGTGACCCACGTTACCCGAAGAGGGAATGGAGATGTGTGTCTTCACACTTTGGGAGTTCGCTAGACGACCAATCACTCTGAAGAGTGAAAAAACGGGCTAATAAATGCCAATGAGTTGGCAGAGCTCAGCTCCGCAGGTGCTGGTGATTAATCAATAGTAGAATATATAACCAGCACACGTGGAGTGAGCAGTTAGATTTATAGCCACTGAAGAGCCGAACACTCAGCTATCAGCTGGAGACCCAGCTGCTGTGGCAGTGGAGACACATGTCTCCATTCCCTCTTTGAGGAATGTGGGTTACATTAGTAACCAGGATGTTCCCATTTAGGGGAAATTCAACGTGTGTCTTCACACTTTGCGAGTGTATGGAAAACGCCACAGCAGCTGAGCCCATCGTGCCCCTGATGTGAAGTTTGCCAAGCATTGCATGAGAGCACAAGCATCACCAAGGGCACAAACTTCCACCATACCCTAGGCCTTTTAATTACCATTATATGAGAATAATTTGGAATTTAGAATTGGGGGTTGTTAATGTGCTTTTATCTAGCTAATTTTTTTTAATACGACAGTACTTTGGGAAAGCGTGCCAATCCCTGAAGGGGGAGGATGCTGCGGAGGCCACCTGCTACCCAAATGGGGAGACCTGATGGCAATATGGACATATGGGCTATCCCTATCCAGGGGGAGCGCTACATATGATAAGCTGCTTAGCGGGTAGGGAAGACACGGGTCCACCTGAGAAGGGGGAACACTCCATGGCTGAATGACGCATATGGGATCTCTAATGGGGATCACGCATAGCTGGCACCGAACCCCATCACGCAGGTAGACCAAGTGGGCATACCAGACATTGTACTGGGCCAGACATCCAGCTCCTCTGCTGAGTTTCCTGCTCAGAGGAAACAGGCTCCACTCGAAGATTACAAAATCTTGCAAATGTGTTAGGTGTCGCTCAGCCCACAGCTCTACAGAATCTGTTAGAGAGCTGCCGCGTACTCATGCCCAAAAGGAGGCACTGCTCTTTTAAGTGTGCTCTTACTCACAGAGGACACAGCTCGCCCTGGCACAGAGAAGCAAGGGCAATGGCATCAACTATCCAGTGGGCCAATCCCTGCTTTGATATGTCACTTCCCTTCTGCCGATCATAACAGAAAAAGAGCTGCTTAGAGATGTATGCTCTAAATGCGGTAACATTAGGCGCAGTGCACGAACACAGCAATGAAAGGGCCGGGACTGCCTCCTCCGCAGGCAGCACTGGCAGGTTCATTACCTGTTAAAAAATGGGCGGTAGGAACTATGGGCACATAGTTGGGTCGGAGTCTCAGGAAAATTTGAGAGTAGGCTGGTGCGAATTCCTGGCACGATATGCTGACCGAAAATTCCATCGGAATCCTGACCCTCCTGATCGATACCAACGCAACCAGCAGAGCTGTCTTCATGGACAGAAAGCTTAGATATACTGAATTGAGTGGCTCAAACGGACCTCACCATAAACCACTGGGGTATAGAGACATCCCAAGAGGGCATGAGAGGGGGGCGGGGATCTCCATCTCGCGCCACATGCCTCGGAGGAACCAGCTGATGAGGTTGTTTTCCCAGCTCACTACCATCCGCCTTCATAGAGAGCGGGGATGGCAGCATGCCAACCCTTCAGTGTGGAGGGTGACAACCTATGCTCCTGCTGTCCTGAAGGAAGAAAACAACACTAATCTGGCATGTTCGAGGTTCTTCTCAGAGAGAAGATCTCCACACAGCGAATAGACTCCACTTCAGGACATAGGCATGCCTCATACAGGGTGCTCTAACCTGAGTGATTGCATTAACCACCGAACAGGAAGGTCACCTAAGTCCTCTGCGCTCTGCCTAGAACCATCCATGGAGGTTCTAGAACATTGCGCGGGTGCCAGATGGTGCCCCGGCCCAGAGAAAGGAAGTGCTTCCTCTGAAGAATTCATCAGGGAGGGCCATTGTGAGGAGTGTGAGTTCGGAGTTGTGAGCCCAAGGAGGCGCAATGAGCAAGACCCACTCCCTGTCTCCCTGACCTTGCACAGAGTCTGTGCGAGGAGGCTCACTGGGAAAAAAAGGCATTTTGCGTAAGCCTGGGGCCAGCTGAGAGCCAGTGCATTCATGCAGAGCAGGGAAAACAGCTGGCGAAGGGCTGCTCGGGAGAAGCAGCAGGATGACCTGGGCTTCTCTGAAGCATGCCCATAACAGCTGGACTGCGCCAGGGTGGAGTCTCCATTCTCCCGTGATCGTAGCTGCTGTGAGAGCATGTAAGCTGGGACGGTTGAGTTCGCCCAGGATATGAACGGCGTGCAGCTATTTAGCCGCATGACTTCAGAGGAGCAGATGGCGAGTGAGCTGAGACATGTGGCAGGAGCGCACATCATGCAAATGGTTGATCTACACTATCGCAGCAGTGTTGACCGTCCTAACCAACACGTGTTTCCACTCCCACATCGGTAGCAAGAAACACTGCCAACAGCTCCAGGCAATTGTTATGCTAATGCACCCGACGTCCAGATTACGAACCTGCAGCTGCATACTCAATACACACAGCCCCCCAGCCAATACTGGAAGCTTCTGTCAGAGTGGACACTTCTTCTACGGGCACCTAGGCCTGTAGAAGGCAAGGTCCATCCAGGGACTGAAGGTGTGAGACAGTGGGGTGATGGTCACCCTGTGCATCTCTGCATGCCATGCCCATCTGGGGACTTGATCACAAAGCCAGCGATGAAGTGGTCTCATATGAACAATTTAATCGTTGTGATAGCGGCTACAAATGTCATATGCATCAGGAGCCTCTGAAAAACTTCAGTGAGACCACTGTAATCTGCTGAATTTTAATGGACTGGGCAGCACTAGTAATGGAGACTGAGTTCAGCTCCAACCCGAGATAGGAGAAACTCTGCCCGAGGAGAGCTTGCTCTTTCCCGGTTGACCCAAAGCCCCAACAGGTTGAGGAGCCAGAGCACCAGGTCCCTGTGCATAATTGACTAGTTCAAAGACCGCAAAAATAACCCAATCAATGAATAGCTAAAAATGCAGATGCCCATGTGCCAAAAAGGCACAGGGCATCCTCCACGCATGATAACAGGGAAAGCCCGAAGGGGAGGATCCTGTACTGCCATGCTCGGTCCCTGACCCACACCGCAAAAAACGGTATGAGGAGGGAGAGAACGAGACATGGGTGTGAGAATCCTTCAGGTCTATAGCTGCAACTAATTCCAGGGATGGACACACTGGGGGATGCGTTTCTGCATGAGCATCTTGACCGGCATCCTGAACAGATAACAGATCAAAACGCTAGGTAGGATTGGTTATAACCCACCGCTCTCTGGGTACGATGAAGTGCGGGTGTAAAACCCGCTCTCCATCTCGGCTGGAGGGACTGGCTTAATTGTATCCTTTGCCAGGAGGACAACAATCTCCTTGCGCAAGACATGGGTTGGCGTGGCGATGACTGCTTTAAATACACAACCATGAACTTGGGAGGCCGATGGCGAATTGAATCGCATAGCCGAGTCTGAATTCAATTAAATTCAATTCATCTTTATTTCTATAGCGCTTTTACAATGTAGATTGTGTCAAAGCAGCTTAACATAGAAGATTATAGTAAATTGAAACAGTGTCAGTCCAGTTTTCAGAGTTTAAGTTCAGTTAAGTTCAGTTCAGTGTGGTTTAATTTTCACTGCTGAAAGTCCAAACACTGAAGAGCAAATCCATCGATGCGCAGCTCCACAGGTCCCGAACCATGCAAGCCAGTGGCGACAGCGGTGAGGAACGAACTTCACCAATTGGCGAAAGTGAAGGAAAAAAAACCTCGAGAGAAACCAGGCTCAGTTGGGCACGACCATTTCTCCTATGGCCAAACGTCTTGTGCAGAGCTGCAGTCCATCGTGGAGAAGCTGCTGGTGGGAGAGGTCACCGGCTGGTGTACAGGCTGGCCCTTCAGAAAAATGCGAAGACTAGTCTGTCACTGGGCTCTTACAGGAATCAGTCTCATGCTCTCCACTTCTCCATGACCACCACAGCAGCTGCTCAGAATATGGCCTGGTCCAGGATTATGGAAACCTCGGGAATAAAAAAAAAAAGACTAACATAAGCGCAGATGCCGTTCAAATTTTAATGTCTTTTGGGAAGTGTTCCCAGCTCCGGTTGCCCTAAATAATGCAGACTAACAATCCTTTAAAGGATTTGTATTTCAAAAGCATTTGTGTTTTATGTGTATGCTAATGCAAAGAGATGTGTCTTTAATCTAGTTTTAAACTGACAGAGTGTGTCTGCTTCCCGAACTGTGCTAGGAAGGCTGTTTCAGAGTTTAGGTGCCAGATATGAGAAAGATCTACCGCCTACAGTTGATTTTGATATTCTGGGAATAATCAAATGTCCAGAATTAATTGAGCATAGTGGACATGAGGGGCTATAATACACCAGGAGCTCCCTCAAATACTGGGGAGCTAAGCTGTTCAGGGCTTTGTAGGTAGTCAATAAAATTTTAACATTTATACGATATTTAATAGGGAGCCAATGCAATGATGAAAGAACTGGAGTAATATGATCATATTTCTTTGTTCTAGAAAGCATTCTAGCAGCTGCTTTTTCAACCAGCTGAAGTTTGTTAATTAGACCAATAGGGCAACCACCTAGTAACGCATTACAATAGTCTAACCGAGAGGTCATGAAAGCATGAATAAGCTTTTCCGCATCAGACACTGATAGCATATGTCGAAAATTGGCAACATTTTTAAGATGACAAAATGCAATTTTACAGATGCTTGAAATCTGGTCTTCAAACGACAGGTTGCTATCAAAAATCACCCCTACATTTTTGACTGAAGATGAGGACTGAACTAAGAATCCATCAAGGGTTAGACAGTGTTCTAGGTTTTTTCATGTGAGGTTTTTGGGTCCAATAAGCAAGACCTCAGTTTTATCTGAATTTACTAATAAAAAGTTATTAGTCATCCAATTTTTTTATCAGTTATACAATCTGTTAATTTAGTAAATTCATACGTTATCAGGTTGAGAGGAGATATAAAGTTGTGTATCATCAGCATAACAGTGGAAGCTAACTCCATGCTTTTTAATGATATCGCCTAACGGTAGCATATATAGTGTGAAAAGTAAGGGACCAAGAACTGAGCCTTTTGGTACCCCACAGTGTACTTTTGATCTGTATAATGCTTCTTCATTAACTGATACAAATTGATAACGTTCAGATAGATAAGACCTGAACCAGGCCAATGCAGTTCCTGTGATACCAACATAATTTTCAAACCTATGAAGGAGAGTATTATGATCGATTGTATCAAATGCAGCACTGAGGTCCAACAACACTAAGAGAGAAATTACAACCACGATCAAACGACAGAAGGAGGTCATTTGTAACTCTTAGGAGTGCTGTTTCTGTGCTATGAAATGCTCTAAATCCAGATTGAAATTTTTCATAAATATTGTTTTTTTTGTAGGAAGGAACATAGTTGAGCAGATACAACTTTTTCTAGTATCTTTGATATAAAAGGCAGGTTTGAGATGGGTCTATAATTTACTAGTTCTTTGGGATCAAGCTGTGTTTTTTTAATAAGAGGCTTAATGACAACTAGTTTAAAAGTTTTAGGAACATATCCTAAAAGTAGGGATGAATTCAAAACGTTAAGAACAGGTTCAGAAACTTCTGAAAACAATTGTTTTAATAATTTGGTTGGTATAGGATCTAGCATAGACGTTGTTGATTTGGACGAATTTATCAGTTTAGACAATTCTTCCTCACCTACTGCTGAAAAAGTTCGAAGTTTATCCATTAACGGTCTACAGTGCTCTAATTAGGATGAAGCTGTAGGAGGGAGATCGATGGTGCTTATTTTATCTCTGATATCATCAATCTTGCATGTGAAAAAATTCATAAAGTCATTACTGCTGTGTTGAGAAATGCATGTTGATGCTTTATTTTTAGTTAGATTGGCTACTGTGTTAAACAGGACCCTATGGTTGTGTTTATTTTCTTCTATTAAAGTTGAAAAATAAGCAGATCTGGCAGACTTTAAAGCTTTTCTAAAGTTAAGTATACTTTCTTTCCAGGCCAGACGAAAAACCTCTAGTTTTGATTTCTTCCATCTACGTTCCATTTTTCAGGCTGCTTTCTTTAAGGCACGTGTGTGCTCATTGTGCCATGGTGTCCGATTTTTTTCCCTAATCTTTTTTAAGTGTAACGGAGCAACTATGTCTAACGTGCTAGAAAGGACAGAATCAATAGTTTCAGTTGCAGTGTCAAGCTCTTCTAGGGTGCCTGGAATGCTATGAAAATTAGAAAGATCAGGTAGGTTACTGACAAAGTGATCTTTAGTGCTAGCGGTGATCGTTCTACCATATTTATAAATAGAAGCTGGTTTTGTAGAGCTATCAATGCACAATAAACAAGAGATTAAATAGTGATCTGAAATGTCATCACTCTGCTGCACAACTTCAACATTATCAATATCAATACCATGTGATAATATTAGGTCTAAGGTATGATTATGCCGATGAGTAGACCCTGAGACATGCTGTTTCACTCCAACAGAGGCTAGTATGTCTAAGAAGGCCAGACTTAAAGCATCTTTTTCATTATCTATATGAATCTTGAAATCACCAACAATTAAAATTTTATCTGTGGCCAGAACTTTTTCGGATAAGAAATCAGCAAATACTTTTGTGAAGTCGGTATGGTGCCCTGGAGGTCTATTTACAGTTGCGAATATAAATTTAGATTGAAATTTATTGTTTAAATTACACACTGAAATATACAACACTATTACTTCAAATGAATTATATTTGAATTCAGATCGCTGAGTAACACTAAAAATATTACTTTATATAATGCCAATGCCTCCACCCTTGCCTTTAAGACGCGGCTCGTGTTTATAATGATATCCTTCAGGTGAAGACTCGTTCAGTGTCATGTAGTCATCTGGTTTAACCCAGGTTTCTGTTAGACATAGTGCATCTAGCTTTAGATCAGTTATCAAATCAATAACAAAAAGAGTTTTAGAGGAGAGTGATATATGTGTGAGTCTAATGTTCAATAATCAGAGTTTTATCTTCTGATTACCTTTATTTTTTATTTGATGAACATCAATTAGATTGTTACCTTTGAATGGGTTTGGGAGTTTTTTATATTTAGAGGTTCGGGGAACAGACACAGTCTCTATGTTTTCATATCTAGGTGGCTCTATGTGCTGCAGATTATCTGAGTTAGGTAACTGTGGAGGCTAGCAGACGGTTGGTTAAGCCAATCTGTCTGCTCCCTGACCTGGGCCCGAGTTAGTCAAGTGCCAACAGTAAGACTATATGCCAGATTTACTAGAGAGGAGAGCTGCCCCAGCCCAGGTGGGATGAAGACCATCTCTCTTCAACAGGTCAGGTCTACCCCAAAAACTTGGCCAATTGTCTACAAAACCTATGTTATTCAGTGGGCACCACTTTGACATCCAGCCATTAAGTGATGAGAGTCGGCTGTGGAACTCATCACCACGATAAGCGGGCAGGGGAACAGAGCATATTACGGTGTCTGACATCGTCTTTGCATGATCACACACCTCTTTAACATTACTTTTAGTGATCTCCAACTGACGTAGCCGAACATCATTTGCACCGTTGTGGATAACGATCTTACTGAACTTACGTTTAGATTTAGCCAGCACTTTTAAATTTGACATGATGTCAGGTGCTCTGGCTCCCGGCATACATTTGACTATGGTGGCTGTTGTCTCTATTTGCACATTCCGTACTATGGAGTCGCCAATTACTAGGGCACTTTCATCAGGTTTCTCAGTGGGTGCATCATGAGCCACTACAATGCGCTGAGCAGCGCTAACCAGGCTAGAACGATCGCTGACACAGCGGGGCAGCTTCTGGATGGGGAGTGCTTACCCCGGGAAGCGGAGCGTCCAGAGGAAGAGCTGAAAATAAGAGATTGGCTCTTACCTTCTTACCTTCCTCCCAGGATCCCGCGAAGAGAAAAGAAAGGAGGTGCGAGAGAAAGGAGCCCGTCCTCTGATGCCCTCAAGGCCTGTGGCGCAGTGCACCAAAGCTGAGAGCTGGCAGGCAGCGCTTGGGCACCCTAAGGGAGGAAACCCGCTCTTTCTTGGATCACTACGTTCATCTATTCAATTCAATTCATCTTTATTTCTATAGCGCTTTTACAATGTAGATTGTGTCAAAGCAGCTTAACATAGAAAAGTGCAGTGAATTGAAACAGTGTCAGTCCTGTTTTTAGAGTTTAAGTTCAGTTTAGTTTAGTTTAAATCCATCGATGCGCAGCTCCACAGGTCCCGAACCATGCAAGCCAGTGGCGACAACAGTGAGGAACGAACTTCACCAATTGGCGAAAGTGAAGGAAAAAAAACCTTGAGAGAAACCAGGCTCAGTTGGGCACGACCATTTCTCCTATGGCCAAACGTCTTGTGCAGAGCTGCAGTCTAGGCGCCGGAGGATGGAGAACGCTGGACGTAAATTTCAAATAAAATTTTAAAATTTATATGATATTTAATAGGGAGCCAATGCAATGATGAAAGAACTGGAGTAATATGATCATATTTCTTTGTTCTGCAGGGGGAATCCCCGGCCCTCCATCAGGGAAATAACGGTCCTCCTCCTTTCCAAGCAGCCCACCTCAGGGTTGCTTAACGGTTTGATTACCGGACTTAACAGCAACCTGTGACGGGAGCATCAACTTCCTGTGTGGAGCTTGCCATGATCACTAGCCAGTGGAACAGGCTGTGACGGCGGAGTTATCTTGAAGCCGCGGGAAGAATGCTCTTGGTGAGGAACAGCCAGCATGGATGGGCCTGGCAGGGGAGCAGTCTTCCGAGCCCACCAAGAAATTACCTGCCCCATCGTGCACAGCTGATGCACCACCGAGGATTCCTGGGTAAAGTCCCTGACAGTACCGCTGAATAGGCCTGCCTGGGATATGGGTGCGTCAAGAAAGCGAACTTTGTCGGCATGGCGCATATCTACCAGGGTAAGCCAAGGGTGGCGTTTCCAGACCACTGTGTGGCCATCGTCCTCCCCAGGGCATGGACGGGCATCCTGGGGGATGAACCGACAAAACTGCTCAATGCTTGGATAGGGTGCAGTACCCAGCACTGCAGGGCCGTGCACAGGAGGGTGGCCTGGTGGCTAGAGCCACTGCCCCTCTGCCCTCATTGGCTAAGGTGCCCCTCTCAGCCTGTAAAAAGCTCCAGCAAGCCATCAGGTAAATCATCATATAGAATATTTAGCTGTGTTTGTCACACTTTTAAGTCTTCTAATTAAGTATTTTCCATTATAATCACTTAGGCCTAGCTGATACTAGTAATCTAGGCTACGGCACATAATTTTATTAAAACCATGTAGGCCTATAAATAGTAAAAAATAAATAAAAATAATTGTAATATTAATATTCTAAAAGTTAATATAAATTTATGGTGTATAATATCAAATTAAATGTGTAATACTTATTTTTCCATTGAAGATGAGGCAGAAGCAGGCTCAGAGAGTGAGGGAGAGAACACTGAACATGAGCTAAATCAGACAGGTACAGGTAAGACTGTTAATCTGGAAGGGATATGCTAGAGTGTAATACAAAGATAGATAGACATTTAAAAAATTTAAATATTGTAAATGGTTTGTTATTCATTCTAAGATGAAACTGCCTCAGAGTCAATTCAGCAAAGTAAAGGCGATGGTCTTCGAGCTGAGCCAGAGACAGAAAATTTTCAGATTGGGAAAGAAAGGCAATACAATGAGACAGAGAGGGAAGAGACAGAGACAGAACAGGAAGATATGGAGAGTGAGACAGCCACAGACACAAGGGAGAAAGAGACAGAAAACTTTGAGTTTTTGCTTCAGTTACAAAATCCATCCGATCCTGCCCATGTAAAGAAACACAATATAGCATACAATGTGGCCTTTACTGAATTTACAAATTCAATAGGACCCTGTCCTCCAATTTTGCCATTCCCAAAAAATGAACAAGGGCGTTTGTTTCAGGGACAGTGGTATGAAGAACACCTCTGGTTAGAGTATTCTCCTGAGAATGATGCAATGCACCGTTTCAGCTGCAGACTTTTCATGAATGACGAAAAGTATAAGAGCAGGACAGGTTGGAAATCAGTGGGGGTAACTCTGTGGAAGCAGGCTAAAGGGAAAATGAAGGAGCATAGCAGGACAGAGTCACACATGCTAGGCATGATTCAGTGGAATGCTTTTAAAAGAAAGGCATTGGATACAGCTTTGGAAAAGGCTGACTTTGAAATGCAAGCAGCGAAAGAAATAGAAAGGCAAAATAACAGAGAGATTATTGTTCAACAGAGAGATGGATTTGTTCTTCAGTGTTTGGACTTTAAGCAGTGAAAATTAAACCACACTGAACTGAACTAAACTGAACTTAAACTCTGAAAACTGGACTGACACTGTTTCAATTCACTGCACTCTTCTATGTGAAGCTGCTTTGACACAATCTACATTGTAAAAGCGCTATAGAAATAAAGATGAATTGAATTGAAAAGATTATCTGCTGACTGATTGATATTATATTGTACTTGGCAAAAGAAGGCATGGCATTCAGAGGTGACAATGAAAACCTCTCAAGTTCGAACAAAGGAAATTTCTTAGAGTTTGTGGAGTTGGTTAGCCAGTATGACAGTGTTCTTAAGCTTCATCTTGACAAAATAAAGGTAAAACAAGCATCACATTGTTGTGAATTTCTAAGACGAGACAAAACCAGGGAGGCTTTCGGGTACCTTCAAAGCAGAATCCTTTAATAAGGACTCGGCGTAGCTGTGGCGTTCATCGAAAGATCTCTCCACTAGTGCAGCTACGCACTCAATATATAAATTTTTACAGACAGTGATACATATAGGTCGGGACAAACCTCAACAAAGCATGCAAATTAAGTGTTGTTGTCAGCGGGGTAAATTGCATCTCCAGCCCCAATCTCATCAGCATATAAGTACCCATTCATGTTACATTTTAACATGAAAACAAAGCGTGCAAATTAACTACTGAAGTCAGAACCCATCCTGCCACTTGACCAGCTTGAAAGTGTTAACTAGCCATTTGTTAGACAATAGACACAA
>CAIGQV010018127.1:12633271-12662688 GCA_903798115.1 Danio jaintianensis
TCACTCACTCACTCACTCA
The DNA here is from genome assembly GCA_903798115.1 of Danio jaintianensis. Lineage (NCBI taxonomy): Eukaryota > Metazoa > Chordata > Actinopteri > Cypriniformes > Danionidae > Danio > Danio jaintianensis. The sequence continues at coordinate 12,633,291 of CAIGQV010018127.1, forward strand.
CTCACTCACTCACTCACTCACTCACTCAATCAGGGTTGCTATAGCAGAATGAACCACTAATTTCTCTGGCATAAGTTTTACCAGTGGATGCCCTGCCTGCTGCAACCCAGCCCTGGGAGTACACTAACTCATAAACTCCCTGGGAAACATCCATACACTCTCTCATTTACACACACATTCCTACACTACAACCAATTTTTAGTTTATCCAACTCACCTATACCGCATATGTTTGCTCTGTGGTGGAAACCAGAGACCCCGTCAGTGTTATTTTTAGGGAGCAACAGGACACTAGATCTGACATTAGCATGTTGCTATGTAAACAGCATTACATTTAGCATGAAAATATATAGTGCACGCAAATGTTGAAACGCAACAGTTTTAATGATGTCTTGCATGTATCTGTATGACAAAATAGATGTTTCATTTAGCCTATAATGACTGTAAACATGGAGCCTGCATTGTGTGCTTGATGATGTTTAACTGGAAAACAAAGTACAAAACCTCCTGTATAGCCTACAAATGAAATAATTTGTTTGCCAAAATAAAGCTTACATTATTTAAGCAAAACTAATAATTTAATAAAATGCATTGTATCTGACTCTTTATTAAATGTAACTTCGTTAAATTTGCATATAGTGCAGGATTTGAAGATTGGATTTATATCTGTGGAGTATGAAAGTTTTTTCCTAACAAAATTAAATGGAAAATTCAAATGCCTAAAAAGATCAAATAATGAATCAAACTCTCAAAACAACTACCAAATGATAAATCAAATGCTCAGACTTTCAAATAAAAAAATAAAAAAGCATTCTCAAATGAGAAATTAAATGCTCAAATGTATTTGATATTTAATTTTCATCAACTCAGTATAAACCAGTGATAATTAAATGATAAATCAAATGCTTAAACCAACACTGCAAATGATAAATCAAGTGCTCAAACCAGCACTGCAAACGGAAACCAATGGGGTATATGCACACGGACTTTTAATTTCAGCCAGCCAGCCTCAGCACATCCGGTGAACTATATTTACATTATAAAACTGCCACGCTTTAGGTATGATTTCTTTAAAAACCAGTGATCTTCACTGCCTGATAGATATACGATAAGTGGGTCTCAGACCGGACAAGAAGCACTGCATTAAATTTCATTTCCCCGCATCATGTCTTTAAAATATTACAGTTTATTTTACTTTAGTATTATCAATGGAGTTTCTGCACACGGCTGCTGATCCTCACGGATCTTTCTGATCTTTCACCGGAAGTTTATCATTGGCTGAAAAACACTAGCTGTGCATATACCCCATTGATAAATCAAATACAATGTATTCAACCAGCCTGGGCGGAGCTTTAAAGCGGAAGACTCCTGCTGCTCCAATGCAACTCAATCAGCAGAGGAGAAAAACCCGCAATTAAAAGATAAAAATACTCCTCTATTGTGTCACAGAATGAAGTTTTACATTTTTTAGGTGAGAATGTAGTTGTTTTAAACTTGAATCTGCAGTTTATTTACAAAGATAGCTCATCTTTGAAGATTTTCTTCAATATATGCGGACTCTGGCTCCCCTGCCAAGAGCAGCTTAACATCGCCACCATCTCCAATCTACTGCTGGATCTCATCTCTCTATTGTACTGAAAACATGATATTTAATACATCTTGTGTATATCTAACAGCCAGTTTTGGGTATTTTAAATCTATTATTTGTTCTCTAGGTGTATTATTTTGGCAGTGTTATTTTGTTATGTTTTATAATTGTCTTTAATTAGCTATGCTATCGTGTTGTAGCTACGCTGTTTGTCTTTGTTTACCAAATTGCTTAACTTTATGCCCTAATGTTTACATCTTGTACTTTATAATTGTATAATGTCCATTGTAGCTTATTAAATCTGATAATCAAAGACAGGTGTCTACCCATTTCACTTCACATTATTGGTGATTTATGTTTACATTTTCTTAAATTAAAAATATTGATTTATGATATTAATAATATATTAATTATAAGGCAGTGTTTTTATAAGGCCATTGTAAGCCTACAGCAAGTCCCATTAATCCATGGTGAGGTAAGTGATGTTATAAAGTACACTGGCATTCCATTTGAAGACGTACCTGACTTGTGTCCTTGGGAGTTCGTTCTAAACAAACATGTACAGCAATATATAACAGTCAATAAAAAAACAGTTAATAAAAAGTAATGATTCACACATTTTTATAATACTACAAATTATATATAATAATATAGAATAAAATAATACATAGCCCATATCTGAAAATAACATTTGCTAATAGAATTGAAATAGTATTTGTGTACCTATAGATGAGACTATAATTACAGTATGGATAATGTTAATATCATAATAAATAGTGGAATTACAACAAATTTTAATTATATAGGCAGATGATTATCATATAGCAGAATATAGACAATCACAAAAAATAGTGTGTGGTGAATAGCAAAATATAATAACATAACTATAGGCTAAACAGTAGCAAATTGTATAATAATAATAATAATATTGTTTTAAAATACACTAAACTACTGTTTAATTATAGGCGTCACGGTGGCTCAGTGGGTAGCACGATTGCCTCACAGCAAGAAGGTCGCTGGTTCGAGCCCTGGCTGGGCCAGTTGGCATTTCTGTGTGGAGTTTGCATGTTCTGCCCATGTTGTTCGCGTGAGTTTCCTCTGGGTGCTCCGGTTTCCCCCACAATCCAAAGACATGCGGTACAGATGAATGAATAAGCTAAATTGGCCGTAGTGTATGAGTGTGAATGCAAGAGTGTATGGGCTTTTACGAGTGTTGGGGCATCCGCTGCGTAAAACATATGCTGGATAAGTTGGCGGTTCATTCCGCTGTGGCGACCTTAGATTAATAAAGGGATTAAGCCGAAAAGAAAATAAATGAATGAATGATCAGACAAAAAAATAAAATTAATAAAAAAAAGTAAATACACATATATATTGTGGTTGCAAAAATAATAGGGTGCATGTAGACATGAAAATCACTTTCACACAATTAATCAAGCCGGTCATTAACATTGGGCCATAAATTTTTATCAACATCACAGTGGATGTCTTCCTTGTTCAGGCACTGTGGGAAAAATTTCCTGGCATGACAATCCAGGCTTGACATTGCTAAGCAGTAAAACTGCCTTTGTTAGCATATGAGGCTACACACCCGTGTACGGGAGAAGCAGAGTAAAAGCCATTCTCCCTTCTTTTGCCCTGAAGCATTGTCAAACTTGAGTGAAATACCAAACCCCCAAAACCAGCTAAACATGAAAGCAAAGTTGAGGAGATAAAGTGGGGGAGAGGTAGATTAACATACTCTCCTCAGGTCATGACTCAACACTAGTAAATAGACTGAAATAAATCAATGTCTCTGTTGATTTCATCACTACAGTGCTGAAGTCATAAACTGTCAAATGACACCAAACATGACAAAGTTATATGAAGGAAGATCACAAGCAGATGAATTGTGCATGGTGAAAAGCACATGGTTACTGTAAGCGATGTGTATTGGAGCTGTGTGGAAATCTGCTACGACAGGAGGACCGATCACGTGCTTGGAATGTCTCAGTAGTCCTTCATTAGAATAGAAGGAATAGCATATAATATTTTCTTAGCTTACACTTCGTCCATGGCTTGAAGAAGGGAGACATGCTCATGGGGATGGTGATCAGACACCTTTCACCTCCATGTAGAGAAGAATTCCTCAATTGGGTTGAGGAAAGGGGAATATGGTGGAAGATAGAGGGTCATGAAGCGAGGATGTGTTTGAAACCATTACCGAACCAGCTCTGCATGGTGGAAGCTGACATTGTCCCACACAACAACATAGATGATGCCTTTTCCCTGACAGGCCTGCTCAAGCTCATAAAAAAACTAAAAAAACAGGTGTTCAGGTGTAGGTCATCAGCTCTTCAGTGTTATATGACCCTAGAACTGGTCTACAGCCTACCACACCATCTTCAGATATAGCTGCAAACATTGAGATATTTCCCCCACATTGTCCAGGGACTTGGATGGTTGCCCTTTGTCCAATGAGGTTACGTCCTTTGCGTTTAGTTTTTGCCAGATTGAAACCGGCCTTATCAACAAAAATATACTTGTGATAATTCACAGCAGCGTCCAGCTCCATCACCCTCTAAAATGATAATTTGGTTAGCTTTTTTACAACTAATAGTTGTCAGTACACTAATTGCATGCCAGTTTAGTGTTGTACCTGAATATATTCTCAATGCAGTTGTTTCACCCGGATATTGTTTCTCTCAAAAGGAACCAAGTAAATTTGTTTCATGTGAAAGATTACAAATTTCTTTAAATATATAAATTACATTGTAAAATGCATTTTGAGGGAGCCTATATGTAAAATACCTGAACCTGTCTCCAAAGTAATGCAAATTGTCAGTTGTGTCTATTGTCTAACAAATGGCTAGTTAACGCTTTCATTTTGGTCAAGTGGCAGGACGGGTTCTGGCTCCAGTACTTAATTTGCACACTTTGTTTTCATGCTAAAATGTAACATGAATGGGTACTTATATGCTGATGAGATCGGGGCTGGAGATGCAATTTACCCCGCTGACAACAACACTTCATTTGCATGCTTTGTTGAGGTTTTCCCCCTCCTATTATGTATCACTGGCTGTAAAAATGTATATATTGAGTGCCTAGCTGCACTAGAATGAGAGATCTTTCGATGAACGCCACAGCTATGCCGAGTTCTTATTAAAGGATTCTGTTTTGAAGATACCCGAAAGCCTCCCTGGTTTTGTCTCGTCTTAGAAATTCACAACACATGGAAACCTGGTGCTTCTTCAAAAGTCGGGCAATCGTTGGAAGGCTAATTGATGCCACATTGGCAAAGGTGTCATTGCTGTTCTCAATAGCCTGTTTGATTTCAGTCAGCCGTATGTCATTCCATGCCTTGACCATTTCCACCACAGCCAACGACTGCTATTCAGTCAAAACACGTGGGCGACCACCACCAGGTTGTCTCCTGTTAATTCTAAGGACAACCGTATACTGTCAATATTGTAGTATTACAAATTACATTACTGTAAACTGACAATTACATGTTGTTCATCTATACAATAAAGTACAATATTTTAGACTTAAAGTTGCTATAGCAGACTTACTGGTTTTCTTGGCTAAAAGTTCTGATGATGGAGCTGACAGTTGACCTTCGTAAATTAGGCTGTACCAAACTGGCAGCCTCAGACATCGTAAAGCCTCTGTTAACCACATGGTCAACAATGATGGCCCAGACTTCATTAGAGATTATGGTGCGCTGTCTTCTGCCTCTCTGTTGAGGAGCACCACCACCTCTTTCCCTTTGTCTGTGCCCACCTCTCTGTTGAAGAGCACCACCACCTCTTCCCTTTGTCTGTGCCCACCTCTCTGTGGAGAAGCACCACCACTTTTTTCCCTTTGTCTGTGCCCACCTCTCTGTGGAGAAGCACCACCACCCTTTTTCCCTTTGTCTTTGCCCACCTCTCTGTTGAGGAGCACGACCAGCTCTTCGTTGAAGGTTTTCTCTTCTCTCTGAGTCAATCCTGCTCCATATTTGAACAGTGTAAAGTCTCAAACACAGTTCTACTTTTATGGTAACTAATTGTGATCATCAGGGGAAACAATTAGTAATTAGTATTTCTTGATTGAAAGCTCTTGCAGCAGTTTGTAACTTATGCCGCTGTCACATTAGAGTTTGTGCGTGCAAAATTCTGTTGTATGGCACTGCGAAAAGGGGCGGGATTAAACAAGATGATTAAAAAAAGCGAGCGATTGGTCCATGTTTTAAATTTCTGTCCAGAGAGGTCATGTTTTGATTTTCGATTGGTATCACGCAATCACATGATGCGATTTCACAGGTCAGAGTTCACCAAGCTTGAACTTTCCAGCGCAGCGAACTGCGAAACTTGTCACACGCGCTTGCGTTTCCTGTCTGACGCATTTGTGTGAGTATGAATGGAAGTCTATGGGGTAAAAAGTCTAGTGTGACCCCGGCTTTACAAATGACCAGACAATAATCAGTCAAGTTGAAAATCCATGGACATATTGAATGATTTATTGATTAAACATTAAGATTAGTTGAATTAAATGACAGAGAAATGTATTAAACTGAATGATAAGAGATGCAAATCAAAAAATTGATAGTGATAACATTAATAAAGGCAGTTACTGTTAGCGAAACATTTATTCAGATACTTATTTTGTGTAGTGAAAATGATATTTTGTGATTATGTGTATTGTACCAACACAATTGAAAAATATGCTGAAATGTTCGAAAAAAGTGTACTTTTGATGATCTGTTTTGATATAAGTACTAAGAGTTTTGAAAATGGACCAATTGCTTGTGAAAACTGTGCCAAACCAATAAAAAAACCTGTAGTACAAAAGTAGCAAACACATTGCTTTAAATTTTCAATAATCTGTATATGGCATGTATAGCTCTGGGGTCAGGAAGTTCTCAGATAACATTATCCTATAATGTTTTTGATGTGTTTTTTTAAAGGTAAATTAAGGTTATACAGTGTGTTGTTAATTGCAGAGCTTCTCTATTAAAAAATGGAAAAAAAAAATAAACACTTCTGAAAGAGATCAAGCCTTTCATTCATTCATTTTCTTTTCGGCTTAGTCCCTTTATTAATCACGGGTCGCCACAGCGGAATGAACCACCAGAGATCAAACCTCAGCCAGGTAATAAAAAGTAATGCAAAAGTAACTCAAAAGTAACGTAACACATTACCTACCATAAAAAGTAACTAAGCAATGCAACTAGTTACTTTTTGGGGGAGTAACTCAATATTGTAATGCATTACTTTCAAAAGTAACTTTTCCCAACACTGGATGTCAAGTTCACAGCCATTGTTAAAAAAATATATAAGAATTTCAGTTAAACTCTTACCTTGCACCGACCCCCTCAGGTGTCTCCTCAGACAAATGGTCTTTCACACAGCTACGCGGTCTCAAAATTTGAAGTTGCTCCATGTAAAGTCTGAGTGTCCTGCCAACTGAAGTGCAGCAGGCTGCGCAAAGGACACACACACAGTCTCTCAGGGCTCTGACCTGCACTTTTAGTGTGTACTTTCTTTAATCATCATAGTAGTTTTCTATCATTGGTAGGATATACATTTGGTTGAGAAAAATATTTCAACCACCATTTTAGGTAAATATAACTATATGTCAAAACTTGAAATAAAAAACAACACTGATTAACATTCAAAGGTCTATAATCTTTTTACAGTAGCAGGGCTGCTTTTACTTTGCTTTTACAAACTCCCAATATACAGTAAGTAACTGTATAAGTAGTAACAATACCCATAATGCAGTGTACACTACAGTAGTGAACTGTACAGAATGTAAGTGGTATTTTACTGGGCATTTTTGATGAGCTCCTGAATAGGTCTTTAGTGCGTGTGGCCAAGATTAATTTGTTTTTGTTGAAATTCATTTAATAATATTTTGAACATCAAAATTTATTATTATTATTTATAATTTTTTCATGGGCTGCACGGTGGCGCAGTGGGTAGCACATTCGCCTCACAGCAAGAAGGTCGCTGGTTCGAGCCTCGGCTGGGTCAGTTGGCATTTCTGTGTGGAGTTTGCATGTTCTCCCCGTGTTGGCGGTTTCCTCCACAAGTCCAAAGACATGCGGTACAGGTGAATTGGGTAAGCTAAATTGTCCGTAGTCAATGAGTGTGTATGGATGTTTCCCAGGATGGATTGCGGCTGGAAGGGCATCCGCTTCGTAAAACATATGCTGGATAAGTTGGCGGTTCATTCTGCTGTGGAGACCCCAGATTAATAAAGGGACTAAGCTGAAAAGAAAATGAATGAATGAATAATTTTTTTATTTTTAATAAAAATGGGCTAAACGCAAGAGACCAGTAATAATCACGTGGAAGGGCTGATCATGCAATACATTCATAGGTTATGCAGGCTGAAATCATGGCCCTGATGTTTAAATAGAATAAAATTATTTAAAGCATGATAATTCCTTTATTCATATATATAAAGCATTCATAAGACAATATGCCAGTTCACAGGCACTGATTTGAGCCTTTTTCAATAAATTAAAGATGCTGTAGGTGATCTGCCTAAATGCTAACCGGTTAGCATAATATGTTTGAAACACAGTCCCTCCCCTGCAGTCCAAAGCCACGCCTCCTAAAATCACGAGCGTGCACATTAAAGAGACCCCCTAGATCATGTCATTCGCCAGTTAGAAAACTTTATAGTACTTTATAATACTACAATTCTGAACGAAAACTGTATTATATCTAGCACGTTTTCAGTTGTGTAGCTAGCTAGCAAAACTTGTCATAATGTACAATATTTCATGCATGCAAGAATCGCTGTCTCACTTTCTCACACGCTGTCCTAATGCGACTACTGTATGCTTAGTGGTTGGCCGGCAGGGTGCAGGAATTACACTTCCCCTTCATATGGGAACTCCAACGTGCGTCTGTTAACAGACTATGGGAGTACTTCAGACGACCAATCACTTTGAAGAGAAAGAAAACGGGCCAATGAATGCCAAAATGAATTGGCAGAGCTCAGCTCCACAGCTGACAGTGATTAGCCATTAGTGCTATATAAGTTGCCGCTGAGGAGTGAGCATCAGAATTTAGCTTTCAGAGCCTCTCACGAGACTGAAGACACTCTATCTGGCAACCTGATTTCAAGACTGAAACCAGTTTACTCACCAGTGGGGGAGATGACGTGACAGCAGCGGTCGATCTGGGCTTCCTGTCCCCTGGGCGTTTCGCAGGTGTGCACAAAAGAGCAGATTCCCTAAGAGAGCAACACAGTCAATCAACACGTCTTTTTCAAGACGCTGTTCTGACTGTGCGTTTCTGGATGCGGTGGTTCCTATCTCCGGATGATGGGCACGGGTATCACAACACAGGTCTGGGGGTCCAGCATGTCGATGCGGTGCTCGCGGACAGCTCATGCTCTCACTGTGAGGGCATGGCTATTGCACAGCTGAGATTGCGGCTTCCAAGCCACCCCCGTTGCTCCCCGTGAAAGCGGTTAGCACGCAGGCAGATCTGAGGATTACAGTGGGGGTTATTCGTCGCCTCCAGGCCCGCGGACCCCCCACTCCTCCACAGCGTGCTCCATCCAAGTGGATGTGGTTGTGCGGTTCATCCCCCGGGATGCCTGTGCCTCCGCTTGATGACACCGGAGATCAGATGTCCATTGCGACATCGGAGGGCGAGCTGTCATGCTCAGATGACAGACCGGGCTCGCTTCCATCCTACAGGGTGCAATGCGTAGTCACGGTTCTCGAATCAGACATGATGGCTGCGCTTCCTGGGCTGCTTCGGTGGTGTGGCTGGAGATGGCTTGTCCCCCATTCTCACCGCCGGACCGACTAGAGGTGTGGTGTGCGGGCTGATGTAAGATGAATCTTCCAGCTCCCGTCCACTTCTTCCCAGGGGCGCACAACGAGCGCACGCTGGCATAGAGGGCGTTTTTTCTCCGCCCGGTCCTCGTGCGCTTCCGCGTTCACCTCCCCGATGGTGAGGCAGCCAGTGGGTACGAAGCTATTCCTCAGGTGGTTGGCTGAGACCCCCGTCCAAGGCGGGTGGGTTTTCTGTGTCTCTCATGGCCAGAGCCCATACCGTTGCGGGCCATGCCGCTTCTGCCATGCACCACGGCACCTGCTGTGCTGCACAGGGGCGGTTCTTCCCCAGGCTTATGCGTAAGCACCGCACGGTGGTCGACTATGCTGTCATGACCTTCAAAACGGCCGCCCGTGCCCTGGGGAGGACGATGGCCACACAGTGGTCCGGAAATGCCACCCTTGGCTTACCCTGGCAGATATGCACCGCGCCAACAAAGTCGGACTTTACCCAGGAGTCCTCGGTGGTGAGAGATCAGCCGTGCGCGATGGAGCAGGTCATCTCCTGGTGGGCTCGGAAAACTGCTCCCCCACCGGACCCGTCCAGGCTGGCTGTTCCTCGCCGAGAGCGCTCTTCCCGCGGCTCCGAAATGCTCCACCGTCACAGCCCGTTCCACTGGCTAGTGAACGCGCCGAGCCCCCCCGCAGGAAGTTGACGCTCCTGTCATAGGTCGCCATAAAGTCCGGTAATCGGACCGCGAAGCAAACCTAAGGCGGGTTACTTGGAGAGGAGGAGAACCGTTCTTTCCCCGGTGGAGGGCCGGGGCTCGCCGCGAACGAATGTAGCAATCCAAAAAGAGCGGCTTTTCCTCCCTCTGGGTGTGGAAGCCCAATTGCTGCCAGCATGGGACGCGCTGCCTTCCAGCTCTAAGCTTTGGTGCACTTCGCCACAGGCTTTGAGGGCGCCAGAGGATGAGCTCCTTTCTGGCACCTCCAGCGTCTCCGCGGGATCCTGGGAGGAAGGTAAGAGTCAATCTCTTATTTTCAGTTCTTCCTCGGGATGCTCTGCTTCCCGGGGTGAGCACTCCCCATCCCGAAGCTGCCCCTCCGCAGGTATGTCAGCGATCGTTGGGGTGATGCTGCTCGTTCGGACTCTGTCAGCCTGCTTAGCGCTGCTCAGCCCATCGTAGTAGCTCACACGGATGGTCAGACTCGGCTATGCGTTTCAACATGCTGTTGGCCTCCCGAGTTCACGGGTGTGTATTTAAGCGGTCATCGCTATGCCACCCCTGTCTCACGTGAGCAGATTGTTATCCTCCTGGCGAAGGTTTACGCCCCCCACTTCATCGTACCCAGAGAGCGGTGGGTTATATCAATCCTATCTGCGCGTTTTGATGTGTCATCTGTTCAGGATGCTGATCAGGATGTTCATGCAGAAACGCATCCCCGAGTGCGTCCGTCCGCGGGATTGGTTGCAGCTATAGACCTGAAGGACGCTCACTCCATGTCTCGCTCTCTCCCTCCTTATAACCGTGTTTTTACCGGTGTGCGATAGGGCCCAAGCATGGCAGTAAATGGTCCTCCCCTTCGGGCTCTCCCTGTTCCATGCGTGGAGGATGCCCTGTGCCTCTTTGGCGCACGTGCATCGGCTTTTTTTGATCATTCATTGACTGGGTTCAATTTTTTCAGACCTTTGAATTAGTCGATTATGCATAGGGACCTGGTGCTCTGGCACCTTGGCCTGTTGGGGTTTCGGGTCAACCGAGAATGAGCAAGCTCTCCCCCGGGCAGAGCTTCTCTCATCTCGGGTTGGAGCTGGACCCGGTCTCCATCACGGTGCGCTTTTAGCGCGCTGGGCTAGTGCTGCCCTGTCTGTTTAATTCGGCAGTTATAGTGGTTTCTGGGTCTGGGTGCCCTTAGAACAAGTGTCCAGTCATGCTGTCATTCTGACGGATGCTTCCAGTACGGGCTGGTGGGCTGTGTGTATCGAGCATGCAGCTGCAGGTTCATAAATCGGACTTCGGTTGCATTGCCATTCAATTGCCTGGAGTTGGCAGTGTTTCTCGCTCTCCGCCGGTTCCTACCGGTACGGGAGGGGACACACGTGTTAGTTAGGATGGCCAGCACGGCTGCGATAGCGCACATCAACCGTTTGGCTGATGTGCGCTACCGCCGCATGTCTCAGCTCGCTCGCCATCTGCTCCTCCGGAGTCATGCGGCGGCTTAATAGCTGCGCGCCGTTCATATCCCATGCGAGCTCTACCGTGCCAGCTTACATGCTCTCACGACAGTTACGTTTATGGGAGAATGGAGACTCCACCCCGGCACAGTCCAGCTGTTATGGGCACGCTTCAGAGAAGCCCAGGACATCCTGCCGCTTCTCCCGAGCGGCCCTTCGCCAGCTGCTTTCCCTGCTCTGCACGGATGCGCTGGCTCTCAGCTGGCCCCAGGTTTACGCAATATGTGTTTTTCCCCAGTGAGCCTGCGCGCACAGACTCTGTGCAAGGTCGGGGAGACGAGGTGCGGGTCTCACTTGTTGCGCCTCCTTGGCCCAACCGGACCCGAGTTTCCACTCCTCGTTATGGCCCTCCCTGACGAATTCCCCGGAAGAAGTACTCCTTTTTCTGGGACGGGCACCCTCTGGCACCCGTGCAGCGTTCTGGAACCCCCATGGAGGGTTTCTAGACAGAGCGTGGAGGACTTAGGTGACCTATCAGTAGATGGTTAACACCGTCACTTAGGCTAGAGCACCCTGTATAGGCAAGCCTCTGTCCTGTAGTGGAGTCTATTCGTTGTGTGGAGCTCTTCTCTCTGAGAAGAACCCCGGACATGTCAGATTAGTGTTGCGTTTTCTTCCTTCAGGATAACTGGAGCCAGGCTGTCACCCTCCACACTGAAGGTTTGGCGTGCTGCCATCCCTGCTCTCTGTGGGGCGGCGGATGGTAGCGCGCTGGGAAAACATAACCTTATCAGCCGGTTCCTCAGAGGCGCGTGGCGCAAGATGGTTAATTCCATCCCCGCCCCCCTCTCTTGCCCTCTCGGGATCTCTCTAGCCCCAGCAGTTATGATTAGGTCCGTTGAGCCACTCGACTCAGTATCTATAAGTTTTCTGTCCATGAAGGCAGCTCTGCTGGTCGCATTGGTATCAGTCAGGAGGGTTAGGATTCTGGTGGCATTTTCGGTCAGCAAATCGTGCCAGGAAAATTGGACCGGCCTACTCTCCCGTTTACCTGAGACCCCAGTTCAGCTTGTGCCAAGGTTCCTACCACCCCTTTTAATATTAAAAGTGGTAGTGAGCCTGCAAGCGCTGTCTGCGGAGGAGGCAGACCCAGCCATTTTATTGCTATGTCCGCGCACTGCACTTAATGTGACACGTAGAGCATACGTCTTTAAGCAGCTCTTTTCTGTTATGATCGGCAGAAGGGAAGTGCTGTATCAAAGCAGAGGTTGGTCCATTTTATAGTTATGCCATTGCCCTCGCCGCATGTGCCAGGGCAAGCTGTGTCCCCCGGGAGAGAGAGCACAAAAAAAAAAAAAAAAACCCGGTGCCTCCTTTTCGGCGTGAGTACGCAGCGCCTCTTAACAGATTATGCAGAGCTGTGGGCTGGGCAACACCTAACACATTAATGAGATTTTATAATCCTCGAGTGGAGTCGGTTTCCTCCCGACTGGGTCACTTCGGTCAATCGGGACCAAATTAAACTCGGTGTCAAAAACGCTTGCTGCGCCATGCTCCCTAACCCGGAGATACGTGCGCCTTTTCTATTCTGCTAGTAAGTTTCCCGCTTGGCGAACCCTAGAGAATTCCTCCGAGGCCCCCAGCACCCGACTCAGCGGAGGAGCCGGGTGCCTGGCTCAGTGTGATGTCTGGTATGCCCACTCTTGGTCTACCCACATGCTGAGGTTCGGTGCCAGCTATGAACAGTCCCCGATGGTGATCCCATATGCTTATTTCAGCCACGGAGTGTTCCCCCTGACCAGGCGGACACGTGTCTTCCCTACCCGGTAACCAGCTTATCATATGTAGCACTCCCCCTCCAGTCCATATGTCCTTCGGGGACTGGCACGCTTTCCCAACGTACTGTCGTATTTCTAAAATCCCTAGACTATATTAGCTAGGTAAAAGCACATTTACGACCCCTGATCTAAATTGTAAATATTCCCATGTAATGGTAATTTTTTGGGCCTAGGGGATGTTGGAAGCATGCTTGTGCACTCACGCTATGCTTGGCAAACTTCACATCAGGAGAGTTACGGGCTTAGCTGCTGTGGCGTTTTCCATACAGTCTCCCATAGTCTGTTAACAGACGCACGTTGGAGTTCCCATATGAAGGGGAACGTCCTGGTTACGTACGTAACCCACGTTCCCCGAATAGAGTCTCCAGCTGTTTGCTGAGTGATCGGCTCTTCAGCAGGCAAATTCTGATGCTCACTCCTCAGCGGGAAGCACTAATGGCTAATCACTGTCAGCTGTGGAGCTGAGCTCTGCCAATTCATTTTGGCATTCATTGGCCCGTTTTCTTACTCTTCAGAGTGATTGGTCGTCTGAAGTACTCCCATAGTCTGTTAACAGACGCACGTCTCTGTTCCCTATTCGGGGAACATGGGTTACGTACGTAACCAGGACATTTTTACTAAGCTATACTATTTTAGACCGAATATTCAAAGTAGCATGTTAAATAATATAGGAAGCGTCACAGGTTGTCATTGTTAAAAAATGAACCAATGTGAATATAAAACCAACTTCACCTCAGTAAAGCAGGCTAGGCTGAACATTGTTTAGTCTTATGCCTTACCCAGAATATAAAAATACAAATAAATACATTTAGATCATTTACTTTAATAATTACTATTAGAACGTGAAGAGACTTTCGACCAGCACAACAAAAATGTTTCTGAAGACAATCACCTACTGCACCTTTAATGCAGTAAAGAGTATTCAAAATAATATATTGGGTATAACCTATATAGGGTACGTGCATGAGCTGCAGTTGGAGGAGGGTAGATGGCAGAAGGAACAAACAGGAATTGATAGTGGAGGCAACCTCACACTGGTCTCTGCGCTCATAGAAAGGGAAAAGGAGAAGAAAAAGAAGAAGACATGCTGCGGTTCCTGTCTGGAGACAGCCTCGCGCTGACTGAGGGCCGTAGTAGAAAAGAGTCAATAAAATAGATGATTAAGGAGTGAAACCTGAAAGGTGTAAGCAAGACTAAGCAAAACTACAGGCGTGTTTCTTGGTCGTGGATTAATGAGCTAGTGCAGATGCATAATTCTGTATTTAATAGGAGCTGCTGCTGCGTCAGCAGTGGGGCGGGGATGATGGCATGAGTGTAGCGGCTGGTGGAAGCCACTAGACCACGGGGCTGAGCGGGCTCATGGCTGGAGGCCTGAGGCTGTTAGAGAACAGCAAGAACAGTAGATGCAATCGTTTTGGTTTAGGAACCGGTGTAAGAGCATATTTCTGGGTTTTTGACTGTCTAAAAGAAGTTGTTCACAGTGGCAAGTATGAGCTGTAGTCGGTAAATTATCTAATTTAATATGACAGGAATGGAAGTAGTTATTTTGGATGGAATCGATTAGGTTTGAGAGTGAGGTAGAGCTGTGATGGCTGCAGAGTGCGTGGACGCCAAAGTCTGTGGACTATGGCGGTGCTGATAAGTTGCTAGAGGACACCAAAAGGCCAACCATGATCCTCGCTGTACCGATCATGTCCGGGCAGAGGGGAACTGAGTTGAGTGAGTCTGGGCTCGGTTTAATGGAAGAGGAAACCCATCGTTAGAGGTTGACAGGCAACTCACAGGTTAGGGCAGGGTCTTAATGCTGGAAAGAATTGTCAGCTCACACAGTACAGTGGCTGCTGCTTATATACCCATGTGATAATGATTGACACACCTGAATGATTTGGCTCCTCACAAACCTACGTTTGAACTTCATTAAATAAATACTACATAGTGGTTAAAGTAGCAGGTATCATACATTTTGTATAATGTACCATGAATATGAGGCCAGTAATGCTACAGGGCTCAAAATCATGACCATTTTGGTCGCATATGCTCCTGTGACATCAAAATATATTTGGAAGCATTTGTGCGAGTGCATAAAATTGTTGTTGTGCAACCTGTTTTCACTGCCATATGTTCATACATTCGCATATGTAGGTGACATTCACGGAGAATGGGTCTTTGCATCTAAAAAACACTAAACAGTTTAAAACAGTTGTCATGTCAACTTCTAAACAGTAAACAAAAGCCTGCAATGTTTGCCCCACCTTCAAGCTCTTCTGATTAGCCCACTGTTCTAGAACTAACATGCATGTCCATCAAGTGCATGTTTACGTAGAAAAAAGTTGAAAAAAGTAGAGCAATGGGATAGATGATATAAAAGGCTGATAATGAGAGAATGACAAAAACAGTGACAGATTTTGTTTTAAAAACCACCTAAAGTTAAAAAAATGGTGCTTCTGATAATGATCATATGGTGAATGTTAATTCGCCATCAACACTTTTCGAAGAGACCTCCAGTGGCTTGAAGTCCTCTATGAAAATATGTAAAGATATTCACTGTAAAGCCTGTGGGACAGAGTTTGCCGGTAACAGCGTTTGCCACATGTAACAGATTAAAGAAGTATGTTAAATTAATGCTTAATTAGGGACAGCGCCATCTACAGTGTGCGTGATGTAATAAAGTTAATGAAGCATTGCTGTGGAAATGGTTATTTTCTTTATGAACCAGAAACTACTTCCATTGTACAGTAAAAAGACAGCCCAGGCAAGACAGTAACACACATCTACACAATTTAAGTGGGAGAGGTTCTATTTAATCCTTCATTTAATCGTCAAGATATGCTGTCAGCCCTTAAAGTGGAAGCTAAATGTAAAATTTAACATTGCATACGCCATCGCAAAAGGGCTTGCATTCACTAAGATTATACTAATATTGCAACTCATGAAAAAAAAAACAGTATTGCGGCTAACATGATGCAAATAATAAGTTATATGCCAATATCATCTGTGCAATATAAGACACCATCTATTAGAACGCAGTTAAATTATCATCAACTCAGTTAATCTTATTCATGTCCAGCAGTACAAGCAGGAATGATGGGTGCATGCAGATTCTGTGTTTTTAAAAAAAAAAAATTTTATATATATATATTTTTAGTGTTGCTTTCAAATGCAATTAATCTGTTACTGTAAAATTTGAAGTATCGGTGCTCTTAATTTTTGGTGCACACATCTTAAAATGAACTGCAACAAAATTGCTCAGTGTTGCTATTATTACAGAATTCCCTATTCCCATAGAATTAAAAAAAATGTAGGTGGAATTTTACAATTTTGTCGGGACACAATAAGCTTTGATTTGTTGTTTTGTTTTTATATCAAATGCCCTATGCCATATATTCTACATTTTGTAAGGCCTATATAACCTCTATAATTAAAATAGACAGTTACAGACAGGTAGCCTATACAAAGACTAGAAAAATCTTATCTCAATTTAATTAACTTAAGAATCTGCCTAATTTTGGATTAGTGTAGATAAATATTAGAAGTGTCAAAGACCTTCACTCTTTTAATTGTGGTTTTATAAAAAAAAAAAAATACAAATATCCATTTACTTTATTTAGCATATAGGCTACCTCTGCAGACTAAAGCATAAAAAGAACAAAACAGTCCACTCACACAATACTTTGATATTCATAAAACAGAGCTTCTATGATAACATTTATAAAATTTTATTTAGCTTCCACTTAGTCATTATACACATAAGATAAAATGAGAAAATAAATCAATTGGTGATTTGGCTAAGGTCAAAATCCTCAAAAAAAAAAAATAAATAAATAAAAATCTCCAGGTTTGTTAAATACCAGCAGAGAATGAGAGAAGATTTTTTTTCTCTTTCTTTTTTTTAACAAGTGCTCACGGTTTCCGGGGAGGAGTACTATGACTCATTGGATCCAGGCATTGAATATTTGTCTGTACTCCAACAAGTATTCCCCCACCACCCAAAAGAGACTTAATTATTTCTGTATGACCATCTCCACGATGGACGTCCAGCTTTCTCCAGCCTCCGGTGCCTAGACTGTAGCTCTGCACAAGAAGCTTGGCCATAGGAGAAATGGTCGTGCCCAAGTGAGCCTGGTTTCTCTCAAATGTTTTTTTCCTTCACTTTCGCAAATTGGTGAAGTTTGTTCCTCGCCGCTGTCGCCACTGGCTTGCATGGTTCGGGACTTGTGGAGCTGCGCATCGATGGATTTTCTTTTCAGTGTTTGGACTCTCAGCAGTGAAAATTAAACCACACTGAACTGAACTAAACTGAACTTAAACTCTGAAAACTGGACTGACACAGTTTCAATTTACTATAATCTTTTATGTTAAGCTGCTTTGACACAATCTACATTGTAAAAGCGCTATAGAAATAAAGATGAAATGAATTGAATATAGTTATTATTAGTCCTTATTGGATCATTGGATCTCTCAATATCATACTCAACAACTTGCTCTCCACACCATGACATGAGCATGAAAAGCTCAGTGATGCAGACCAGCCAGTGTTTTAAATAACCAAAGTGCACTGAGCAATATGGGATGGAATATAGGAACAAAAGTTCACCTGCTGTGGGCTTTTAGAGAAGGTGCAACATTCTTTGCTCAGTAAATGAACCACTTCAGCATGTTTTTCCTTCTACCTCCTCACCATGGAAACTCCACAAGCTGTGTAAATACAACACAACTGTAAAGGCATCACGTGTGCAACTGACACAAAATGAGAGAAGCAGTTTAACATGAAGTGACACGACATCTGACGTACAGATGCCACTGGCACATGCCACTAAGAGTAGTGACACTTCCGGTGGCACGTCCGGTTTTCACTGTCATGTGACCTGTGTCTGAGAATGTCGTGCTGCATGACGCTGCAGTGACATCTCCAGCAGTGACATCGACACCTGGCGAAGCTTAATGACACTAATCAACACGCGTAATTATCAACACTTATAATTTAAAACATCATAGAGTAGTCCAGCATATAAACTGACAATAAATCGCAATAAATCATGTTAATAGCCGCGTAATGATTAAATATCATTTTGCGCGTGTTGATTAGTGTCATTAAGCTTCGCCGGGTGTCGATGTCACTGCTGGAGATGTCACTGCAGCGTCATGCAGCGCAACATTCTCACAGGTCACTACACATGCCACTACCGAGTGACACATGACAGTAAAAACCGGACGTGCCACCGGAAGTGGAAGTGTCACTACTCTTAGTGGCATATGCCAGTGGCATCTGTACGTCAGATGTCGTGTCACTTCATGTTAAAACTGCTGCTGGAAAATGATGGTCAGCCTCATTCATTCAGTTTGGTCTGGGGCACATAAGGATAAGATGTGTATCCAGTGCAACAGAGAATCACTGCAGCAATGTGCACATTGAATTGCTCTTTAGACACATGTGCTGCTGTCTTGAAGTGCATGCAAATGTTTTTTTTAATCTAAGTGTCATTTATCAAAATATCTAATATAGCCTATTAACTAATTCATATATAAATTAATCATAAGCAAAACGATTGTAAATAAATTACTAGTCTGAACCCCACACGCCTTTAAAAACGGATGTGTTTATGATGTACGTGTGTATATGATAAAGTGATACAAGACAATTGTTATTCATTTTCAACATACCTTCTGAAACATATCTGAGAAGAGAAAGGGCAAATCTGGGATCCTGCAAGAGGAAACATTTGCTCTCAATTTGACATCGTCAGATTAGAATCTTATGAAATGATTATAAATGTGAAAATACATGTATTTTTTTTTTTACTTTTACCCCCTTGTAGGGGCGCGGAAATTACCCTTCTAAAATCCCCAAGAATTCACGCTCCATCCGTAACACACTCGAATAAAAATCTTACTTTATAAAACCAACATAACCCTAACATATAAGCTGGAGTGTGCTTCGATGACGTACAAAAATGTATTTAAAAAAAAAACTGAATAAAATTCCCTCGGCGTTGACATTCTGTCCGCCTGCTAGAATGAAACAGATCCGCGTGTCCACGTGTTTTGTAAATTTACATATTATTTTAATATGTAAGCTTGTCTCTCCTATCAGCAGAAGCTCGCTTTCAACGCAAACTCTATTTGCCAGATTCAGCTCTGGACGCACAAATCGGAAAGCCCAGCGTTTTTGTACCGCCCTCACAGACACGTTGCCTTGGGAGAAGTAACACGGGGCCACACAACTGCAGGTCTTCATCACTAAAACCACGTACACCTCATCAGATTCTCGATCAAGTTGCCTGTGGATATACTTATTGAAAACAAAGGATAGAGTGACTATTCGTCCTCTCTGGCTTGAGGTAGGATCAACACTTTAAAAAACAGTGATCATTTCAAAAAAATTATTTGTTTATTAGAAAATGGCGCTGCTAGATTGAGGCATCCGCCTTTTGTATAAGGAAGAAAATTGTGCATCATATTATTTGTTTTATGATTTAATGTTAAACTGAGTTAATATTTACTAATCTATTTACTGTATTAATGTATCCTATTCGATGGGGTGAATTGTCAATCGTGTCTTTTAGAAATAGCTTAGTCCGTGACTTTAATCGTCTCCGTTTCGTTCAACTTGTATTCACTTTAACGTTAATATTAAACAAATTCAGTAATACGTTAAAAAGACCCAAACTACGATGATTTAGTCATGGAAGAGTGCATTGATGTAGTCATTGTCAGGGCCCCACCCTTATAATAAGACAGGTAGATTTATTCTCCAGTCGTTTTATTAATATACACGTTGCTCATAGCAACCGATATTTAATATGTGGGACGTACGCGAAATACGTCGTCTTGTCGTTCCGATAAATAACGTTAAACTTAATTGTCACGTGCCCGCTTTGCGCTCTACGTTAACTGTAAACGGTGAGAAAATAAACCTTTCAATTTTTTTAAAGTTTTTTTTTTGTCTCCTCAAACTAATAAATACCTTCTCATTACTTTATTAGCTTTATACAACTATTGGCTTTATACAAACTTGATCTGATGTAACGTTATGCACTTTATGGATATGATATAAAGTTCGTTTGCTAACGGCAGTCGTGCTATCTTGCTTGAATAAAATTTAGGGAAAAACAGAAAAAGACTGGTCAGCAATTACATCTATTTGGAAAAGCTGATCTTTGTTTCTAAAGCCAATTAGTCGCGTGCTTGAGGTAGACCTATTACATAATGCGGCTTAATTAGCAGTCCATTTGTTTACAGTGATACCGAGGGGGGGTTGGTTCGAAAGACCCAACCCCCTACTGACAAAGGTCCAGTATTTGTCCCATACATTAGCTCATTTGCCCTATTTTGACTGTTATGCCATCATAAATTATCAAAATAACCCACCGAAAAAGGCTAGTGGAAGACCAAGTGGAATCTGATGCAAGTAAAGTCAGATTTCACTGTATTGTTGTTAAATAGAGAAAACATTTTACAAGTGACTTTTATTCTAAATCTTGGACCTTATTCCAAGCACCAAAGATGGCCCATATTATAATACTTATTGTTGTACTTATTGCTGTTGTTATCCATGAATTTTCAAATGTATTTTTTTACAAGAGAGGCTAGAAAAAGTCATGAAGCTCTACATTATTATTATTATTATTATTATTATTGTTATATTTATTTTTATTCAAATGCCAAAATTTTGACAGAGGAAAGTTGACTGCTGGCCAGATTGTTATTTGCCTAATAACTGACAATAGGCTACAGTTTTTAATTAAAAACTTTAACAGATTCCTATTTTTCCCCCTAGTGATATATGATGTTATGAATTTGTGTTTTAAAAGTAAGTAGCCTATTTTTTATATTTCTTTATTCTAAATGTTTAGAAAATGTTTTGTTACTTCCAAAAGTGTGACCATCCGAAAAGCTAATCCAGCTAAAAAGTCCATAAAATGTCACTAAAACGCAGTATTTAAACCTCATAATTAAATAGAAAATGAGTCAAATAACTGCAAAAGGTCCACCCCTTTCACCAGGGTGGCCACGAGCCTGATAAATAACTAGTGATTTGAATGCGTTATGGCAATCTGATAATCATTTGATGTAACGTTATTTATAGTATTAAGATTAATTAAAAATTTGATTTTAGTATCAAGTAATACTTTACATAATTTACATAACTTTAATGAACACTTTTTAATTCACAGTGTATGGAGTATTCATTTTCTAAGATGCATCATGCACACCTCTTCAGGAGCACAGAGCAGTTGTTTGTGTGCAACAAATGCATTTTTAAACATACTCTCATTTAACATAATATTGTACAAATTCCTTTTGTATGTGTTCCTCAAGGTATGTCAATTATGAATTGCAAATAACTGATGGAGTAATATAAGCAGAAAAATTACTGCTAAAGATAAAAGTCTGCAGAAGGAATGGCAATATCAAAAAGAGCTTCTTTCTAGGGCCTTTGTTCTGTGGCCACCATGGCTGCAGCATGCACGTCTGTAGCAAGTCACACTGAACAAACAGGACTCTGTATTTGGGTTTTGTCAACACAAAACATTTATGTGTACCTACATTTACAAGTGTTTTTTCAGTTAGGTCCAGTCAGAATAAAGAATCTGCATTTGCTCTAAAGAGCAAAATGTATGCTAAACAGACTACAAAGTGTTTAAGCTTAATCTATTTTATTTGTTAATAAATAAATGCAGCCTCCTCTGTTGCTAAATACTGTGCATGAACAAGGTACATTTTTATATAAAAAGTATAATCCTCTAAATGTATATTGTACTTATTTTTAATGATTTGTTTTAATGTACACTAGAATCAATGTTGTCATTGACAGCATACAAACTAGCTGTGTGCATGTAAGCTTCACAGTTCCACACAGGTTTTTGAAAATGTATGCTTAAAGGTATTGTTTATTCAAAAATAGAAATTTACTTAATATTTACTCACCCTCAGTTGGTTTCAAGTAGGAAAAACAAATACTGTGGAAGTCAGTGGTTACAGTTTTTTTTAAATAACTTATTTTGTGTTTAACAGTAGAATGAAACTAATAAAGGTTTGAAACAAGTGAATGAGGGCAGCATTTTCAGTTTTGGGTGAACTATCTCTTTAAGCTGTCATTTTAGACCACTTATCTGATAGACTATTAATGTATTAGACTAGTGGATCAGAAAAACATTTTAATATTACATTCCTGCCACTGCAATACAGCGAGAACATTAAATTGTCATTAGACAATTTTGCACAAGCACATGCTTTGTGTAATGTTGTTGTTTTGTTTATTATCAATATTTATAGAAATAAATTAAATCAAAACTATATATAGGGATAACAGAATCTTATTTATTATTATTTTTTTTTCATAGGTCAGTGATGGTCTGTGCTGGTTAGACCTTGCATCATAAGATGTCAGCTTCAGATTCGGACTATTCCATTGACTGGCTGGCTAGTGACGATGAGGACCATGATAGCGAATTAGAATCAGACTGTACCACAACACAGGGACAAACTACCATACCAAAATTCCCCTCCCCAGGGGTTATCCAGCTGCCCCAGACTTACCAGACACTCTCAACAAGGAATGGAGATAAAGGTGAGGTGATGGACAATGAAAGCTTGAGCTCTCAGGGAAGTTTTTCTTCCAGCTGTGATAGTTCTGACTACATCAAGGATGGTGGCTGTTTTCACCTGGGACAAGAGAATCAAACAAATTACAGATGGTGCCCTGAGAGCCCTATAGACAAAAATAGACAGGCACTGAAGAGAACACGGAGTTTCATGGTGCTGGAGCAAAGGGAGAGGCTGCTTACACCTGAACAAATGGAGAAAGACAGCCTGTTTGCATGCAAGGTGAGACGTGCCACTTTTTTGGCTCACCAACATGCCAGGAAAGAGACATGGTGTTCTGAAAGCCCCCTTATCTTCTATATGATCTATCTCCACCGAGCAGAGTAAATTAAAAAATCTAGAAGCAGAACCACTTCCAGGAAGACCCCTCCTCTGTGTTCTTTCTAGGTGAAAAGTGAGTCACACAAAGCCATTTAGATTAGAGAAGAACTCTGTGTTTTCCCCTGCCCTGTAGAACTGCAATAATTCTTTCTATTTACACAAATGTGTAACAGAGAAGATTATTCATTTTGTTTTGCATTAGTGTTTTTGTTCTTAATCAAAGGAATGTCCTGACTTGATAATGTTGATATTGTTTGTTAATGGTAAATGGCAAAGTGTACTGTCAACACCCTGAAATAAAAAAAAATGGAATTTGAGAAATGCAAAATGTGCAAAGAAGAAGGAATACTAATTGATTCCCTTTGTTTTGCAGTGCTTGGAGCTGCAGTGTTACATTCACCCACTGTCCTCAATCCTTAATGGTCTCCGCTCAGGCAGATACAGACAACGTGAGCAATCTTTATATTTGTTCCTATTAGTTTTATATTTTACTGAATCTGACTTTATCCAAAAACTTAGAAAGATGGTATGAAATCCAGATAATATTTTGGATAATTTACTGTTATTTGGCATAGCATTTTCATATATAGGCAAGAAAATCCATAATCTAGTTGCATTGTGACTATGAGGATACAGAAAACTTGCTTGATCTTAAAATGACTGTAAAGCACCACAAGATGTTATTAGCAGTATTGAGTACAAAACAGGTTTTTGGGTAAAACTCCACAAAAAAATAAGACGTGCAGAGCTGCTCATAAGTGCTTGGACTGGTAATGCTGTCAATACAAGGACTCTGGTTGACACCAGACTTCCTGGCCACAGAGACAGCAAGTCTATCCTCCCACGTGCTTCACAAGAACCCATCTGCCTCACACACATAGCACAGCCTGTCCATTGCTTGTAAAATAAAAGGTTTAAGCATTATCTTTTGCTTTCATAGGCCTCAGCACTTTTCAAGAGAGTGTGGCCATGGACCGCATCCAGAGGATAATGGGGGTCCTGCAAAATCCTTGCATGGGGTGAGTTCTCCTCTGTTTCTCTTAACCTCACTCATGGACAGATTGAGAGTGGGAGTGCTTTAGTCCACAAAGCACTCCACTGTGATTTGATCAGATGGATGTTGTTATTTTGCATAAATTTATGCTGTCTGAACTGCTTTATCTAAGGAAGTTTTGTGAATGCCTTTACTCTAAGGGGAAAATTAAATCAAGAAAATGTGAAAACGTATGGCCTCACAGCATGATCCTTTGATGCAATGCAGTAAGGGGGCACTGGGCCAATATAGACTTGCCACTAAGTGTAAAAGTATTCAAATGCAGTTCATTAAAAATGTCATCTGATTGAATGCCCTCCTCTGGCTATATCATGTGAAGTCTGTGATGTCATGTTTAGGAGGAGTCAGTGCTTCTAATGACCTCATAATGGGTCAGACTGGGCTTAGGTGCATTGTTTACTTTCTTATAATAGCACCTTGCATGCAACCCAAGTCTAATATTCACTTGTGAGTGCAACGTCTTGAGTATCCAAGAGTGTTAGTAGTAGTAGTACTTTTTAATCCACATTTTCTTAATCAATATGTTTACCCGCTCACCCCCTTCCCTTAATATCAGATGGGCACTTAATTTCAGATGTAATTTTCAAAGTATGGTTACAATCTGTGCTCCATGGCATAAAATATGCCTGAAGTGGATATTCGGTTCCTAGAAACCTAGAGAAGGTTTTTGGTGGGGGTCTATAATTTGGGGTTTTTGATTGAAGCACTTAGTCAAGCCATTACCAAGCTGAAGCTTGGAACCTGTACCTGTAATTTTTAATTAATTTCGTCATTCTAGCTAAAAAGTGCCTTAATTCTAATGCACATCAGAAATAAAGAAATGTCAGTGATCCCTTTTATGGCAGTAGATGCTTATATTTAGAATACTGAGAAGGGTGCTGTAGCAGATACTATAGTTATGTGTTTTGCACTAATCCCCATCAACCATCTGTTGGGGGCTGGTGCGAGTCAATGGGCACCATGTGTGTGTGCCTGCATCACTGCTCCTTAGTGCAACTATTTATTTTCTCTGTGACGTGTGCACCAGTACCACGCTACACGATTATGTCTATATTTAGAGGTGAGGAAAATGATTGCACTCCATGCCATGTATGTGTACAAATGTGTGAATCAACACCAGAACTGTAATCATTTTGAAAAATGGATTTTGTGTCCAAATGATTGTTTATTTGTGGTTGTTTTCTTTGAATTTGCCTGACACAAAATGAGGTTACAAAACATTAGACTCTCATTTTCAGTCATGTCAGACATATTTAGTCTCAAACTTTTGTTTCATCTAAACCAACATGCTTAAGAATTGTTTCCTGTGCCATACAGAGAGAGATATGTCAGTATCATTCTGAAAATGGAGGAAATGTTGAAGAGTTGGTTCCCTAATATAAAACCTCAACGAAATGACCAAGCCAATACTGCAGTGCTGATGGAGGAGACAACACCATCTAAGAAATCCAAGGTAAATCTCTCGAAGAGCTGTTATAAACATTTGTAATACTATGGGCTGATTGAAAAGTAAGATTAACGAACACATTATAATGTTATCACTGGACCAGAAAGGAACAGGTCTGACAAGAAAGGGTTAACATCTATATTTACATTTTGTAGAGTTATAAAATACACAATTCATGTTTGCTAAGAACACTAAGGAAAAGATAACTGGTATACAGGACAGATAAATGCACCATAAAGTCTTATTTTTATTTATTTTTAAAGGGGTGGTCCATTACGATATCATATTTTTAACTTTAGTTGATGTGTAATCTGCTCAAAGTTCAATGCAAAGGGAGACATTGGCTTTTACAAAGTTAGCTTAGCAAAGCCTACAGTGAACGAAGTTTGGGGACTACAAAAAAATACATTCGTGTTAGTGAGATCACAAACGCTTCAGGTTACATGCATTCACCATGTGCATACACCCCGCGCAGCTAAGGGGCATGTCCAGAGGCTCTGTAATGTTATAGCAGAGAAAGCTAAAATGCTGTCCAAACGCTGCTATTTCCACAGAGCTTATTCCATTTTTGTATTTGGGCTTCCAAAGAGTGCCACTGTATGGCACCGTTAAAAATTTTGTTACAAATTCACATTTATCCATCAAACCCCTGCAAACACCCACAATCTTCACCCTCGCTGCATTGTCTCTCTATGTGACCGCTTTCCCTGCGTTCTACGTCTCAAATAACAAACTCGCAAAAGATGTGTGAATGTTTCATATTACTTACAAGTGCTTATTCTGAATATATATAAAAGACACATCAGATTATATTTTAGAGAGCAGGCATGAGGTTCAGCTGTTTCCTCTTCATTTTATGTCTAATTCAGGCTTACACTGACAAGGCTGCTACACCGACTGACAGTATTTACACAGCAGAGCCAAAGCATGTGCTTAGTGACTGGACGTGATGATTCCTGGTGACGGGAAGCCGATCCACGAATCACAGCACATTATGTTTGCTGACCAGTCAGAGCCTCTTGAGGGCGGGCCTTTCGGAGGAACTAGGAAATATGACAGTCGTTTTCATGTTTGCTGAGTAGCAGTATATAATGAAAGTAAGATATATGAAAAAATAACGTTATTTTTTTACAAATGAAGCATGAGCACACATTGCTTTGCATTTTATAAACACAACCAAGCCTTAAAAATACACTCTGGACCACCCCTTTAAAGTTTTTAATCCTTTTTATACCCTTTACAAAAAAAGGTTCTTTTGGATAAAAAGTGTCTGCTAAAAGAATACATGTAAAGTGTAAGTAGTAATTGTAATAGTTTCTGATCAATGGAATTTTGTAAGGTTATTTTTCTAATATGTGGCATAATACACACACACTGTGTGTGTATGTGTATACAAATCCTTTTAAATGATTGCCTCTGAATGCATTTTAAATCTTTCCTTGTTATTTCTCTTTCAATACATTTCAGTTGTCTTCAGCTACATCTCCCCTGCTCACTGGAATTGCAAACCCTGCAACCACAAGTGCCCTTTCTATGGGTAACAAGGCAATGAGGGTCTGCCATCTCACTCCCCCTGGGCCCTACTCTACAACCAACCTAAAATGGCTCCACACATCTCCTATATGCTCCCCAACAGCTAAACAGGCCCAGGGGACAGTTCAGAACTGTCTAACAACCCACAAGGACAGGGACATGACACAAGACAATTCTGTGTCCTCCAGCACAGACCATCTGTGTAAGACCGGGTCAGCTCCCGATCGACCACCTCCGGCCAAGATCAACGCACCATGCCTTGAGAGACTTCTTAAGTCCACAGAAAGTATCATTGCCCAGAAAGGCGCAATGAGTTTAGGTGGCATGGCCAGTGCATGGTCTTAGTGCTGTGCGAGGGCTCTGGGAGATCAGAGCCTAGCTAGAGCATGACTGCCCCCAGCTGGTCTGGAATCACCCAACTGCAGCTAAGTTGCTGCCTCCATTCTAGCTTTGGGAAGCAGTACAGAATGCAGCAGGAGTTCAGCATTGCTCTGCAAAACAGTGACACATTCAGTTTAGTACTGAAAAGTGTGAGAGTGTGATCTTTGTTTGTCTGATGTGTACGTCAGCATTTATTCCCCTTCTGTTAGACTGCAGAGTGAGTTGTAGTTGTTTATGTGTCTTTGCATGTGTTGGGGCAGGAGGTTTAGAAAGGTTTTGTGACCTTGTCTCACCTTCATACTTTACTTTTTCAGATGGTTTCCTCTCGAAGCACAGAATGAGGAAAATTCTCCTCTGGAGGCTGGTAGAAAAAAGAGGAATATTTTTCTGGGAACACTTCAGATATTCCAGTGTGTTAGTAATCTCTATTGTAGATGTGGTTGAATGTGAATTTATTGCTTAAGTTTGCTTTTTTAGATCCACTCTATAGAGTTGATTTCATGTGACTGTTACTTCATAGGTTTAAAATTCTAGCTATGTTTTTGGTACAACAGTTCTACCTCAGTCTGACAGTGTCCACCATAATGTATGGATACTGTATGAACGTACATGCACACAAGTAGACACAGAGTAATGAAATGACTTAAAGTGCATAATTTCAGTAAGTAAAACTTGCTTGTCATCTCAAACTATTATTGGAGGCTCACTCTACAAGATAAAGCTCCAGAGGCTTGACTGGTGCCATTGTAAAGAATGTGAACTGCATTTTTCTAAAGCCTCCCAGTTCAAGGGCATATAGTGCCTGTCAATTCGATGTCAAACTGTGCCTCATCACTGGTTTTTGAAGGGAGAGCTTAAACCATCCAGAAATTCTGATGCCTCTAAAGGATGTACAAAAAGAAAATCAGGAACCTTTAAAACTCCTGCCATTTATTTTATTTTCTTAAGTTAAATTATTTGAAACTCTTGCCAACTGCTTTCTGTGGTCATGTGAGACAAAGACATTTTGGTTTGCCACAGAGCTTGATGATATCTAAGAGGGAAATGGAAGTAACTGTGTACATATTTGAAAAACTTGTTAATTGACCCTTGCAAAGTGGCCTTTATAGTGTAATATTTTATACTATCAAAATAAATGTGGTTATATTTGTTTCCTGTATATTGCCTTAACGTTGCTGATATCACACTGCTGTGTGTGGTAAAAATGCAGAATGTTCGCTGTACACACACAGACACACACACACACGTGAATGTGTATATGTATGTATATATATATATATATATATATATATATATATATGTATGTATGTATATATGTATGTATGTATGTATATATATATGCATGGATATATATGTAAATATATACATATATATACATATATATATATATATACGGCCGAGCACGTTCGCCTCACAGCAAGAAGGTCGCTGGTTCGAGCCTCGGCTGGGTCAGTTGGCATTTCTGTGTGGAGTTTGCATGTTCTCCCCGTGTTCGCGTGGGTTTCCTCCGGGTGCTCCGGTTTCCCCCACAAGTCCAAAGACATGCGGTATAGGTGAATTGGGTAAGCTAAAATTGTCCGTAGTGTATGTGTGTGAATGAGTGTGTATGAATGTTTCCCAGTGATGGGTTGCAGCTGAAAGGGCATATATATATATACACATACATACATATACATATATATATATATAT
>CAIGQV010018127.1:12707688-12747837 GCA_903798115.1 Danio jaintianensis
AAAAAAAAACAGTAGAAAATCTGCTCTTCACTGGCTTACCCACATTCGGAAAAGTTATGGTGTGGAAAAGCTCCAAAGAAGCATACCACCATACTTTTGCATGCCCAAATTGAAGCATAAGGTGGATAAGTGATGGTATGTGCTGCAATATCATGACATTCCCTTGGCCCAATACTTGTGCTAGATGGGTGTGTCACCGCCAGGACTACCGAACCATTCTAGAGGACCAAGTGAACCCAATGATTCAAACATTGCATCCTGAAGGCGGTGCCATGTATCAGGATGATAATGCACCAATACACACAGCAAGACTGGTGACAAAGTGGTTTGATGAACGTGAAACTGAAGTTGAATAGTAAATCTCCTAGATGAATTGATGCTGTATATGGCTGCAAAAGGAGGCCCTACATCATACAAATGAATTATTGCTGTCTAACACCAGGCATTTCAGTTTCATTGTCCAACATCCCAGTATATATATTTGATGAAAATTTCAGAAACTTGATGACAAACTCCTACCTGCCACCTCCTCCGGGCATACTGTCTCTTGAAGTTCTCAATGTTCACCACAGATTGTCGTCGCACAAGGGCTTGTCTGGGGTTTATGGGCTAAAGAAAAAAACAACCACAATTTTTATAACTGATCAATGTTATCTTTGAAATTCCCCAATTTATTTAATGACTAAATGTATAATTTTAGGGCTGATTGCTTAGAAATGAATACCATATTTCTGTTATATATTTTATAAAAATAACTGTTGTATAAAATAACAGTTTCACAGTCACCAGCTGAAGTGCCTACAAGCAACATTAGAGGGCACTCCATCCTTTAATGTTGTTAGCCACACAAACGTTAATTCTCATACAGTGCATCTAGAAAGTATTCATAACGCTTCACTTTTCCACATTTTTTATGTTACAGCCTAATTCCAAAATGGGTTAAATTAATTTATTTCCTCAAAATTCTACACATAATACCCCATAATGACAATGTGAAAAGATTTTTTGAAATTGTTGCAAATTTATAAATAAAAAAACCCCTGAAAAATCACATATACATAAGTATTCACAGCCTTTGCTCAATACTTTGTTGATGCACCTTTGGGATGGATGGGAAGTGACGGTGTACAGCCATTTTCAGATCTCTCCAGAGATTTTCAACAGGATTTAGGTCTGTGCTCTGGCTGGGCCACCCAAGGACAATCATTGAGTTGTTGTGAAGCCACTCTATTGATGTTTTGGTGGTGTGCTTTGGGTCATTGTCCTGCTGGAAGATGAACCGTCACCCCAGTCTGAGGTCAAGAGCACTCTAAAGCAGGTTTTCATTCAAGATGTCTCTGTACATTGCTGCATTCATCTTTCCCTCTATCCTGATTAGTCTTCCAGTTCCTGCTGCTGAAAAACATCCCCACAGCATGATGCTGCCACAACCATGCTTCACTGTAGCAATGGTATTTGCCTGGTGATGAGCGGTGCCTGGTTTTCTCCAAACGTAACTCCTGCCATTCACTCCAAAGAGTTCAATTTTAGTCTCATCAGACCAGAGAATTTTGTTTCAGATGCCTTTTGGCAAATTCCAGGCGGGCTGCTATGTGCCCTTTACTAAGGAGTGGCTTCCATCTGATCACTCTACCATACAGGCCTGAATGGTGGATTGCTGCACAGATGGTTGTCCTTCTGTAAGGTTCTCCTCTCTCCACAGAAGAACGCTGGAGCTCAGACAGAGTGACCATCGGGTTATTGATCACCTCTCTGACTAAGGCCCTTCTCCCCTGATCACTCAGCTTAGATGGCCGGCCAGCTCTAGGAAGAGTCCTGGTGGTTCCAAACATCTTCCACTTACGGATGATGGAGGCTACTGTGGTCATTGGAACTTTCAGAGTAGCAGAAATTTTTATGTAACCTTCCCCAGCCTTGTGCCTCGAGACAATCCTGTCTCGGAGGTCTACAGGCAATTCCTTTGTCCTCATGCTTGGTTTGTGCTTTGACATGCACTGTCAACCCTGGGACCTTATATAGACAGGTGTATGCCTCAAATCATGTCCAATCAACTGAATTTACCACAGGTGAATTCCAATTAAGCTGCTGAAACATTTCAAGAATGATGTTGCGAAATTAGCTCAGTTTATGAATATTAATGATTAATAATAACAAGTTATTATTAATTATGACTATTCAGAATAAACTTATAGTTAATTTAAAAAACTAAATAAATATAACAATGACTTCGCCCGCTCGTCTGAGCGGACTCTGTAATTATTTATTTATATAGAAAGGGAATTATAACTACTTCTTGTGAAGTAGATGAATAGTTTAGAAGTTTTATCAAACTTTAATAAGCTGTAGCAAGGGTCTATTGTTAAAGTGACCTTTTCTGTGAGGCAAAACAAAGACAATCCAATGTGGTTATATAGCGTAATTTATTGACTAGTCTAACATATAACAAACAAACGTACAAAGCATAACAACAAAAACATAGAAAAGAAAGAAAGTGAGGAAATAAAGAATTTAGGTAAAAGAATGGCAAATCTAACTGAATCCCACACAACTATTAAGAACCACCAAGATTATAAAAACACCTTTCTGATAAAGGGGCACAGCATAACGCACGACTAAATACCTGAATTTAGCGGGTCTTTCTCTCTCTTGTTGTGCGAGTTTCTCTGATGCTTGGAAGATGAAGTCTTTTAAGATTCCTTTCGTTGGCGTGGAGTTTGCAACGCAGATCGGAGGATACACAAGACACAAACTTTAAACTGAGTTTAATTTGCCAGAAAATAAGAAACGTGGACTCAGGCGCGTCACGTGGGTACAGAAACGCGGTCTGCCCCTTTTGTGTCAGGGACACTGCGGAGATCTTCTGCCGAGACCTTTCTGCCAGACCTTTTTGCCAGAACTTTCTGCAAAGATGTTGGAGAGTAGATGGGTTTTAACTATAGGTCAAGTCACACCCATTCTCTGCTGGCTGACCAATGATTTCATGGCAAAGTTTGAGCGGGAGATTTTCTTTGACTTTGATCCCACTCATATGCATAATAAGGATCCACCCTGAAGAGACGGAGGGACATTAATTCAGTGCATTAAAGAATGTAAGCCGTATAAGTTATGATCATGCACTCTGCATCATGTGCATAAAAAAGGATTAATGAAGAAGCCTCATACAGATCAAAAGTACACTGTGGGGTACCACAAGGCTCAGTTCTTATTCCCTTACTTTTCACACTATATATGCTACCGCTAGGCGATATCATTAAAAGCATGGAGTTAGCTTCCACTGTTATGCTTATGATACACAACTTTATATCTCCTCTCAACCTGATAATATGTATGAATTTACGAAATTAACAGATTGTATAGCTGATATAAAAAATTGAATGACTAATAACTTTTTATTATTAAATTCAGATAAAACTGAGGTCTTGCTTATTGGACCCAAAAACCTCACACGAAAAAACCTAGAACACTGTCTAACCCTTGATGGATTTTTAGTTCAGTCCTCATCTTCAGTCAAAACTTTGGGGGTGATTTTTGATAGCAACCTGTCGTTTGAAGGCCAGATTTCAAGCATCTGTAAAACTGCATTTTTTCATCTTAAAAATGTTGCCAAACTTGTGCTATCAGTGTCTGATGCAGAAAAGCTTATTCATGCTTTCATGACCTCTTGGTTAGACTATTGTAATGCGTTACTAGGTGGTTGCCTTATTGGTCTAATTAACAAACTTCAGCTGGTTCAAAATGCAGCTACTAGAGTGCTTTCTAGAACAAATAAATATGATCATATTACTCCAGTTCTTTCATCATTGCATTGGCTCCCTATTAAATATCGTATAAATTTTTTTATTTGATTGACTACCTACAAAGCCCTGAATGGCTTAGCTCCCCAGTATTTGAGGGAGCTCCTGGTGTATTATAACCCCTCACGTCCACTATGCTCAATTAATTCTGGACAATTGTTTATTCCCAGAATATCAAAATCAACTGTAGGCGGTGAATCTTTCTCATATCTGGCACCTAAACTCTTGGAACAGCCTTCCCAGCACAGTTCGGGAAGCAGACTCACTCTGTCAATTTAAAACTAGATTAAAGACACATCTCTTTGCATTAGCATACACATAAAATACAAATTCTTTAAAGGATTGTTAGTCTGCATTATTTAGGGCAACTGGAGCTGGGAACACTTCCCAAAAGACATTATAATTTGAACGGCATCTGCGCTTATGTTAGTCTTTTTTTTCCCCCAAGGTTTCCATAATCCTGGACAAGGCCGTATTCTGAGCAGCTGCTGTGGTGGTCATGGAGGAGTGGAGAGCATGAGACTGATTCCTGTAAGACCCCAATGACAGATGAGTCTTCGCATTATCCTGAAGGGCCAGCCTGTACACCAGCCGGTGACCTATCCCACCTGCAGCAATTCCACGATGGACGTCCAGCTTTCTCCAGCCTCCGGCACCTAGACTGCAGCTCTGCACAAGACGTTTGGCCATAGGAGAAATGGTCGTGCCTAACTGAGCCTATTTTCTCTCTAGGTTTTTTTTCCCTTCACTTTCGCCAATTGAAGTTCGTTCCTTGCCGCTGTCATTTACCATGTCGTTACCATGCCACTAGCTTGCATGGTTCGGGACCTGTGGAGCTGCGCATCGATGGATTTGCTCTTCAGTGTTTGGACTTTCAGCAGTGAAAATTAAACCACACTGAACTGAACTAAACTGAACTTAAACTCTGAGAACTGGACTGACACTGTTTCAATTTACTATAATCTTCTATGTTAAGCTGCTTTGACACAATCTACATTGTAAAAGCGCTATAGAAATAAAGATGAATTGAAAAGATAAATGTGTTGTAAAATAGCAAGAGAAACGTAACGGTACTAAACACGACACTCATTACACACAATAAACATCATCTACGCATTTCTATACTATATGACACAAAAAAGGGGATTGATACATTCATAGAATATTTTAACTACTTTTGCTATAGGGCAGAGCATATAGACTGCAAACAAACACATTATATACCATTTGGAGTGAGTTTTGAGTTCTGAGTCCATTTCAGTTGTGTGTGTGTCGAAAAGGGGGGGGGGGTTCTCTTTGGAATGCGTTTGGGTTGCAGACATGTAGGAGGGAAAGTTTCTCACTTTCTTACCCAACGTCTGCAATATAGATTTTAAGAAGGAATGGGTCCCAAGGGCCGACCAAGCAACTTGGTAAACACACTGTGTCACGCACAGCAATCTCTGACGCCAGACGTCCTGGCACCTATGATCATGAATGTCACACCAATAAGAAATATGGTATTTAAGGGAAATCCTGTTCTTCAGCTGCGGCCTGTACGTTACAGATCCCCCTTCCCGAACAATGAGGTTCGGAGAAAACCTTGTTGATCGGGACTGAAGACTTAGCATCCTGGTCGGGTCGGAGATGATCTTCCGTTGGTCTCCATTCTTGGGTCAACTGGTCGGGTTTTCATTTCAACCATTGTCGGTGCGGCTTCTTTGGGTTCCTTTCCCTTCCCAGCCCGCTGGAAGGCTAGCGGTAGGGCAGCTGTGCACTTGTTTACTGATTCCTGCATATTGTTGACCTGTTTGAGAAGGATGAATGCCATGCTCAATGTTAATGTCAATGTTAATGAGCCCCCTGCCGTTGACAGGCACAGAACGGTGTCGGCCTCTGTCCAGGTGTTGTGAGGTTGTTTGAGACAATGACTGGAGGGCAGCATCGATGGGGGTGACATCAATTAGTTGTGTTCCCTCCTCTTCAATCTGTTGCTCCATGTCACAGTCCATGGTGAAGTTATGGTCTTTGAAGAAAGGCGGGATTTCCAGGTCAGACTGGTATTCTTCCTTGGACAGGTGGTAAACCACCAGGTCATCGAGATGAAGGATAGCTCCCTTAGGCACTTGGATCCACATGTTTTGGTCCGGTAGGCTGATACGCGTGGCGGTGTCATGCTGGTCGTACGTTAGAGTGGCTGTACGAGCAGATGTGCTGACCAGCCATCGCTTGCCCACGATCTCAGCCTGGGTGTCCATGACTTGGGATAGAGATCTGGCGTCTGCCGGGCAGTGAGTGTTCTTGGTCATGGGCTGTAGCCCACAAATTCCCTCAGTGTTATCACGCAGGAAAGGCTTAGTGCGGCAGAAGTAGTGAATGTCTTTGGTCAGGGTGCACATGCGCAGGTTGGGGAAAGGCGTAGTTGCTCATTGTTGTCGTGATAGGCTACCACGTCGGGTGTGCGCAGTCTGATGTGGGTGTTCCTTTGCCAGAATCCAACGTTGACAACGTCCTTGCGACATTACTGGCCTCGATAAGTGGTACGTTTAATAGAAAGGCCAGCTCGTTCCGTGTAGGGTCGATGTGTAGTGGAATGGCGCTTCCTAAGGAGTAGGCAAGGTGGACTTGGAGGGGGTCTGTCGGGCCTAGGATGGCAGAGTCTAAAATCGTCTGCACAAGGCTTAAAGCCACTAGATAAGGTGGAATTCTGCCCATAACCAGACTGTCGATAGAGGAGCTCACTTTGCGCAACATGTCAGACATCAGGGCAGTGATTAGTTGTGTGTGAGCAAAGTCACTTTGAAAAACAGAGAATAACTGTTTCATAGAGCCACAGTTTGGTTTAGTATGACGCTGTGGGTATTGAGTATTACCACCCTGCCTTTCAACATCCTTCCAAGGGTTTAAAGCGTTTTGCTCTGTGTGGCCAGCTGTTCCCTTAGTTGGGGTATTTCCTCTTGAATCTCACTCACATGTCGGCGGACCGTGGCAAGGTTCACCGCATTAACAGAGGTGACTCCTATGTTGAACAGGGTTCCAACAGCTGCAGCAGCCCCCAGTATGGCTCCCAAGAATCGTTTGGGGCGTGGGCCATGCCCTTCCAGCTCGGCTTCTGTGACTGTCATTTTCTGCAACTGAGTGAGCATGTGTCTGGTGTCTGACTCTGCATGTGTGAGGGCCTTTTCCGTCCATCTGGCCCCGGCCCAACTCTGACGAGTGGTTTCTCGTGAGGAGTGTGCCTTGTAGACGTTGCAGGGGTCGAGTCGTACGTACACTTTCTGAGTGTAGGCTCTGCAGTAGGTCATCAGGAGTCCAGGTTGCTCCCTTTAACACAATGCCTGATGTGGGTCCTGGTGACAGTAAGTCGGGTTGTCGTTGTCCTTTGGTAAGGCAAAGGCACAGTATCATAACCCACAGCAGCATCCTCTTTAGGAGAGACAGAAAAGGGGAAGAGAAGGAGAGAGAGAGGGGGGCAGTAGGTCAGTGAGGGCTGTCCCTGTTTGGAACTTCCTCGCCACGCCCTTTTCAATCAGGTTTCCCAAGAGTAGAGGTACGGGGGTCTGAGCAGTTACTTGTAGGCAGGTGGGGCTGGTAGGATGTGGCTCAGAAGGTAGACAGACAACCAGAACAGCGCTTTCGGGTACCTCAGGTTGCTTCTGTGGTGGTGCTGGCAGTTGCTGGAGGGAATTTGAGTCTATGGTTTGTGTTGGACTGGAAGGATGGGGGGATGGGGAGGAAGGAAAACATTCAGAGGGGTAAATGTTTTCTGTTCTCCCCCCAGTCATGACTTGTGTCTGACTTGTCTCCTTTCTTTTCCTTGTAGGGACCCTTTTGGAGAAATTCCTTCAGAATTTTCAACAGTTCTGCTGTTTCTGACACCACTGTGCTATCCTTCTGTGTTGGATTTTCAAACTTGGCTTAGTCTGGCATGTAATGAGCTGGATTCCGACCGTTTGAACTTCAGGTTGCTGCGGGCCGGCCATTTCTTTGTTGCTGATAGGCTCCCATTGGGGCTCCACCCTTTGGGTTGTTTGTGGAGTGTGGTCTGTCCCAGCGTACATCTGAGTCTGGTGCTTGGGACAAGCGCCTTCATGGCGATACTGTTCTCTGCTGGTTGAGAAAGGCCATGACTCTCTGTTGAAAGTCTTGCTGCTGGGAAACTGTAGTGTGCCTTCTAAAACCAGCTCTGGATGGGATTCTGAGACAGGGTAGATTGTAGGTGTTTGACAGTCTTTTTGGAGGTAGTTCTTTGTTCAAATAAGCCTTATGAGCTAAATCACGCAGTTGTTGGGTGGTCATGGTGTGAGGGCAGGCCATTACCCTCAAGTGCTGACTCACCGCAGAATGCAGATTTCTAAGAAACAGGGTCTTGAAATTGAAGTCCTCCTCCATTCCTGGCTCATTTATTGTTCCGAAATAGGCTTGGTGTAGTCGGCTGTGGTATGCCTGTGGGGTCTCTTGCCTGTTCTGCTTGAGATCCATGGCAACAATCAGTCCTTGTACTGACTCGGGGTCAGAAAACTCTCTAGTCAGAGCTTGTCACAGCTGCTGGTAATCTGCTTTGATGGCGCTGGGCTGTCGGTCCAGGAAACTTCTCAACTCTCGGCTCGAAGTAATTCTTAGCAGATATAACTTGTCACGTGTAGTGGCACCTTTCATTGCCTGTAGGTAAAAGTCAATGTCTTGTAAGTCGGAGTGCACGTCGTTGCCTCCAGCAGGATTTGGGGTGAAAGTTGGAATGTTTCTGGCCAGCTTCTCCAGATCCTTTGTCGCCAGGCTGTGTCTGTCGTCGAAGACCTCTTGGGCCGATTACCTGTCTCTTGTCGCTGATGGGTGTTCGAGGATGCTGGCTGGAGAGGTTTTCAGAAGCGGGCTTTCACCCCCTCTCTGGACTGGAAAGTCTTGGCTTTGAGGCTTGTCAAGGGGCATTTCCTCTTTCAAGTCATCTCGGAGATTGTAGGCATGTGACAGCTCCAGGCGAACTCTGTCAAGTTCATCCTTCAGAGAGTCTCTTTGTTGGGTTGCATGTTGGGCTTCTGCTCAGGCCCTTTGCAAGTGGCCTTCAGAGGCTTTGGCCCGAGCTTCTTTGTCTCTCAGTTTAGTCTCTGCTCTTTGCAATAGTGTTTCAGCTTCTTGCAGCCTTACACTCAGTTCATCTTTAGCTTCTTTCTCTCGTTGCTCCCTGCATCCGGTGTCAGCTTGGAGCTCCATCAGGGCACTCTGTAGTTTGTCCACTTGGTCCTGAAGGTCGGCATCCTTTTCCCTCATTGTCTCACATGCGTCCTGGGCCTCCTTGGCCTGGTGCTTCAGTTGATCGAGGTCCTTTTTGATAGATCCGGCTTGTGCGAGGGTGAGGTGTGCGAGGGTCCCGGTGAGTTGAGCCAGCTCCTTGCTGTTGTGGCTTTGGGCCGGGTCGTTCGCCATCAGTTGATCCATGCGGGCTTCCAAACTGTTCTCTGCTTAGCGGCTGCAGCTCCGTGGCATAGTCGGGCAGGAGGGTATGAGTTAAGGCACTTAACCAGGCCTCCAGTTGGTCCCAATGAGTTGCGGGGCTGGATCAGCGAGACATACTGGATCGCTGGGGTGAGACAGAGAGAGCACAAGAGAGAGAGAGAGCCAATCCAAGTTTGGGTAAGGTTCAGTAATTTAAAGCCATGTGTGCTATATTACTAGGCTGGTAGGTTATCAGCTAGAAGAAAATTGTGGGCCAATTGCTGGTTTTCTCAAAACCTGGGTGGGCCGGACACATGTCGAACTAGGGTGGCTATATAATAGTTGATATCTACGTAATGGCCTCAAGGCTTAGTCACGCGCTAGGCTGTGCAGGTTATCAATCATTTAGATCACTTTGGTGGTTCTCAGTAGTGTGGTCTCTGAACCGGTCAAAAATAAATAAAAATAATAATAAAGGTAAAAAAAACAGTAACTCCACAAAAATTACACAAAATAACATAACATAACACTTGAATAAACAAGTGTACAGAGAAAAATGAAAGGAAATAATAAGAAAAAGAAAAGGGGTAGAGAGAGAGAGAATAGAGAATAGCAAAACTTAGGGTTATGTCTAGAACAGAGGTTCTATAGAGGTTCTATAGTCCTATTGTGGGTTAGGTTCAGACTAGGTTTTACATGCTACTTGAGCTTGGTGGTGAGTTAAAAGGCATCCAGACGAAAATTGCAAGGATGAGCTACCTGGTTAGACTTTCCCCAACCCCCACTGCAGACACTACCAAATCACTTGCCCACACTGCAACTAGGTGCAAACTCTCAAACAGTATGGGCGTTTAGCACAATACGTAACACTCAATGAAGTCACTGACCGCCTGGCACGATTCAAAATTGGGTTTCGCCTGAAGATTCCTATGCCACTCTGTGCCTATAAAGTGAGTTCGCGACTCTCACTCAGGCGGGCACATGTGTGGAATCATGACAGGGTAATTAACCAAGATTGACAGTATGCCAGTTGTCACGGTAGGTGCCCATTGGAGTACGATATTGCTGATGCCTCACTGCGGTTTGCAACTAGAGTTACAAGGGCCAAGGTATCTGACATATCCTCTAGCAGGGGTCAGTTATGTCAGACAGATGAGCCCAATCTTTTTGATCTGCAGAATGGACAACTTGTACCTGAGCCACACAAACACAAGCCTCTAACAGTTCAAGATAAAGGCAGTACTTAGAATCTACTATTTTGGGCAAACCAAACTAAGTCGGAATCTTTAGTATGCTTAGTATCTGATGGCTTATAAAGTTTCTATCATCCTATGACGGGAGAAGAGGTAAAAGGAGGAAATAGAGTGGTATAAAGAATTTAACAATTCTATATAGGTAGAAAGCAGTACAAGACCGCTTATACTAAAATAGAAAGAGTGCCTTTGTATTCAGGGGCATATATAAACATTAATGGGTTAAACCAAAATGTTTTAATCAGATGTAGAATCTATAGATCAATATTTTCCAAATTTAGCTTCAGACTAATATTTGGGCCCTTATATAAAGTAATAAATTCCCTATAATCTAACAGGAGAGGGAATAAATAAGGCACGAGGAAAAGATGGAAGGAAAAATTAAGAAAAGGGGAAAAAAAAGGAATTAAGATAATTAAAAGCCATTCCCTAAATAGCAAAACCAAAATATAAAAATGAACTAAGTTTGGAATAGATTATTGGGAATCTTATTAAAATAATAATAATAATAATAATAATAATAATAATAGTAATAAAATAAAATAAAAATGGGCAAACCTGCCTTTTCTATCAAAGATATTAGAAAAAGTCGTATCTGCTTAACTATGTTCCTTCCTACAAAGAAACAATATTTATGAAAAATTTCAATCTGGATTTAGGGCATTTCATAGCACAGAAACAGCACTCCTAAGAGTTACAAATGACCTCCTTCTGTCGTCCGATCGTGGTTGTATTTCTCTCTTAGTGTTATTGGACCTCAGTGCTGCATTTGATACAATCGATCATAATATTCTCCTTCATAGGCTTGAAAATTATGTTGGTATTACAGGAACTGCATTGGCCTGGTTCAGGTCTTATCGATCTGAACGTTATCAATTTGTATCAGTTAATGAAGAAGCATCATACAGATCAAAAGTACACTGTGGGGTACCACAAGGCTCAGTTCTTGGTCCCTTACTTTTCACTCTATATATATGCTACCGCTAGGCGATATCATTAAAAAGCATGGAGTTAGCTTCCACTGTTATGCTGATGATACACAACTTTATATCTCCTCTCAACCTGATAATATGTATGAATTTACTAAATTAACAGATTGTATGACTGATATAAAAAATTGGATGACTAATAACTTTTTATTATTAAATTCAGATAAAACTGAGGTCTTGCTTACTGGACCCAAAAACCTCACACGAAAAAACCTAGAACACTGTCTAACCCTTGATGTATTCTTAGTTCAGTCCTCATCTTCAGTCAAACATTTTTGGGTGATTTTTGATAGTAACCTGTCGTTTGAAGGCCAGATTTCAAGCATCTGTAAAACTGCATTTTTTCATCTTAAAAATGTTGCCAAACTTCGACATATGCTATCAATGTCTGATGCGGAAAAGCTTATTCATGCTTTCATGACCTCTCGGTTAGACTATTGTAATAGACTGCAGCTCTTCACAAGACGTTTGGCCATAGGAGAAATGGTCGTGCGCAACTGAGCCTGGCCTCTCTCGAGGTTTTTTTTCCTTCACTTTCGGTGAAGTATGTTGGTGAAGTTCGTTCCTCGCCGCTGTCGCCACTGGCTTGCATGGTTCGGGACCTGTGGAGCTGCGCATCGATGGATTTGCTCTTCAGTGTTTGGACTTTCAGCAGTGAAAATTAAACCACACTGAACTGAACTAAACTGAACTTAAACTCTAAAAACTGGACTGACACTGTTTCAATTTACTGTATTCTTCTATGTTAAGCTGCTTTGACACAATCTACATTGTAAAAGCGCTATAGAAATAAAGATGAATTGAATTGAAAAAAAGGGGCACAGCATAACGCACGACTAAATACCTAAATTTAGTGGGTCTT
Organism: Danio jaintianensis; assembly: GCA_903798115.1. Classification (NCBI taxonomy): domain Eukaryota; kingdom Metazoa; phylum Chordata; class Actinopteri; order Cypriniformes; family Danionidae; genus Danio; species Danio jaintianensis. The sequence continues at coordinate 12,719,999 of CAIGQV010018127.1, forward strand.
TCTCTCTCTTGTTGTGCAAGTTTCTCTGATGTTTGGAAGATGAAGTCTTTTAAGAAGTCCTTTCGTTGGCGTGGAGTTTGCAACGCAGATCAGAGGATACGCGAGACGCAAACCTTTAACTGAGTTTAATTTGCCGGAAAATAAGAAACGTGGACTCAGGCGAGTCACGTGGGTACAGAAACGCGGTCTGCCCCTTTAGTGTCAGGGACACTGCGGAGATCTTCTGCCAAGATCTTTCTGCCAAGATGTTGGGGAGTAGATGAGTTTTAACTATGGGTCAAGTCACACCCATTCTCTAATGGCTGACCAATGATTTCATGGCAAAGTTTGAGCGGGAGATTTTCTTTCTCTCGGGGGCACTCATATGCATAATAAGGATCCACCCTGAAGAGACGGAGGGACATTAACGCTGAGCATTAAAGAATGTAAGCCATATAAGTTATGATCATGCATTCTAAATCATGTGTTAATTCATTGCATTGATAGCTGATACACATTTGCAGGACTATATGGTCCTGTTTACACCTGGTCATTTTTTGTGTCTAATTTATGAAAACAGTTCAATTTACATTCAACCACATTAATGCACAATTTAATACGTAGTTCACACTACAGGATTTTATGCCTGATTTGAGCCCTTTGCAAGTCAATGAGCTCACCGGCAGATTGGCCTGTAATCGAGGGAGTATCATTGGTTGATCAGCGCTCAGCAGTCTTTATGTGTCTTTACGTTTCAGAGTCTCCTTGACGTATCACTGACACTTCACAAATGAAAATCCAATATCTCATATGCTAAATATTTTGAAGCAGACTCGAGATATAGAAATTACCTACAGCCAATGAGAGAGCAAGTCATATGCTTATTGCAAGTGGCCACCGTTTTAAAAAATGAAAGCGAGGCTGGTGTGGGAAGAAACCCGGAAGTAGAGGACCAGCACTGCAAACATTGCAACAACATGCTGTGGGCTACAAACCTCCAGCTGTTGCAGCGATTTCAATGTGCAGATGAAAAAAAAACATAACTTTAATATAATTCAGTTAAGTTTAATTTAATCAATTAAAAGCATATTAGGCATCAAACAAAATCATAAATAAAGCTTATGTGTCCTCCTAGGCTTCAGTTCATGGCACCAGGTAAACACCATGGGGGCTTCCCTGCATCAGCCTATGTAACCCGGTGAGCGATAAAACAATGTAGTCCTGTGTAAAATGTTTGGAGCGCACCCTCGTGTTGTCTGTAATAGTGTTGTCACGATACTGAAATTTTATATACTGAAGTTCATTCCTCACAAACATTTAAGCGCATTCATAAACACCACTGATTTGCCATTGTGTTCACCAGCGCTCAACAGAAATGACTGTGATTGGCCATGAAGGTCATCAGTACACCAAGTGCAAACACAGATACTGGGACACTGGAGCATTTTAAAGCCGCGAAGATCAGTCAATTAATTAGTTGACCGCTCGTCTATCTTTGCACTCAGTAAACATCGGTAAAGTGCGGTGAACTTAATTCAGCATTTCTATGATTCAGCCAATTTTTATTTATGCTTCAGGAGAGAAACATAAAAGCGGTTGCACAATCCTTCACATTATGTTATATACATTGATCAGCAATGTGGACACCTCCAAATGGTGTTAAAAGAGTCACATACTGTATTAATAAGGTATATTTCACTTAAAAATGTAATTTCTGTCTTCATGTAATGAAGTGAGCTGTGTGTTTACTACAGTGATGACGCATGTGAATGATGTCTACTTTAGTGAACAGAACTTGCATAGGCTGTAAATAACTTTATAGGTAATAAAGTTGTAAATAACATTCAGTATGTTGCACAGAGCAACGTGGTGGCGCAGTGGGTAGCACGTTCGCCTCACAGCAAGAAGGTCGCTGGTTCGAGCCTCGGCTGGGTCAGTTGGCGTTTCTGTGTGGAGTTTGCATGTTCTCCCCGTGTTCGCGTGGGTTTCCTCCGGGTGCTCCGGTTTCCCCCACAAGTCCAAAGACATGCGGTATAGGTGAATTGGGTAAGCTAAAATTGTCCGTAGTGTATGCGTGTGAATGAGTGTGTATGGATGTTTCCCAGAGATGGGTTGCAGCTGGAAGGGCATCCGCTGCATAGAACATATGCTGGATAAGTTGGCGGTTCATTCCGCTGTGGCGACCCCAGATTAATAAAGGGACTAAGCCGAAAAGAAAATAAATGAATGAATGAATGTTGCACAGAGCGATTGTTTGAGAGCCGCATGGGAAGTATGATTTGCATGTATGTTTTTCTTTTTTTCTCAGAATGACGGCATGGCATAAGTGCACTTGACAGTGAAAGTCAATCTAAAAGTCCACACATCATTTAAATGATCATATCGCATTTTAGAGTTATGATTACAACAAGCATTTAATATGTTTTTTCTTTCATAGTGAACACAGAGTGTTGTGCATGAGAATAAATATGTAAGTGTGAGTATACAGTGCATCCGGAAAGTATTCATAGCGCTTCACTTTTTCCATTTTTGTTTATGTTACAGCCTTATTCCAAAATGGATTAAATTAATTTATTTCCTCAAAATTCTACACACAGTACCCCATAATGACAATGTGAAAAAAGATTTTTTGAAATTGTAGCAAATGTATTAAAAATAAAAAACCTGAAAAATCACATGTACATAAGTATTCACAGCATATGTCTCAAACATAATAATTCAACTTTAGAATTATGAATAGTTGTATTCTGATGTAATTAATTTACTGCGCAGTAACGACCATGATAAAGTTAGTCTATTCAAGTTCACCATTCCAAGTCTATACAAAATTTAGCATTTTAACTAACAGTAGACCTACACATAGGCCTAATGTTATTATTTTTTTACCATACCTTCGAGAAATAACAATAATAATAGGCTACTCATAATAACCTTTATTTTACATCTACAGAATCGTGTGAAAATCTTGATCTTTATTTTAAGCAAAAAATAAAAAATGTATCATTTTAGACAGAATTGTGCACCTGAAAAGACCTTAAGTTTTCCCCTAAAGACTTAAGGGGTAATTTCCTTTTTTACCTAAAAGAATGATTTAATTGAATTGCAAAGTCTCTTAATCTGTTATCTTAAGTAGTAAAAGAAAATGCCAAGTTATTTAGGAAATAAGCGCAGGTTTGCATTAAAAAAAAAAAAAAAAATGCTGTGCTCACATCACAGCAGCTATCCACAATAAATGCATCAGTTTTAAGAAAAAAATATATATCATAGCCTACATTTGATTAAAGGAGCCTTTAGTTAAATATTTCAAAATGACATGACTCAAATTTGTAATTCTCTCTGAAGGAAATAATTAGGCTTCAATTTTAAATATTAAATGATTTAAGGACTACCTGTCAGGCAGTCACCGGAGTCACCCCAGTCACCTGAACCCACTCACAGCTGTTCACTATCACCCGATTACTAATTGACTGCACCTGTTCACAGACACACAGTATAAAGAGCACTCACCTTCGTTCAGTCATCGTCGGTCCTGATACTCACGTCTAGCGCTATCTCCATGTGACTAGCGATCGCTCGATGTGACTACTCTTTGGTTCTGGTATTTACCTGTGTGTTCTGATGTTTACGTCTTCCTGGATTTCCCTGCTTGTGTGTTGCATGTGTCTGCAACAGACTTTTCTGCATATTGATCACAGACTTCAAGAATCCACAGTTAAGACCTTGTTTGACAATTCTCAATAAATGCTTGTGTATTTTACTCATACTCCTGTGCTGTTCCTTTGTGAGGCTTGACACTACCCTTCTAAGTAATGTCTACATTTAAATTCAAAATATTTTTAAATTTTGCTTTAATTATTCAACCATTTGTTTGAGGACCTGGAAGATGGCTCACATCTGGCTTGCTTGGCTGGGACTAGTGGACCTGCACATAGGTTGAGTTGCTCTTCAGTGTTTTGGATTTCAGCAGTGCCATTTATATCATACTAAACTGGAGCGTTGAAGAAACTTGAATACATTGGAGAGTCAAGTAGCAGAGCTGGTACTGATGTATCTACACCTTTACAATAATTTGCTGAGATATTTTAAAGACTCAGAGGGTCACTTGCAGTGCCATTTGGTGCTAGTTCATGGCATATAGATAACTATGTAAAGATGGAGCAAGCCACAGTGGTGCTTCTCGTGAAGAAGTCTGTTTGCCAGATGTTTATGAAACAGGGCAGCATGATGCATTTACAACCCCGTCCCTGCACCGTGGGTTGTTGGATTATTCGAAAACAATATACTGCCACTCGGCTTTAAAAAAAAAATGTTTTATTTATTTATTTTTTTGCCCCCAAACAAAGAATGGAAAATAACTTGTCTTAAGTATACAGGGGGCCTTTACACTAATAAATATGTTCCCACTTTTGTTCATTATTAGACTTTTATATTTAATTTACTAACCTGCAAAAACTCATTTCAGGGAGGTAGCAAAAAAAAAAAGAACAGTTTGGAGCTCATATTTAAATTAATTACACAACAGACACGTGTATATACATAACTTCTTTACTATGAAAAAAGTTATATAAACTACTTTTTATTGTAATATAATTTATTAAATTGTCATTTTATATATATATATATTCATTCATTCATTTTCTTTTTGGCTTAGTCCCTTTATTAATCTGGGGTCGCCACAGCGGGATGAACTGCCAACTTATCCAGCATATGTTTTACGCAGCGGATGCCCTTCCAGCTGCAACCCATCACTGGGAAACATTCATACACACTCATTCACACACATACACTACGGACAATTTTAGCTTACCCAATTCACCTATACCGCATGTCTTTGGACTTGTGGGGGAAACCGGAGCACCCGGAGGAAACCCACGCGAACACTGGGAGAACATGTAAACTCCACACAGAAATGCCAACTGACCCAGCCGAGGCTCGAACCAGCGACCTTCTTGCTGTGAGGCGAACGTGCTACCCACTGCGCCACCGCGTCGCCCTATATATATATATATATATATATATATATATATATATATATATATATAATTTTTTTTAACAGTTTTCAGGCAAAGTTTTCATGAACTTGTATTATCATTTCACACCACAAATCTTTCACAGGTCATCTGTATATAAACACACTTGCATGTGTGCAAGGATATCACACGTATGTTGAACAAATGTTGCTGGGACGCTGTCTTTCAGATGAGATGTTAAAATGAGGTCCTGACTCTCTATGGTCATTAAAATGGCACTTCTTCTATAGAGTAGGGGTGTAGCCCTGGTGTCCTGGCCACATTTCATTCATTGGCCCTTATCCATCATAGCCTCTCAATCATCCCCATCCACCGAATTGTCTCTGTTACTGTCTCTCCATTCCACCAATAGCTGGTGTGTGGTGAGCGCACTGTGGCTGCTGTCGCATCATCCAAGTGGATGATGTTGTGTTGTGTTTTCTTTGACATTATAGCTTAAAAATACAATACATCTCTACTGGTCTTTATTGTCTTCACCTAATTGATATCATTATAAACATGAACCTCATCTTAAAGGGAAAGGTGAAGGCATTGGCATAATACAGTCGTGGCCAAAAGTTTTGAGAATTACATAAATATTGGAAATTGGAAAAGTTGCTGCTTAAGTTTTTATAATAGCAATTTGCATATACTCCAGAATGTTATGAAGAGTGATCAGATGAATTGCATAGTCCTTCTTTGCCATGAAAATTAACTTAATCCTGAAAAAAACCTTCCACTGCATTTCCTTGCTGTCATTAAAGGACCTGCTGAGATAATTTCAGTAATCGTCTTGTTAACTCAGGTGAGAATGTTGACGAGCACAAGGCTGGAGATCATTATGTCAGGCTGATTGGGTTAGAATGGCAGATTTGACATGTTAAAAGGATGGTGATGCTTGAAATCATTGTTCTTCCATTATTTACCATGGTGACCTGCAAAGAAACGCGTGCAGCCATCATTGCGTTGCATAAAAATGGCTTCACAGGCAAGGATATTGTGGCTACTAAGATTGCACCTAAATCAACAATTTATAATAATAATAATAATAATTCCTTACATTTATATAGCGCTTTTCTATTGGGGGGAACTCAAAGCGCTTTTACACATTGGGGGGAATCTCCTCATCCACCACCAGTGTGCAGCATCCACCTGGATGACGCGACGGCAGCCATATTGCGCCAGACCGCACACCACACACCAGCTAATTGGTGGAGAGGAGACAGAGTGATGAAGCCAATTATGATATGGGGATGGTTAGGAGGCCATGATGGACAGAGGCCAGTGGGCAAATTTGGCCAGGATGCCGGGGTTAAACCCCTACTCTTTTTCGAAGGACATCCTGGGATTTTTAATGACCACAGAGAGTCAGGACCTCGGTTTAACGTCTCATCCGAAAGACGGCGCTCACTGAGCAGTATAGAGTCCCCATCAATGTACTGGGGCGTTAGGACCCACACAGACCACAGGTTGAGCGCCCCCTGCTGGCCTCACTAACACCACTTCCGGCAGCAACCTGGCTTTCCCATGTGGTCTCCCATCCAGGTACTGACCGGGCGCAGCCCTGCTTAGCTTCAGTGGGCAACCATGTGAGAGCTGCAGAGAGCTAGCTGCCGGCGAGGCGAGGATGATATAGGATCATCAAGAACTTCAAGGTAAGAGGTTCAATTCTTGTTAAGAAGGCTTCAGGGCGTCCAAGAAAGAGGATTCAGCTGCGGGATCGGAGTGCCACCAGTGCAGAGCTTGCTCAGGAATGGCAGCAGGCAGGTGTGAGCACATCTGCACGCACAGTGAAGCGAAGACTTTCGGAAGATGGCCTGGTGTCAAGAAGGGCAGCAAAGAAGCCACTTCTCTCCAAAAAAAAACATCAGGGACAGATTGATCTTCTGCAAAAAGTATGGCGAATGGACTGCTGAGGACTGGGGCAAAGTCATATTCTCAGATGAAGCCCCTTTCCGATTGTTTGGGGCATCTGGAAAAAGGCTTGTCCAGAGATGAAAAGGTGAGCGCTACCATCAGTCCTGTGTCATGCCAACAGTAAAGCATCCTGAGACCATTCATGTGTGGGGTTGCTTCTCATCCAAGAGATTGGGTGAGTAAAACAGTCCTGTAGCTGTAAGGATGCACCCTTTGGCCATATTGTAACAGTTTTTAGAGTGTGGGGATCTCTCTTCCTGAGTGAAGAGAAGGCTGGCAGCATAAAAAGGGATATTTGTTGTATTTTGTTGGCAACTGATCGAATGACAAAGGAGTGGCTGACAGTAGGAGTAACTAAGGGAAGCTACTCTGAAAACCTGAAAAAACTGTTTTCAGCCAACGATCCTGCATCAGTTTGGTGTAGATTTAGAAACCATCACCAGCTACAAGCCACCATTGCTCAGAACTATGTAAAATCAATAACTGGTTGAAGACCAGAAGGAGTTTTATTGCAGATTTGAACAGCTCAGTCTCACAACCAAACACTCACTCTGACCTCCATCCCACACAACCTTTAACACCGCCTGCCCCCTCCCTCCCCTTCCCTGCTTCTCAAGCTGCACAGAAGATCACTGAAGAGGATATATGCAGTCTTCAGAAAACAGAAGACAAGGATATCCAAAGGCCCAGTTAGGGTCTCACCAGCCTGATTTTCAACAAATCACTGGAACTTAACAAAGTCCTTGCCAGCTTCAAACATTCTGCCATCACCACAAAAAGAAACCACAAAACACAGGACTAAATTACTACAGACCAGTTACTTAAACATTTATGGTCATGAAGTCAGACCCTTAATAGACCCGCTTCAGTTTGCTTACAGAGCAAACAGTTTCGTGGATGATACAGTAAGCATTTGACTGCACTACATCCTGTAACATCTAAACAAGTGGGGACCTATGCTACAATCCTGTTTGTGGACTTCAGCTAAGTGTTCAACAATTTAATTCCATTCAACCTTATGTCTATTGTGCTTTTTACAACGTAGATTGTGTCAAAGCAGCTTAACATGGTTGAAGTTCTATTTCATTGAAACTGCTTTAGTCCAGTTTTCACAGTTTAAGTTAATTTTAGTTCAGTGTAATGTAAATCTCACTGCTGAAAGCTGAAACACTGAAGAGGAACTCCACCAATGCACTGCTACACAAGTCCCAAACCAAGCAAACCAATGGCAACAATGGCGAGGAACAAACTTCACCAACTGATGACATTGAAGAAAAAAAAACCTTGAGAAAAACCAGGCTCAGCTGGGCACAACCAGTTACCATCTTAGTTACCATAATGGACAGCATTATGGCAGCAGTGGAGTCATTCTGATTCCTGGGGACCACCATCTCTCAGAAGCTGAAGTGGGACACTAACATTGACTCTAGGACCAGCAGAGGTTGTACTTCTTTCATCAACTGAGAAAATTCAACCTACCAGAGGAGCTTCTGACACCGTTTTACTCTGCTGTCATTGAGTCAGTTCTGTGTTCTTCAATTATTGTCAGGTTTGGATCAGCCACCAAATTAGAAATAAGAAGGCTGCAGTGGACTGTCAGGACAGCTGAAAGGATTATTGGTGTGCACCTGCCCAATCTCCAGGACTTGTACATCTCCAAAATGAGGGAATTGGCAGGTAACATCATTCAAGACCCCTCTCACCCAAGCCACAAACTGTTCACAATTTTCCCTTCAGGCAGACGGTACAGATCTTAATGCACTAAAACATCAAGGCATAAAAACTTTTTTATAGCCATATCCAACTTAAAAAGTTCCACATAAGTTGCTACCTGTTTTCTTGTGGTCATAAACATAGTGGACCCTTACAGTTTATGGCTTTTGTAACAAATAAAGCCACTTAATTGTATTTTTTTAAAATAAATATTTGTATTTCTTATTTGTACATTTAAAAAAAGTCAACAATGCACATACTGCACATAAACAATCTAAATGTCTATGTATTGGACAGTGGTTTTAAACAACAATAGCTCATTAGTATGGTGTAGGGCCTTCTTTTGTGGCCAATACAACATCTACTCATCTTGGGAAAAATAGATACAAGTCCTGCACAGTGGCCAGAAGGATTTTGAACCATTCTTCTTGCAGGATAGCGGCCAGGTCACTACGTGATGCTGGTGGAGGAAAACGTCTCCTGACTTGCTCCTCCAAAACACCAGAAAGAGGCTCAATAATATTTAGATCTGGTGATTGTGTAGGCCATGGGGATATGTTTAACTTCATGTTCATCAAACCACTGTCACCCGTCTTGCTGTGTGTATTGGTGCATTATCATCCTGAAACATGACACCAACTTCAGGATACAATGTTTGAACCATTGGGTGCACATGATCCTCCAGAATGGTTTGGTAGTCTTTGACAGTGACATGCCTATCTCGCACAAGTATTGTGCTAGATTTTGAGCCAAGTGAATGCCATGATACTCCAGCCCAAACCATCACTGATCCACCACCATGTTTCAGTCAGGGTGGCATGCTTCTTTGGGGCTTCTCCACACTGTCTCCTAGATGTGGGAAAGACAGTGAAGGTGAAGAACTCATCAGAGAACAATATATGTTTCACATTGTCCACAGCCCAAGGTTTTTACTGCTGGGACCATTGGAAAGCAGCCTAGTCATGTATATTGACCCTGTGAAGCTCCGGAAACAGGAGAGTTGAGGTGCACATTTAATTCTGCAGTGAACTGGGCAGCTGTGGTTTTATGTTTTTTTGGATACAATCCGGGTTAGCACTCAGACATCCCTTTCAGACAGCTTCCTCTTGTGTCCACAATTAATCCTGTTGGATGTTGTTCATCCTTCTTGGTGGTATGCTGACATTACCCTGGATACTGTGGCTCTTGATACATCACAAAGATTTGCTGTCTTGGTCACAGATGCGCCATTGAGATGTGCACCAAACTTTTTTTTTCTCTCTTTTGAACTTTGATATGTCACCCATAATGTGCATTTAAAACATTTTTTTTTCAGAATTCTTATTTTTAACTTAATAATTTTTATTATTGTCCTTATCTTCCAGTTATTTAAATGTCATTCTATGTTTTTGTGTTAATATGTATGTACTCTGAGGTCCTGAAAAAAACACACTTGGCGAATAAAGCTTATTTTGATTCTGAACGTGTGGAGTATCCTATTGAAATCGAACTTAAATTGAAGGTGTTTGCAAAAGGGAAAGCTCCGTAATTGCTTCATTTAAGCAATGACACGTGGTGACCAGCAGTGCTGCTGTCGCTGTGGCTCTAAGTCCATTTGTTGATGAGATAGGAAGAAAACTGTTCAATTCTATGCTGAAATGCACAACACTGAAGTGACCGCTTGGCCCTTGCTCAGAGAGATCACACTAAAACAAACATTCAGATACAGAAATAACAAAAAGAAAATTTTAAATGTAATTATCGCATGCTAGCACTTTGTGAGTTGCATGAAAAGAGAGTACTCTATAGGATTGATGGAAGAAAGAAGGGTGATTTAATTTAACACAAGTAAAGTACGAAGCCTTTGTTTTCATAATAAATATTAAAAACAAAAAAAGTGCTAAATGAGCTATGCAGATTCTGTTAAAATAATCCATTTAAATTTGTCTTGGATTGACATTTTATATACAGTGCAACCTGTGAGACCCACTAGAGTATATAAGCCTATGCTGTTTATATGTCATTATATGAAATGCCATTATAATGTTTATTTAGTAATTGTATGTATTTTTGAACTGTATTTAACTGTACTACGCAGCTTAATTTCAGAGTTTTTTATCTTTTAGAAATGCGCTCTCTCTCTCTCTCTCTCTCTCTCTCTCTGCATGGTGGGAAGGGTAGAGCGTGTTGGTTGCAGCGAGCATGAAACACAGCACTATTTTCATTTTCTTATCTATTTTTCTTTCCCCCCCTTTTTTTCTTAAGCATATTAGTTTACCTTTTAAGCCGCTCACAGATGTTTGTCATGTGATGGTATGGGGTTCGGTTCAGAACTGGCCAAGTCTCACCTGTCAATCCATAATGGCTTCAGGTGTGCCTCTGAACTTTGCGAACTTAGTGTGGAAGATGTGCTAGTGGTGATGGAGAATTGCTCAGGTATATTCTGAGAAAATATTATTTCAGCATCACGAATGAATAAAGCTGCTGTCATGTTTTTGAAAACGAAACAGTTAGTTAATCAGCTGAAAGAATGTCAAATTTGGATTAATGAGATGTTTGTGCCAGTGACTCCTTTAGCAACTCCGGCTACTATATCAAATGTTCCACCTTTCATTTCAAACGAAAAAGTTGGACGGTTTGGAAAAATCACGAGCCCAGTAAGAATGATTCCACTAGGATGTAAAAATGCAGCATTAAAACATGTTTTGTCTTTTAAACTTCACCAGAGCATACTCTAGAAATTGCTTTCAGTGTGAGTCACAGCAAAAGTTCTTATATGCTTTATGCAAGTACTGATAACCTTAAGTGGTTTGAATGTGGAAATTTAGGTCACAATCGATCATCTTGTCCGCATAAAAATGAGGATAATGAACAAGATAATGGGCAAGGAGACATAGTAATCATAAAGAATTGTCAGAGCAGAAGCATTTAAGACTACAGAGACACATTACTTTAATTAGGCAAAAGAACACAACCGGAAATACTAGGCCAAAAGGGAGAAAAAAATAGTCACCATGATCAATACTCTTTTTTTTCTTGTCTGTTTTGCCTTCTATCACATTGTTTTCCTATGGAAACACTACTGATAACCTTAAGTGCTTTGAATGTGGAAATTTAGGTCACAAACGATCATCTTGTCCGCATAAAAATGAGGATAATGAACAAGATAATGGGCAAGGAGACAGTAATCATAAAGAATTGTCAGAGCAGAAGCATTTAAGACTATAGAGACACATTACTTTAATTAGGCTAAAGAACACAACAGGAAATACTAGGCCAAAAGGGAGAAAAAAATTATTAGTCACCATGATCTCTTTTTTTTCTTGTCTGTTTTGCCTTCTATCACTGTTTTTTCCTATGGAAACACTGCAGGTGGGGTCCTTGGATGTTAATGGAATGAGGAAGAGGAAAAGCAGAAACTATCATAGAATCTTTTAGGTTAAAACTATGAACGTGACCTTTTTGCAAGAAACCCACAGTGATGCAAACAATTTAGCTGAATGGCAATTGTGGTGGGTGACAAGTGTGTCTTTTCTCATGGGAATCATTTAAGTGCAGGAGTTGCAATTTGTTTCTTCTCAAACACAAAATGTAAAATTATGTTTAAAAATTAAATTTAACAAGCATGAATATTGGCTGTAAGAGATAAGTATAAGGGCCTGTTTTTTGTTAATATTTATGAACCAGACCGCGGTACTAGTAGGGTACATACTTTTTACAAACTAAAGGCGTTCCTTAATCAACAGCACTTAGATGATTTGATAATCTTAGAAGGGGATTGGAATTGTACAATTGACCCTTCATGAGATAGGATTGGTGAGGAGTCAAATTTCAATTAATCTGCCCTTCTAGCAAATATTATTAAAACATTAAATTTTAAAGATATTTGGGAGAAAATAACTAGTTGGTAAAACAATATACCTTGGGAAGAGTAAATGAAGAGAGAATTTCACCTGCAAGATAGATTGTTTGAATCAGTAGATAGATTTCACCAGCAAGATAGATTGTATGTATCAATAGATAGATTGTATGTATCAAATAATATGAAAACTAGAGTGATACATAGAGTTATTATTACTACACATTTTTCTGATCATAAGCTTATTACTCTTCACTTGTCACACCCTCGGCTTGTTCCTGCAGTCCCAATCACTGCTTTCAGTCACCAGCCACCACACACCACACCCGTGAACCCTCACCTGATTACTAATCACCCGCACCTGCACCTGCAATCACCAACACACTATATATACTCACCTCACCAGCTGGAATCAAAGATGGATGGTTTTCCTCGTCTTCTCTCCCATATTCTCCTGTGCTCTTCTGTGGATGTTCTCTTCCTCCTGTGGATGCAAATACACCAGTATAAGGGAAGTGACTATTCTTATGTTGGTGTTTACCCAAGTACTAAACTTACCAGCTGAACTGTTTGATGTGTGAGATCGCTCAACCTCCACAACGCTATTCACCTGCTTCACCTTTGCTACTGTTGTTGCACCACTCGAATAAATCCCGTTAAAATTTAACCTTCTGTGTCTTCCTTGTGTGACCGTGACAGGATTCCAGCCCCGCAAAACAACTGCGGCTAATGGAGACTAACGCCGCTCTGACCGGAGTCGCCCCGGATCCATTCAACAGCATGGTAAACTCTCTCAGCAAATCTTACCTACTGCCCCTCTGAACGCTGGCTCTAACCCCGCAGTAATCACGAGCACACCCCTCGCTCGACCGATGAGCTACTCCAGTGAGCCGAGTACCTGTAATGGTTTCCTCCTGCAATGCTCTCTCTACATAGAGGCTAACACTCCCAACGAAATTTCAAAAGTTGCTTTCATGATTTCCCTTCTCACAGGACGAGCCCTCCAATGGGCGGATGCTCTCTGGAATGCCCAGCGATGGCCACCTATCAAACCTTCGTCAGCCACTTTAAAGAGGTATTTGCTGTCTCCCTCACCCCACTCTGTGCACGATGAACTAATCACTCTCCGTCAAGGTAAAGCCACCATCCATGACTATACTCTACGCTTCCGAGCACTCGCTGCAAATAGCGGTTGGAACCAAGTGGCCCTCCTTGCAGCCTACAGTAAAGGTCTAAAAACTGACATTTGCAAACAAATGGTCATTTACGATGACAGTGCCAATATAGAGACTTTTATTAAGAAAGCCACCAGCGATTCTCAACATCTTTCAGCCTGTACCACTTCTTCGTTTCCTGATCACGTTACCTTCACCACCACGGGAGGAGGATGAACCCATGATGACTGACTCCTATCGTCTCGGAGCGACAGCAGCGAATCCGGAACAAGCTTTGTCTGTACTGTGGGGAAGCATCTCATCTCCGCCTGCCCTGTTCGCCCGCCTCGTCCAATGGTGAGTAACGTTACACTTACTCCTACCATTTCTAACATACCCCATATAAAAGCTCAACTGATCGTTGATTTTCGTACTCTCCCCATACATGTACTGGTGGATTCTGGAGCAGCCGGAAACTTCATCTCATTACATCGCATACCCACCATGAGTAACGAAACCCACTACCACCATCCAAAACTCACCATTGGGTGACGGCAAAATATCGCGGCGGACTAAAGAAGTCACCCTCCTATCCTCTCTCAATTATCAGGAAAAGCTGATATTACTGGTCCTTAGCTAATGTGGACGTTATCCTAGGCAGACCCTGGCTCACACAACACCAACATTAACTGGAGCACAGGAGAAATCCTCGAATGGAGTGCTGCATGCAAGGATCACGGCTATGCATCTCCTTCCACTGAGCATACGCCACACCAGAATTCCCTCTCCGTCCACGCTACCACAATGGAAAACCCTACCAACTCTTCCTCCGTCACCATCCCGACCATCTACACCCCCTTCACTGATGTCTTCAGCAAGGAACGAGCCACCCAATTACCCCCACACCGCTCCTGGGATTGTAGTATCGACCTGCTGCCAGATGCCAAACTACCGCATGGAAGGATCTACCCTCTTTCACCATCTACGTCACCGGCAGCTTCTAGTTTCTTTTTCATTGCCAAGAAGGATGGAGGATTACGACTGTGCATAGACTATCGTGTACTCAACAACGCCACAGTCAAGTTTGCATACCCACTACCACTGGTACCAGCAGCCCTGGAAGAACTCCAAGATGCACAGGTTTTCAGCAAGCTTGACCTCCGTTACAATCTGATTCGTATCCGAGAAGGGGACGAATGGAAGACCACCTTCATCACCCTGACTGACCACTATGAATATCAAGTGATGCCCTATGGCCTAGCCAACAGTCCATCCATTTTTCAAAATTTCATGAATGAAATCTTCCGAGAATTTCTTCACTGTATCACCATTGTCTACATCGACGATATCTTAATCTACTCCCGGAATATGTCAGAACACCATTCCCATGTTCAACGAGTCCTCCAACGCCTACGAGACCAACTGTTTCTTAAAGCAGAAAAGTGCGAATTCCACAAACCCACAATCTCCTTTCTTGGATACGTAATCTCCACTGAGGGGGTCAGCATGGAAGCTAGCAAGGTCAATGCCATGTCCAAATGGGAAGACCCCAAGACAGTGAAGGAACTACGATTCCTTGGGTTTGCCAACTTTTACCGGCGCTTTATAAGAAACTACAGCCTCCTCTCGGCCCCTCTAACCTCCCTTCCTAAAGGCGGATGACGGGTTTTATCTTGGGACTCTAATGCACACCAAGCCTTCGAACTACTCAAACAGAAGTTCACTACTACATCCTCAGACATCCAGATTCCACGCTGTCCTTCATTGTGGAAGTAGATGCAGCTCATATAGGAGTCGGTGCCATTCTCTCCCAACGGTTTAATGGCTACTGGCCATTAAACTCGCCCTCGAAGAGTGGCTCACTGGCTCGAAGGAGCTCAATTCCCCTTCACCGTCATAACCGACCACAAAAACCTCGAGTATCTCCACAGTGCTAAACGCTTTAATACTCGTCAAGCACCTATCAACCTGGTCATAAGAACTTAAAAAGCTGACGCCCTCTCACGTATGTACTCACCAAATCCCAGTGTTGACACTCCTGACCCTGTTTTACCCTCTTCTGTCTTCCTAGCACCCATCTTGTGGCAAGTAGACGAGGAAATTCGCGCCGCCACCTCCGAGGAGCCAGCACCCCCGGAACTTCCCCTGGGCCTCACCTACGTGTCTACCCATTACCTTCTCCAGCTACTGGATGGTACACACACTTCCCTCGGCTCAGGACTCCCTGGCAGCAGGCGAACCCTCTCGCTCCTCCAACAGAAGTACTGGTGGCCGAACATGACCAAAGACGTCACCCAGTCCGTCCGGGAATGCTCGGTCTGTGCCATTAGCATTACTCCTCGTCGTATTCCTGAAGGGAAACTACAACCCCTACCATTCCCCGCCGGCTGTGGACACACCTCAGAGTGGATTTCGCCACAGATTTACCTCCCTCGAAAGTTTATACTACAATTCTCGTGGTGGTAGATCGCTTTTCTAAAGCCTGTAAACTAATCCCTCTCAAAGGTCTTCCCACAGCTCTCGAAATGGCCGAAGCACTCTTCAACCACGTCTTCCGTAATTATGGGCTCCCAGAAGACATCGTGTCCGACAGAGGGCCTCAGTTCATTTCCAGGGTCTGGTGGGCGTTCTTCCAACTTCTGGGGACAACCATCAGTCTATCGTCTGGTTACCACCCTCAAACCAATGGACAGACCGAGCGTAAAATCCAGGAGATCTCCCGTTACCACCAGACGTACTGTGCACGTCATCAAAACACCTGGAGCCAGAATCTACCGTGGGCTGAGTATGCTCAGAATTCACTTCGCCAAACCTCCACTGGACTAACCCCTTTCCAATGTGTCCTAGGTCAGCCATCTCTGTTCCCATGGACTGGCTACATAGGACCATTCACCATTCACTCCCAAATTAACCCTGTCACCTGCCGCCTCAACTTACCTCCACATTACCGGATCTCCCCTACGTTTCATGTGTCTCTCCTAAAACACCACTCTAACCCAGTTCTCCCTCCGTCCACAGAACCGGAACCGCCTCTCCTTCCAGAACAAACCGAAGTCCTCGGTGCCAACATCTACTGAGTCCAGGAAGTTCTCGACTCTCGGCGGTGGAATGGCCAGCTCCAGTGCCTCATAGACTGGGAAGGATTCGGTCCCGAGGAGAGATCATGGACACCCCGTAAGAACATCCTGGATCCGACCCTCCTCGAGGAATTCCACCACCGACACCCAGACCGCCCAGCTCCCCGTGGTTGAGGCTGTCCCCGCCGCCGGTCTAGGGTGCCTGGAGACACCCGTGGAGGGGGGTACTGTCATACCCTCGGCTCATTCCTGCAGTCCCACTCACCGCTCTCAGTCACCATCCACCACACACCACACCCGTGAACCCTCACCTGATTACTAATCACCCGCACCTGCAATCTATATAGTACATTCATAATATATATACTCACCTCACTCACTCACCGGCTGGAATCAAAGACGGTTGGTTCTCCTTGTATTCTCCTGTGCTCTTCCATGGATGTTTTCCTGTTCTCTTCCTCCTGTGGATGCAAATACACCGGTATAAGGGAAGTGACTATTCTTATGTTGGTGTTTGCCCAAGTACTGAACTTACCAGCTGAACTGTTTGATGTGAGATCGCTCAACCTCCACAACGCTATTCACCTGCTTCACCTTTGCTACTGTTAATGCACCACTCAAATAAATACCCTTAAAGTTTATCCTTCGTTGTCTTCCTTGTGTGACCATGACATCACTGCACAATGATATCCAGAAGAGACAAGAGCTTATTGGCATTTTAATGTAAAGCTACTGCAAGACATGCAATGTTGTGAGTCTTTTAAGCAGTTTTGGGAAACGTGAAAGTGAGAATCAGATTTGAGAATGTAATTCTTGGTTGGGAAATAGGTGAAGTGCATATAAGGGATTTTTTCAACAATATGTATTACTCAACGCTGTGCTTGAAACAAACTTTGGAGTGTCTTGAAAAAGCAATTGTAGATATTGAAGAAAACATGATAGAAGGTCTTTGCACTAATTTGCAACAATGGACTGAAAAAAATCAAAGCTTAGTTCTATTTTAAATGAGAATGTGAAAGGTGCACTTGTGAGGAGTAGGTTTTTATCAATAATATATGAATGGTCCTTCTTTCTTTCTTTTTAACTTGGAGAAAATATATACAAAAAAAAACACCGCTTGAAAAATTATTTTGGTCATGACACAAGTGACCCCATAGGAATGTACAGTGGATTTTTATTAAGTTTATAAGTTTTACTCTGCTGAAAACACAGATGAGAAGAGACAAAATTATCTTGTTTAACTACTGTGAGAATATAAATTTATATAATCTAGTTTCAAATTAACCATGATTTTTATATAACTGAAATGTTATATTCTTTAGTTTTTAGAATTGTCATTTCATTAAAAACTATAGCAGGCCAAGGGCCCTATCAAACACCCGGCGCAATAAGGCGCAAGTTGTGTTTTGCATGATTTGTTGCTATTTTCAAACCTGTGCAACCCTAATTTTCACGTTTTGCACCACGTTGTTTAAATAGCTAATCCATTTGTGCTACTTTGTGGACTCATGGGTATGCTGGTCTATAAAGGCGCGTTGCTATTTTGAGAAACTGAAATCGACCATGCCATTGACCAAGTAAAAGCTGTACAGATGTACAGCAATACACAAATATCTTTACATATGAAAAAAAAGGATTAAAATGTTACAAAAATTATTAATTTACTACATAGATATAAAAAACACTACCTCCATGCCTCCTTCATGTCCGGGGGACTTTTTTTTTTTTAAATGTTACAAAAATTATTAATTTACTACATAGATATAAAAAACACTACCTCCATGCCTCCTTCATGTCCGGGGGACTTTTTTTTTTGTTTATTCATGACAATTTGCATTTTTATTGTAATGTTATTATTATTAGCAGTATTATTTATTATATGCATATTTATATTTGTTTTATTAAAAACAAGTTTAGATTTGTCCATCTGTTGGGTTTTGGAGACGTATGCATCACTATATGGGGCATAAGAATAGGATGTGTGTTTGGATATAACTCACTTGACCACACTTCGTTATTAAATTACTGAATTTAGAAATAGTTTTCAAACAAATCTTTGCGCCTAACAAACAAAATTAAATATGTAGGCTAATGGATGTCTTTAGTGGAGTGCGTACAACACCATTTCCTTATCCATGAAAGTAAAGGAGTAAAGAGTAAAAGTAAAGTAAAGAGTAAGTAAAGAGGCCGAATAGAGAAGGCTCATTCTTTATCCTCACGGGTCTGTTTAACTGTTTTCTCACTTGTGAAGCATTCAGTTTTTCCATTCAGTTTTTCCACTTACAAAGTCTGCCATGTAAATAGCAAATGCGCCAAGGTGCGACACAACTGAATCTTAAAGGGAATGGGAGATGAGACTTTATGAGATGAGGTTTAATGCACGTTATGCTCAAAACCCACATGCGCTTTAAGCCTCATTCACACTATGAGCGTCTCACCGCAGCAAAGCGATAAGTGACCGTTCATTTCAACGGAGAGTGAGCGACTTCCAGCGACCTCCGTCTATGCGAGTGACAACGACCGTTGGCGACCAGGTGGGCATGTCTAGCGACGCGACATAGTTCAGAATCCTTCAGCTTTATGCAAATGAAGAGCGACTTACTTGAGCGACAGCCAGTAGAAACACCAGTAGAGCTCACGTGATCTTCTCTCAGCTCACTCAGAGCCGGTTGTATTCTCCGTGCTGTAGACCTACACACCCCTGCGTTTGCAGCAGGTCGCCACCCAGAGCGACAGGCAGCTACAAGGTAACTGGTAGTGTGAATGAGGCATTAGACTTTGCGCCTATAGATTGTTAAAATAGAGCCCCAAGTGTTGGGGACATTTTATCCTATTGTCTTTATGCACTTCCTGACTACTGGGCAGGGTCTTAACGACTGTGCTTTTGTCTTTGTGGAAACTCTTTTGTTGATAAACTTGTGTGGTCAATAGCTGGCCAGGTTTCTATCACCATGTGAATGGGCATTATTATGTTGATAAGATCAGGCCTGGGAAATGCAGCCATCTCCACCTAGCCCCCCCCCCCTCCCGCCTCCTAAAAACAATAGCTATTTTAAAGAAATTGAATCAAGATATCAAATATCATTAGCCGTTTCTTCACTGTATAATTTAAACATTCTGATTAAAAAGCAGCAAATTAATATCTCATTTAGATTTTTTAGATTCTCTTCATTTTAGATTTGATTACATTAAATAACCGTGGTATCACTTTAAAAATGCACAGATCTATAATGAAAGCATTCAATTGCTTTCCTAACTTTTATGCTCATTTAAGACAAAATTTGTGTTTAAAACAAAACCCACCAAGATCGACATGTTTAGATATTATTATTATTATTATGATTATTATTCATATGTGTATATGTCTGTTCAAACACGCACACCTAAAACCCAGAGTGTCGCATGTACAGAATCCGTTTGGGAAACAGCATCTATTTATCATTATGGAGCACGTCTGATAGTCATGCACCGCTACATGAACTGACTGTTTTGAGGATTGCATAGGGGGGCAATGGCGCCTGTAATGAAAAGGAAGGGAATCCCCCTGTTTTTATATTTATTTCAAATTGTTTTCATGCCTAAATAAAATGAAAGCACAAAACAGATTCACATTTAAGAGCAAGAGGCATCCCCTGGTGGTCTGTTTCTACAGAGAATTCAGCTTATTTTAAGCTAAACAATAAGCTCAGGTTAAATCAGAATTAGAGATAGAGATTCAAGAACTCCGTGCTAGGATAACCTCATTGACAAAACAATTGAACCTCAGGAAATCAAAAACTGACATTGAAGAAGTTAGTCAGCCAGAAAAAAATAATCCTGACTTAAAAACTGTCTTTAAAACAGACATTTATATCCGGTCAGTAAATGATGTGCCCGTAGGTTCAATGGAGGTTTGTGGTGCTAGGACAAGAACTGAGAGTTTTCATAACAACACTTCTGTTGTTCAAATACAAACAATTTCCAGAACACTAGGACCTAAAGAAATAGACAGACTGTCTCAAAGCTTACCTTTAGCACAGACACATTTTTCAGAGTTTAGCAGAGAACTGATTAGCAAAATGCTTCTCTATGACATGTCGTTAACAGAAGTTACACAGCTAATGTCTCAAATTTTAACAGAATCTGAATTCAACAGTTTTGAGTGTGCTTTGACTTCTGAATTACAACATGCCAATAAAGCTCTAAAGAACATTGTTGGCCCAAAGATTGACTGGTCAAAAGTGACTTGTGTGCAACGGAAAGATGAAACTGTGAGTGAATTCACTGAGAGATTTTGTCAGTCAGCCATAACTTACAGTTGATTAGCTGATAATTCTGACAGTGTGCTAAATGATAAGGGACCCTCTAGTCCGCATCTGGTCAGATGGCCTTGCAGATGAATACAGAGCTTTGTCATTTCTTAATATTACCTGGTCTACCACCACTTTCAGAAATAATCTACACAGTTTAGTTTTGTGGGAAAGAGACTCTTATATCAAAAACAGAGTCAGAATTCAAGCAGCCACCATTAATATCAACACAGAAAAGACATCAAATCATAAATGTCTTAGGAAAAATATCTTTTGCCATTACTGTGGTAAAAAAGGACATTGGAAAAACAAAAAGAACTTTAAAGGGTCACGAAACACCAAAACACATTTTTTGAAATGTTGACAGACATATATAAGTCCCACGTTGCTAAAAACACTATTATGACACATATATTTCACAAAAAAGTGAAAACTGGTTGTTTTTGCATTATTTCGAGTAAATTCGTTCTTCCGGTTTGAAAAGAAATTTTGAAGCTGCGTCACGGCCTTGAGATCATTGTGTACATTCCAGCGTGGAGACAGAATGTCTGTACCGGCCTGAACAACGTGACGTCTTTGAGTTTTCATCATTAATTAATGAGAAAGACTTGGTTCGAACCAATCAGTGAACTCTATTGTGCATGAGATGCAACTTCATTAATATGCATGATATAGCTTCGAAGTTTACCTGTTACAGTGTTCAGACGGCAGAGAGATGCCATGTTGTGTTGCCAACCGTAATTAAAACAAGTGGAAGAAGAAGAATTGTTTGGAGACATGGGTCGTCAGTGTTGTGTTTATAAATGTGCCACAACAAAGGTTTTGTTTCCATTTCCCTGCGATGAGAGCACAGCTGGCGTGAGGACCCACATATGCGGATTACAGTGGCCTGCTAACACGTGACAAAAATATGTTTGTAAGAAACATTTTTTACCCAAGGGCTTTTCGCATCTGGAAATGGTGAAATCCGGATTTGCCACTAGTCTTCTTTTAAAAAAATAGGTGGTTCCAGTTAGTGTTGATTGTCCTGTCTACAGATTTGGTAAGTGTGCGATCAATGTCTTTGTTTATGTTTATTCAGATGGCAAAGTTAGTTAGTATCGTCAGCAGTACTCTTTCAGTTTTTAAAGACAGACCTTAGACAAAGTGATTTAGTTACTAAGTTTACAGTAATATCACTACAATATTATGGACTGAAAGATCCACTGTAAATGCTGCTCTTTGAATGTAAACATGTAAACACCTTAATCAAATTATTACCATTGTGTAGGATTTTTGCCGCATATGATTTTCGCCGCATTTTGTGACAGGATAGTCTATACACACACGGCTGTTTGACACTATTCTCTGCACCTACCGAGTCTCTGCATCTACCGAGAAATGCAGAGGGTTTTTTTTTCTCCCATACAGCATGGGGTATCAAATTCCATTAAAACAACTCTCTTCCAGCAGTGCCTCGCATCCAATATCTTGTTTGTCACGTGGGGCATGCAGGAAATGTTCCTGAATTAAAGTGAAAGTGCCAAACTGCAGTTAAAGTCAACAAAGTAAGAATTAATAAATTACATGAAAACTCCTGAGGAATGGGTGGATAGCGTGGTGACGCAATGACATTAAACAAATTATGTGCTATAACATGTAAAACGGTAACAAACGACTGAGTAACAATGTAACAAACGACTGAGCCAAGACTAGACGGGTGCAGGGTGTATAAATAGTCCAAACAATGAGTAGTGATCGGATGCAGCTGTGTGTGTGATGAGTGGAAGTGGAAACCGGGTGTGTGTGGCGGAATGATGGGAATTGTAGTTTGTGATGATTTGTAGTTCATGATGAAATGTAGTTCACCAGCGATCTCTTAAGTCCTTGATCGCTGGTGAACATGACATGCCTGTCCCATTCGTCCACCTCGTCCAATGGTGAGTGCATTCTCCATTACACCCTTAGTTTCCCACATACCCCATATTCAAGCATCACTAATGGTTAATTCTCGCACTCTCCCCATACATGTCCTGGTGGACTCTGGAGCGGCAGGAAAGTACAAGTTCACCTCGGCACCCATCCTCAAACACCCTGACTCTACACGACCCTTCGTCGTAGAAGTCGATGCTGCAGATGTGGGAGTAGGTGCCATCCTCTCCCAATGATCTGGTGAAGCCCAAGCTCTCCGCCTGTGTGCGTATTATTCAAGAAAATTAAGCCCCGCGAAGCAGAATTATGAGATCGGTGACCGCGAACTGCTGGCCATCAAACTTGCCCTCGAGGAGTGGTGGCACTGGCTCGAAGGAGCCCAGTTTTCCTTCACCGTCATCACCGATCACAAAAACCTCCAGTACCTCCACAATGCCCAGCGTCTTAATGTCCGTCAAGCCTGCTGGTCACTGTTCTTCGCTCGTTTCGACTTTCACATAACCTACCAACCAGGTCATAAGAATTGCAAAGCTGACGCCCTCTCCCGAAAGTACTCACCAGACCCCATCCAAGATACTCCAGAACCCATCCTACCTCCCTTGATCTTTCTAGCACCTTTACTATGGCAAACAGATGAAGAGATCCGTGCCGCCACACTCGAGGAGCCCGCACCACCTGAACTTCCCCAGGGCCTCACCCACGTGCCCACCAGTCACCGTCTTGCTCTCTTGGATAGTGGCAACACGTCCCTCGGCTCAGGACACCCCGGCACCAGGCGAACCCTCTCGCTACTCCAAGGAAAATATTGGTGGCCGGGAATGGCCAAGGATGTTTCCCAGTATGTCCGGGGGTGTTCGGTCTGCGCTATCACCCCCACTCCTCACCGACTACCCGAAGGTAAACTACAACCCTTACCAATTCCCCACCGGCCCTGGACACACCTCGGAATAGACTTTGCTACGGACTTACCTCCCTCAAAAGGTTACACTACTGTCCTTGTTGTGGCGGATTGCCTTTCTAAAGCCTGCAAACTAATCCCTCTCAAAAGTCTTCCTACAGCTCTCGAAACAGCCAAAGCACTCTTTCACAACGTATTTCGCAATTACGGACTCCCTGAGGATATAGTGTCAGACAGAGGACCACAGTTCATTTCCAGGGTCTGGCAGGCCTTCTTTCAACTCCTGGGTACCACCATTAGCCTCTCCTCTGGATACCACCCTCAAACCAACGGCCAGACCGAACGCAAGATCCAAGAAATCTCCCAGACATACTGCGCTCAACACCAGAACACCTAGAGCCAGTATCTACCGTGGGCCAAATATGCCCAAAACTCCCTCCGACAAACCTCCACAGGACTAACCTCTTTTCAATGTGTTCTAGGATACCAACCTTCATTATTCCCCTGGACTGGCGAGTCCTCTGAGGTCCCAGCGGTAGATCACTGGTTCCAGGAAAGCGAGAGGGTGTGGGACTCAGCACACGTCCATCTCCAGCGGGCAGTGCGGAGGCATACCGAGGCCGCAAATCGACGCAGGTTACCTAACCCAATTTACCACCCGGGAGAGAAGGTATGGCTATCCACTAAAAATATTCGCCTCCGACTGCCCTGCATAAAGCTGAGTGCCTGCTACATAGGGCCGTTCACTATTCACTCCCAGATAAACCCAGTCACTTACTGTCTCAACCTACCTCCACGCTCCAGAATCTCCTCCATCTTCCATGTAGCCCTTCTAAAACCATACACTAACCCCATTTCTCATCCATCCACAGAACCGGAACCGCCTCCCCCTCCAGAACAACCTGAGATCCTCGGAGACCACATCTATCGAGTCCAGGATATTCTCGACTCCCGGCGGTGGAACGGCCGACTCCAATAACTCGTAGACTGGGAAGGATTCGGCCCCGAGGAGAGGTCATGGACTCCTCGTGATAACATCTTGGATCCCACTCCAATTCTCACCACTGGACGAGGAGGTTTAACCATGCAGGCTTTGATGAAATGTTCCTTACTTCTGCAGTATAATCATTCTCCATGGGTCATCCGACGAGCTCTTTCAGTCTTGGACAGACGTGTAGAATCAATCTGCATGGGTTCTGGTACTGGAGGACAGGCAGCACTGGGAGTAGGCTGGTGAGCGGTTTCAGGGATATGGCAAGTGGCTAGGCGTTGAGCTATACGTATGGTCTTTTGTAAGATATTCTCCTAACCGATGGTATCATCATAGATGGCCAGTGCTGAGCGAAGATGTGGATTTAAACCTTGTCAATAAACTCAGATTAAGGCTGTCTCATTCCATCCACTAGCCGCTGCCAGGGTACGTAATTGCAGTGTGTAATCAGAAACAGATAATTTATCTTGCCGTATGTGAAACAGTTGGTTTGAAGTGGAAAGCACTCCGGTAGACATACAGAAAAACTTTTAGTTAAAATTTAGTTGAAAATTTAGTGAACTGGGAATATGAATTAATTATGGCACTATTCGCATTCCATATAGATTTAGCCTATAGGAGTGCTTTGTCAGACAACAGGGAAATCAGAAAAGCTACTTTGGAGCGCTCAGTGGAAAACCAAAGAGGATGCATTTCTATATATACAAATTCATTTGGAGCAAAAAACAGTACACCGAGCAGCTTCACCAGAGTAATTATGAGGGAGGGCCATGGGACTTACAGAGGCAACGGGACAGCCTAAATAAAAGTAAAACCTTGCGATCATAGTTGAAAAGAGTGTATGTAGATTAATATACTTAATAATTTATGATAACAGTCTAGAGCTAGATCAAAAATGCTTAGTAGAAAATGTTATATCATAGACAATGCATAACATTTCGCATATTTATTTATTGTTTTATTTATGTAGGAATTAATGGATTTATTTACTTATTTATTTATTGTTTTTGCAGGTTTCGTCCTCCATACATACGTGTGTAAATAAATTTTATCTGGCTTGTTTTTTCAATCTCCTCAAGTCACAGAGATGCCAAATACTGATCATGACTTCTGTGTGGAGCCCATGAGAACAGATGAGCAGTTTGTGACTTATGTACAGGTGTATGTAGATTGTCTGACTCTGTGAACAGTATAATCATAACACTAACAGTCCTAAATTCTTTCTGATTTTACTCTTGCATGTGGAACCATTAGTGTCATAATCTGTATGCAAGTATGTGACTTTATAATTTTTAATTATATATTGTAAGTTTTGTCTCTTTGTAGTTTTTTTTTTTGTTTGTTTGTTTGTTTTGGACCGGAGTAAAAAATACGTTATTTCATATTTTTGTTTGTATGTTATTGTGATATTGTAAATAAATTGATAAATAAAAAATGTAAATAAATAAATAAATAAGTGTATTTTTTGTACCGTTAATATATTTAAAAGTGCATGAAAAATGGTTTTAATTGTACTAAAATAGTAAAAATTTATTTTGTAAATACTGAAATAGTACATAAAAAACATGTTTTAGTTTATGTTCAGAACAGCACAGTTGAGTACACTTGATCTTAGGTTAATTTTAACTACTAATAAAGATGAACTTTTAATACATTAATTACAAATTTAGTCGGCAACAATAGAGGACTACAAGTACATTATGAAAGTGCTCTAAGTGGACTTACAAATGCATTTTAGTGCACTTATTTTTTAATCTGGGAATGTATTGTTATATTTTAAGTGTATTTTTTTTATACAGCTAGAATATTTAAAAGTGCAATAAAAGATGATTAGTATTGTATTAAAAGTGGTATAAAATCAATTTAATGGTGTGTCAAAATAGCACAGTCAAGTACACTTAGTTCATCTTAAGTTTACTTTAAATAGTACTAAAGATTAATCATTAGTACATTAAGTACAAAATTAGTAGTTGAAAATAAAGCACGTTATGTCCATTGTGGAAGTGCACTAAGTGCACTTAAATAAAATGTGTTTTAGTGCACTTTTTTTCACCTGGGAAAAGAACTCAGGAATAAATGCATATGAATGATAGCCAATCACTTAACATGTTGCCATTAAAGCAGCTCTTTGAATTAGGTACCTTTGACTAATATGCCATAGTTTTCCTTGTATGCTGTATGTGTTTATTGCAACCACTGTAACCTATGAAGTTAATCCATGTGTTTTAAGCCTTATAGCAGATGAAACCTTCTGTATGTGTCTGAAATGTATGATGTCTGATACTAAAGAAAGCTAGTGACATTTGCAATACATTGGTGTAAATGAAAAACTAGTATCACGAATAGCATTTGTCTTGTAACTTATGGTGTAAGATAATTACAAACTCACAAGATATTTCACCACGTGAAATTATCAAGCAGTCTGTTAATTACTTGCCCTGAGTAGAATAGTATGGGGTGCGGCCCCGCCCTCCATGGCGACTGCTCATTGGAAGACAATGTGATGAGATTAATCAAACCAGATCACTTAAAAACTTTCTACAACTGTAAATCTTTGCTTTCTGCCTCCTTTTACCTTGCTCTCGAACACCACACCGCCACAAGATTGGGTCAACAAGAACTTTCCAAGCAACCTCTTAAAGTTTCGGGACTGCTGAAATCACAAGAAGAACTTCTACAAACAGACTCTCAGCAGAGTCTGTCACCCCGATAACCCAGGACAACCTCCACTCAAGACTCATTCCCAAGGACGACATTGAAGCTGAGTTACCAACAATTCAAAAGCACTGTGTTTTCCCAAGTCAAGTCAGAGAAGGAAACTCAAGCCTTCCAGCAAAAGCACAAGTAACAAACAAATTTTGTCTCTTACTGATCTGGTGCAAATTGGTCTTAAGCAGTTAAAGATAAGCCAAATCTCTGCTTGGTAGTTTTCAGGTGAAATTCTAAGATCTAGAAGTAAATACTAGGATTAATTTGGCACAGTTGTCAACCCAGTTTTCATCCTCTGAACTGCCTCTGTGTGTGTGTGTGTGTGTGTGTGTGTGTGTGTGTGTGTGTGTGTGT
>CAIGQV010018127.1:12759340-12773921 GCA_903798115.1 Danio jaintianensis
TATGGGACACCATACTTGGCCACACTACACTTCACTTCACTTCACTTAAAAGTAGGCAAAATAACTGGCAGTTTTCGAGGTTATACAATAGATTTGTTTAATTACTTTAAGTGATTACTTCTCTGATAATCATTTCTATGTAGAAGTGAATGGCACAAGAGGATCACTGAGTCAAAATTGACAGATAAAGCAATTATAGTCACAAGTAATGAAATACAGTTTAATGTAATCTAAGAAGAACAATTCATTAATACTCCTTTAGGGGAATACACCCCAGATCTATCCAGTTTGTAAATCATTCACAATGGTTTCGTTAAAGGATTAGTTTGCCCAAAAATGAAAAATCCCCTTATTATTTACTCACCCTCATGTTACTCTCCTGAGACATTTGTTTATCATCTGAACACAAATTAATATATTTAGATGAAATCAGAGAGGTCACTTATCCTCCATAGGCAGCAAAGATCATTCAGAGCAGTTCAGACATTCAGAGCAGTTCAGACATTCAGAATTCAGAAAAGTAACCAAAAATGTTGTCTTTTTCTGGATTTTAAATGCCTCAAGGCCATTGCAGTATATAGAGTATGAAAAAGATCTAAAAAGATTTAAAACAGGGGTGACCAACCCTGTTCCTGTAGAGGTATTTCTTTACCATAAACCAAAGGCATTTCAGAGAATTTTGCAGCCTTCCAACCAGTCTCACAAGTGGTTATGCCATTCTGTCTTGGCTTGTCTTATTTTTTATTTGGTGACTATGTCTGTGGGTGTCACCATTAAAAAATTAACGTGCACGTTTTTGATTATAATTTTGTTATTTCTCATCGTCATAAATTAAAATAAGGATGAATAACAGCTTTGCGGAATTCCAAAAAATAAACCAAACTCTGAGTATATATATATATATATATATATATATATATATATATATATATATGGTCCAGACGATCTGCTGCAGTTCAAACCAAGCATCAGAATGAGGAAGAAAGGTGATTTAATTGACTTTGAACGTGGCATGGTTGTTGGTGCCAGACGGGGTGATCAGAGTATTTCAGAAACTGCTGAAACTTCTGGGATTTTCACGCACAACATTCTTTAGGGTTTACAGAGAATGGTCCGAAAAAGAGAAAATATCCAGTGAGTGGCAGTTCTGTGGGCGCAAATGCCTTGTTGATGCCAGAGGTCAGAGGACAATGGCCAGACTGGTTCGAGCTGACAGAAAGGCAACAGTAACTCAAATAATGACTCGTTACAAACGAGGTATGCAGAAGAGCATCTCTGAATGCACAACACGTCGAACCTTGAGGCGGATGGGCTATAGCAGCAGAAGACCACACTGGGTGCCACTCCTGTCAGCTAAGAACAGGAAACTGAGGTTACAATTCGCACAGGCTAACCAAAACTGGACAATAGAAAATTGGAAAAAAACATTGCCTGGTCTGACGAGTCTTGACTTCTGCTGTGACATTCGGATGGTAGGATCAGAATTTGGCATCAACAACATGAAAGCATGGATACATCCTGCCTTGTATAAATGGTTCAGGCTGGTGTTGGTGGTGTAATGGTGTGGGGGGTATATTCTTGGCACACTTTGGGCCCATTAGTACCAATTGAGCATCGTGTCAACACCACAGCCTACCTGAGTATTGTTGCTGACCATGTCCATCCCTTTATGACCACAGTGTACCCATATTCTGATGGCTACTTCCAGCAGGATAACGCGCCATGTCATAAAGCGCGAAACATCTCAGACTGGTTTCTTGAACATGACAATGAGTTCACTGAACTCAAATTGCCCCCACAGTCACCAGATCTCAATCCAATAGAACAGCTTTAGGATGTGGCGGAACAGAAGATTCGCATCATGGATGTGCAACCGACAAATCTACAGCAACTGCATGATGCTATCATGTCAATATGGACCAAAATCTCTGAGTAATACTTCCAGTACCTTGTTGAATCTGTACCACAAAAGATTAAGGCAGTTCTGAAGACAAAAGGGTGTCCAACCCTATACTAGCAAGGTGTAACTAATAAAGTGGCCTGGTGAGTGTATATATATATATATATATATATATATATATATTATATAATTGTTGAACTTTGCTGATATACAGATTTTTTGTGGTTTTTTGTCTGCCAGATGTGTTAATTTAAAATAAGCCAAGCATGCTTTTAATAGTGCATGTTTCTAAATGTGCAGATTTAGTACCTTAATCCAGGGGTGATTGATTGCATCTTGTATCTTAAGCCTCTTTCTGCAAATAAAACAAAGAAAACGAAGAGTAAAAGCAAAAGTACAACTTAAAGACAGAGTAAGTACAGAAATGTGCAGAAATTTGAACTAACATAAATATGAAATAGAAACTTAATGTTGACAAAGAGAAAATGGATTGGTATTTGACTTTTGAAAAGACTATTACACCATTTAGATATTTATGAGCTTGCATTTTTCATTACTGACAGGTTAAAACATTTGTTTTACACTTTTAGGAGTTTTTGTCCGCTGTTGTACAAATGGAGCTATTTTGAAGAAAGTAACCAAACAGTTGAAGGTAACCATATTACTACTACAGATGTCAACAGCTACAGTCAGCTGTTTCATTACCAGCATCCCTCAAAATCTCCTCTTTAAAACTCATAAAGGTATGAAACAAGCTTATTAAACTGACAGTACTGAAAATTACAACTCAAAATTACAATTTGAATATAAAAATAAGGGCGTCACGGTGGCGCAGTGGGTAGCACGTTCGCCTCACAGCAAGAAGGTCGCTGGTTCGAGCCTCGGCTGGGTCAGTTGGCGTTTCTGTGTGGAGTTTGCATGTTCTCCCCGTGTTCGCGTGGGTTTCCTCCGGGTGCTCCGGTTTCCCCCACAGTCCAAAAACATGTGGTATAGGTGAATTGGGTAGGCTAAATTGTCCGTAGTGTATGTATGTATGTGTGTGAATGAGTGTGTTTCCCAGTGATGGGTTGCAGCTGGAAGGGCATCCGCTGCGTAAAACATATGCTGGATAAGTTGGCGGTTCATTCCGCTGTGGCGACCCCAGATTAATAAAGGGACTAAGCCGAAAAGAAAATGAATGAATGAATGAATGAATATAAAAATAAGGTTATTTGTTCTTTTGAGTAGAAAACACTGCATAAATACTGTACAATACTTTTAATTAAACCCTACTTCTTACAAATAACTTAAACAAATACAATTCATTTAAAAAGCCCCAAAGCATTTCTGTAGCAATTGTTTCACTTTTTTAATCAAATCCCTATTTGATCCCTGACCTTGTATCTTTCACAAGCAGCTGCCTGATGAAGCTTTTGGCCAGTTCACTTGTGCTGCCAAAGAATTCTTCATCAAATTCAAAATTCACTGCTGAGATGTTTGCAAGAGTGTCCTGCTTGGAGTCACCCAGGAATGGTGATGCTCCACTTAATCTGAAAAAGAAAGTTAAATACTTAACCTATGTACAACCACATTGAAAATGCCTGTTCATTGATTCCTGAAACTGATCTGACAGTGGGAACCAAACACATGCATTAGATTATGCATAAGACAGCTGAAAAGTGCCATATTGTGTTCACAGTGGTGATGGGTGTAACAGTTTGGGTCTCCTTTAGAGTTAACTTCAACATGTGCCTATTGTCACTTTGGGAGAGTGTAAGCAAGACACCACAGCAGCTGAGCCTGTTGCGCCCCTGATGCGAAGTTGCCAAACATAGCATAATTGCACAAGCATTACCAAGGCCGCAGCCTTCCAACGTCCCCAGGCCCTTTAATTACCAGAATATGAGAATAATTTAGAAATTCAGGGGTCATCTATGCTTTTACCTAGCTAACTGTAGTCTAGGGATTTTTAGAAATATGACAGTACGTTGGGGAAGTGTGCCAGTCCCAAAGGGGAGGGACGCTGTGGAGGCGACCTACTACCCAAATGGCGAGACCTGGTGACAATATGAGCATATGGGTAAGCCCTAACCAAGGGGAGCACTACATATGATAAGATGGTTAGTGGGTAGGGAAGACACAGACATCTCACTTGACCAGGCACCCAGCTCCTCCACCGAGTCGGGTGCTGGGGGCCTTGGAGGAACTCTGGCACTAATAAGTGAGAACAATGGCGTCAACTATCCAGTGGGCCAACCTCTGCTTTGACAACACTTCCCTTCTGCCGATCATAACAGAGAAAGAGCTGCTTAGAGGTGTATGCTCTAAGTGCGGTCACATTAAAGTGCAGTGCGCAAATGCAACACAGCAGTGAAATGGCTGGGTCTGCCTCCTCAGCCTCTCTTTATCAATTAGTCTCTTCTGGTAGGAACTTTGAACTTTGAGGGTCTCAGGAAAATTTAAGAGTAGGCTGGCCCAAATTCTTGGCATGATTCGCTGACCAAAAATGCCTCCGTATTCCTGACTCTCTTGATTGGTACCAATGCGACCAGCAGAGATGTCTTTATGGACAGAAATCTTAGAGATACAGAATCGAGTGGCTCGCAAAGACCTCGCTTCAGATGGCTGGGGCTACAGAGAGGTCCCAAGAGGGCGTGAGAGGGGAGGTGGGATAAATTAAACCTGCACTGCATGCCTCTGAGGAACTGGCTGATGAGGTTATGCTATCCCAGCCCTCTGCCATCTGCCATGTCATAGTGATGGCAGCAAGTAAAACCTTCAGTGTGGAGAGTGACAGCCTCCGGCGCTCCAGCATAACCTGAAGGAAGGATAACACAACACTTATCTGACATATCTGGGGTTCTTTTTGGGGAGAAGCGCACCACACAGCAAATAGACTCAGGAAGTAGGCATGTCTCATAGAGGGTGCTCTTGCCTGAGTAACTGTATTAACCACCAACACTGATAGGTCATCTAGGTCTTCCGCGCTCTGTCTAGAAACCACCTATGAGGGTGCCAGAAGGTGTTCCTCAGAGGAATTCATCAAGGAGGGGCCATCTCTAGGAGTGTGAGTTTGGAAACTTAGGTCCGGTTAGGTCACGGAGGTGCAACAAGCAAGCATCTCTGCTGGAGGGACCGGCTCGATTGCATTTTTTGCCAGGAGGACAGCAATCTAGGTGTGGCGCGGTGATGACCGCCGTGAAATACACACCCATAAACTCCCAAAGTCTCACACAATTCGAGACACACATCAAAGTTCCCTCTGAAGGGGAACTCTCATTCATTATTCCCAAGTGTGGTTCTATCACAACATTTGTTCAGCATGTAACACTTTAATTCCATGTGTATACAATTCCATGTGTATACTTATATACTGTATGTATATATAAGAATCTGTCTTTTATTCTGTGGAATGACTGTGAATATCTGGATGTCCAGTCAGAAGAGAGATCCACATTTCTCCATCCAAACTCACAGGATGTATGTGATGACTCCAATGCTCCTTGAAGAAACAGAGGGGTGGAAGCGAGTACAAAGTTAACCTATAGCCAAGCATGTTTGCTGTATGTACAAAGCGTGATGTACTTAGGAGTTCTCACCACATGTCTGCTTCTAATCCCAGTGGCTCATAGTTCACTATCTCTGGAGCTGAAAGTAAATCAGGTTAGAGGCAGCATCTAAATTTAATTCAAAACCATGTAGAATGTTCAAAGATAGTAAAGAAATTCAGCAGCATCTGAGCCATCAGTGTCTTTTAATCTTAAAATGTATCACTCAGTTACTGTACTATCATGAGTTGTTAAAATTACCAACAAATTCGGGAGTCCCAAAAATGTTTTTGAATTCCACACCGTCTTTGATCCTATGTGCCAAACCGAAGTCAATAAGCTTGATCCGTGGCAGTTGGACATTGTGGTCCAGCAGCATGATATTCTCAGGCTGAAAAACAATTAACAAATGCAACCACTCAGACTCAAAAACATGATAATTAAGTAATTCATTCAACTGACAGCTATACTTCCATTGACATTAAGTGTCACTCATAATGATATGAGTGTTCCAGTGTCCAGCTCTGGTTGGATTACACATTGGATACAAACATGTAGAGTTGCACTCCACTGTTGGTAATTTCTCCCATTTTAGCTGCATGAGATTCACTTTTTTTTTTTCAAGAAAAGCAGCAGCTTATTTGCATTTAAATGGACACACACAAAAACTTGTTTTTGGCTCAAACCCAAATAGGAGAAAATTTGACAAGCTATAATAAATGTCCCGTGGGGTATTTTGAGTTGAAAATTCAGAGAGGCATACTAGGTACATCAGAGATTAAGTTTACATATCATGAAAAGGACATAGTATATAGCCTATTTAACAATGTGTTAAAATATAAAGGAATAAATTATTTTCCAGTTATTTTCTTCTGTTAATTTTTGATAAGACAAAGATTAATAAATTACTAATTATGTTGAATGTTACAATAGACAGGTTTTGTCTTTTGAAAATCATAAATTACATTTTTAAAAATGCCTTCTTCCACCTAAGAAACAAAGCCAAGTTATGGAACACATTATCTTTTATTTGTTAATACAACATTGTCTAAAAGGCTTATGCATTTGTAATCTCTATGCATTCATAAGATCTAGGCTTGATTATTGTTATGGACTTGGTGGTTGTCCTAGATCTTCAGCAAACAAGCTACATGCTGCTGCTGAGTTTAGGGCAAGAAAACATAATAATACAACCCAAATGTAACATCTTTACACTGGCTACATAGTAATTTCTGTATCGACTACAAAATATTGGTGCTTAGTTATAAAGCACAATACAGTACATCTCCTGTCCATTTACTAGTTTAGCTCATGTCCTTGATTAGTTAGTTAGTTAGTTAGTTCACCCAAAAATGGAAATTCATCCATTTGTTACTCTTCTTCACGTGGTTCCACTCCCCTGAGAACTTTGTTCAACCATGGAAAACAAAGGTGATTTTTCACAGATATTTTAGATGAAAGCTGAGAGCTCTCTCATCCTCCATAGGTAGAAGTAGTCATGAGATGTTCCAAGTCCACAAAAGGTATACAAAAACATTGTCAAAACAATCAAAACAATCTGTGATTCTTTGTCTTCTCTTCAGAAGATTAATGATGATATATTACAGCTGTTAAAAATAAGAGATGGTAGTTTTTAGGGAGTGTAGCATTTATGAGTTTTATAAAATAAAGAAAAACGAGGTTATAAACAAAATAAGAGAAGCAAAAAGAATTTAGGGATGAGATAAATCAAAATAAATTTGAGCAAAAAAAAACTTTGGGGGTATTGAGGAATCTAGGTTATTCAAATGCTAAAAGTATAAAATCATCTAAAATTAACTTAAAGGTGGAAGACAAATTCATAGTTTGTCTAAAGGATATTGCCGAATCTTTTAATCACTATTTTATATTGTTAGCAAAAAAAATTATGTAGTCAGCTTCCAGGGCAACCAGCTATTTATAACAATAGAAAGTGATTTCCTTTAATAAGCAATGTGATATCTTTCAGGATTCTTTTAGTTTGAGACAGGTTACGGAAAGTGAGGTTTTATAAGAAATTATAAGTGAGTTAAAATTAAATAAGGCTCCTGGAATTTTCCTGCAAGATTTTTTAAAGACTCTGTTAAAGTTATTGCTCCCTTGGTATCACATATTTTTAATTTATCAATTGAACAAGGAAAAAATATAATGTGATTTTAAAAGTGCTAGAGTTATACCATTATATAAAAAAGGATTTAAGCTAGATATGGTTAATTATAGGCCTGTTTCAATCTTGGGGTTGATGTCTAAAATTCAGGAAAAAAATAGTACACAGACAAATTGTCAGCTATATCAATCAATAAAAATATTTTGTATGAGCTGCAGACAGGGTTTAGAGCATTACATTACACTGAGACATGCATATTACATATGACTGATAGAATAAGGAGAGCTGTAGGTAGTGGCAAATATTGTGGGGTGGTTCTGCTTGACCTTCAGAAGGCTTTTGACACTGTAGACCACCAAATTAAAGACAATTGGTTTTGATGAAGAGTCCCTAAAGTGGGTTCAGTCCTATTAGCATAATAGAAGCCAGAGATGTGATATCAATGATCTGATCTGTTGGATGTTCATTCTTTAAAATTATTGGCAGGAGTTTGATTCAACAGAGCTTACAGAGTATGAAGAAAAAAATAGCAAAAGGCACAACATAAATTAGTATGGATAATTTTCATAATTCATCATTGAGCACATTTGCACAAAGAGTTTTTTTTTTTTTTTTAAGAATTAGGCATGTTAACAGTTAGGCACTGTTAATAAAAGAGTGGGGTTTTTTTTATTGGGAATGATACGTAAAATGTTTAATTTTGTGGTTACTTTTGGTGAACTATTTTCAAATGGTAAGGCAACAGCATACATATAGAACTAGGGGTTGGGAATTTAATGTTTGTTTATTTAAATTTAGAAGTGTAGAGGGGAAAAATATGTTTTTATACACCAGTGCAATCATGTGGAACAAACCGATCAAAGAAATAAAAGACTTAAGGAGGTTTTAAAAAAGCAATCAAAAGATGGTTGTTTGATGATGATAGGTAGTTTTGTATTGTAGATGAGAGTTTTTTTTTTTCATTTTATAGTATGTATTGTAAATAATTTTGTTCCTGTTTTAAAATGTGGAGGTACTGTTTTTTTATGCATTAACTGTACTTTGCAGCCATACTTTGTTTTTAACAGCGAGGACCACAATGGAAACAAGGCAAGGGCTTTATTGGGTTTTTATCCTTGATGGTTTTATATTAAAATGTATGGGATATTTGTATTTTGTACAGTTTGTTGAAATTGTTGTTTAAATCTAAATGCTTTAGATTAAAGTTTACTTTGGGCAATACAACATATTGCCATTAGAGTCATCAGTGCAACAAGCAAGTCTCATAGTGAAGTTTTTTAAACTAATTACGTGGAAAAACACACACAGATAATAAACACAACAAATTCTCTATCAGCAATCACACCAATCATCCAATCAGAATCAAAGAGAATTCCCATAAATGACCAAGGTCATCCTACCTCAGTCATCTCATCGACTTTGCATAAAGTGCATCCTATCCTAACAGCATGTGCGCATGTGCGCAGACGATAATGCCTTCAGGAACTTGGCTCCTCCTGCTTCTCCAGCCGAGACCCTTCCCACTGCTCTGCAGGTCGCCATCTCCCTCACCTTCCAGCCGACAGCCTCCATCTTCGGCATCTTCCTATGCTTCAGCCGTATCTTCCGTCCCCACATCCAACAAGCTAACAGTCTCCAGTCTCCACCAATTGCTTCCAATGCTGGCATCTCGCACTAGACCCCCCCTCCCATTTCCAACCACATCCGAAATCAAATCTTGGAAAATGCACAATCCACGTAACCCAATGGAATCAGTGTCCTTACTGGGGGGCTTTGGAGACTGATCTCCACAACACAACACAACACAACACAACACAATCCCAACCCAAATCCACAAGCTATGTCCCGCGCCCCCCAAACACCTTTAACACCTCTTCCCTCCCAATATCCACTGATCACCTCCTTCCAGCAATCAAA
Organism: Danio jaintianensis; assembly: GCA_903798115.1. Lineage (NCBI taxonomy): Eukaryota > Metazoa > Chordata > Actinopteri > Cypriniformes > Danionidae > Danio > Danio jaintianensis. The sequence goes on from CAIGQV010018127.1 coordinate 12,768,810, forward strand.
TCTGCATGAACTTCAATTTGGGACGTTGTTTAAGGCAGCAATGCCATTTCATGCATGTTTGCAATTTTTGTGGCAGCACGCACGACCGCATTATCTGTCCTGGACTAAAAGCAATTCCAAGAAATTCCATTCCAGCCAAGCACCTTTTGACAACACAGAAAGTTTTCACAGAGCTTGGGATTCCCCTGACCCAAGACAAAACATCCAGCCAAAACACTTCGATCGAATTCTTAGGCGTCAATCTAGATTAAAAAACATTCCAAGCATCCCTACCTAAAGAAAAAATAGATTGAATAATTAAAATAAATTCCAATCTCCTAGACAGCACTAGTTGCTCCAAGCGGGAGTTCTTATCTTCCCTCGGTCATCTAAACTTCACAAAAAAAATCCTCAACCCTATTCAAGCTATATCCCCTAGTAGTTGGAGCGTTTCTATGGGGTAAGGAATGGTCCGCTAATAGCATAATCATTCACTGCAATAATGAGGCATTGGTTCACTGCATCAATAAAAGGCATTCCTATTCACGCCTTCATGTCCTAATTAAAATGCTTGATTTGGATCTCAGCCCACGATCAGTTCATCCTATTAGCAAAACATATTCCTGGATCAAAAACCAAATAGCTGACTCTCTTTTTCGTTTTGCTTTTCAGAAAATCAGGTAGCTGGCACCAGAGGCAGAACTTCTCCCAACCCCAGTACCTCCCTATTCTGCACTAATATTCCCATAAGCCATTCACTGAACCATCATCTAGAAACATCCCTTGACTTTATCCTGCAAGCAGTCGCACCAAAAACCCTTCAATCTTACCTGACAGCATTGAGAAGTTTCATGGTCTTTTACACTACCTATAACAAATATTTTCCAGATTTCTCTCTGCTTACCGTCACATCATCTCAAATTCATAAAAAAACAAAACTTCAAATCACCTCTATCAAAGGTTACATAAGTGGAATCCAATTTTTCCATAAGCTCATATATGGCTCACCCTGACCCCAACTAGCAAATTCACAAACAGCTCTTCTTATTAAAGGTATTTAAAACACACATCCCCGGCTGGGTCAGTTGGCGTTTTTGTGTGGAGTTTGCATGTTCTCCCCGTGTTCGCGTGGGTTTCCTCCGGGTGCTCCGGTTTCCCCCACAAGTCCAAAAACATGTGGTATAGGTGAGTAGGCTAAATTGTCCGTAGTGTATGTGTGTGAATGAGTGTGTATGGATGTTTCCCAGTGATGGGTTGCAGCTGGAAGGGCATCCGCTGCATAAAACATATCCCGAATTAGGTTCTCTTTCATCTAATGCAGCTTGAATGGTTTAAAATTATTAAAACGGAATACTTTAATCAAGATTGTAAATGAGCCTGGCTTGCCAAAACACGTTTTTAAAGAACATGGTCACATTGTAGTTATGCTGCTTTCTCAGTTATGAAAAGTTAGTCAGTTATTTATGTAAATAAAATAAAAAAAATGATTTGATGTGGAGCCAGGGTGGGCCAAGCTCCTGATTAGGGTGGGATCAGACCAGACAAGAAAAGGTCCTTTTATCTACATTTTCAACCTTAAATCAGACATATTTTCATGTCAAACCAATCCACTTCCCCCTCTGACCCCCTCTTCACAGATGACTCTTTCCACCCTGCCACTTGCTTCTGGTTACAGAAACATCTAATATCTGTTTTGCTTTTTCAGGCATCCTACAAAAGAACTTTTCCAGCCATTCCTTCAGGATAGGAGCAGCTACCACTGCGGCTCAAAACAGTCCTCCCCAACAGCAGATCCCAACCCTCAGCCGCTGGTCATCTGAGGCTTTCCAGAATTATATCTGTACAGATCTCTCACACATCAAAGAAGCCAAGTGAAACCTCATAGAACTTCTCTTCCCGCACTGAATCACTCTCCCACATCCACAGACACACACATTACTACATATTAGAACACACACGTTACCGTCATAGTACCTCCAGCTCACACAGAAAGCATATGTTTTTGCCACAGCATTTGGATCCTACAGAATCTCACATACTTTACTAACGCATCCCCACAGGGACATCCCCACAGGGACATGCACATACAACGTTTGTAACACACATGCATTACCGCAGCATCTTTTTAGCAAGTGACACCCATTTATTTCTAATGCAGCATTTTTAGCCCTGCAGGGCCACACATATGTCACTAGTGCAGCATTTTCAGGCCCGCAAGGATAGGAATACAACAATAGTGCAGCATTTTCAGCCCCGTAGGGACACGCATACATCCTTAGTGCAGCATTTCCAGCCCAGCAGGGATACGCATACACCACTAGTGCAGCATTTCTAGCCCCACAGGGACACGCATACATCACTAAAGCAGCATTTTCAGCCCTGCAGGGATATGCAAACACCCCTAATGCAGCATTTTCAGCCCTTCAGGGACATGCATATTTTACTGCCGCAGCATTTCCAACCCGCAGGAACAAACATACATTATTGTTTTTAGCCAGCTAGGGATTCTCATATACATTATAGCAACCCCTGAATAGTAAGACAGCTACGTATTAGCATAGCACCCCTCCTCGTAAAAGTCTTGCAATTTGGGGGGCCTCTTAATAGTAGTCCGGCTGCTGTCCCGCTTATACTTGCATTATGGGGAGCTTTCTTGGATTGGGCTAGACGTAGAGCTTGTATTCCTCTCTGTCTCTCTTGATGGAGAGAATGCCCCGATCTCAGATGTCTTTTCGGCCTCAGAGCCCTCTCCCTGGACAGCACAATAATATCTGGATGCAGCCTTTATGATGCAAACTGAGATTGCATCTCTCAGAGATGCAATGTCAAACACAATGCACTCAATGGAGCTAGTGACGTCACTGTGACGGGTATGGTTAGGGGTGGGGTTAGGTGAGCCCATTCAAAAGCATTGCATGCAGCTCAGATTGCATCTGCACGAGTCTTCAGCCAGACCCCTCTCAGACAGCACACCAAATATGTTTTTTTTAATCTGTTTTCTATGTGTGGGTGTGAACTTGTGAATTGCCCATAGTAAATGTGCATCCTGATCTGTTGTGGAAGTCAAACAAAGTAGTTTTTTTGCAGTTTTTTGGCCCACAAATATGTTCTTGGAGCTGCATATGAAATAGTTTGACAATGATTTTGGTTTCTTTTCTGCACTTTGAATGTATTAGAAACATTTCTGTCAACAGAGAACAAGGAAGCTCTTTTTAATCTAAAATACCTAAATTTGTGTTCTGAAGATGAAAGAAGGTCTCAGGGGGCTTGGAATGATATGAGAGTGGGTAATTAATAACAGAATTAAAATTTTTGGGAGAACTAACCCTATAAAAAAAGCACAAAAAAATAAACATGAAACATTTAATGAACTGGCCAACCATAAAGGCTTTTTCCTGTCAATGGCTCAAGATGCACAAATAGATGGATAAGTGGTATGGAGAAATAAAACATAAACTATGCGAAACTGCAAAATGTTTGTATTGTTCAAGACAATAAAAACAATGAAGATGCAAGAGTGATATACAACCGTTTCATTTTTTTAAGTGTATCTAAGTATTGCTATTTGTTGTTCACATTGTTGCTCACTCCACATTAACGTCTGCCTTAGCATTCTGCATGTTAATGATGTTTGTTTACTGTAATTCTGAGGGATATAGCATAGGAAAATCAACACTTTTTTATATAACTTTATTAATAAATCTACCTACGCAAGAGGTGAAAAAAGAAATCCTGGTGACATGTAACTGAATGAACATGCATACATTCCCAAGAAATAGTACAAAGGCTTTAGAAAAGTTAACAGGTGTATTGACATACAAAATTCAGGTGTTTCCATGCAATCGACCCAATTGTTCTTCACTAAAGTCCAATTCACCTCTGCATGAGGAAGAGCTAAACTGTTGCTATGACAACAATTATACCTGTTTCTGCAAGTCATTTATATGAAACTATATGACTGACACAGGATCTCTGAGACAGCCATAGACAAAACTAATACCTTCAGGTCAAAATGTGCTATTTTCCTGGAGTGCAGATACTGAACTCCATTGAGGATCTGTTTGATGAATTCAGTGGCTTCCTCTTCACAAAGTGACTCTTTCTGAGCCAAGAAGTCAAAAAGCTCACCTCCTGAAACACTGAAAAGACATTTTCAATTGGTTAGAAGTGGGTTACCGGTTTAACATGAAACCAAAATAAACAATTTTGTCATGACAACTCTTAGAGAGATTTGGTAATGAATATGTATATGAAAACGTTGATGTCTTTGGTCTTGGCAGGAAACATGTAACCCCAGCAGCAGATTTATACACAGGGGGAGATGGGGTGGTGTAGGAAATTATCTGAAATTGCACTGTAAATAGCGTAACCTTAGTGTAAACACTAAGGTATATTTAAATATGTTGAAGAGAAAACTTATTGACCACTGAGGCAAAAGCAAACAATCATCTGTGCCATGATGATGTTGATGATGTGGTCGAAAGCAGAATAGGACCAATGAGAGTCAGTGCAGCCAATATGGTTTCATTTATTTACATATACCTTTAATTATTATTTGTTAACTATTTGATTATGATTTATTTAGTGGCTTATAATATTTATAAAAATAAAAAAAATCCAGTGGCAATACTGGCAACTACTTAAATACTGCCACGAGTCTGGTGTGTCTATGTGTTGTGTTCATGTAGTTGTTGTGTCATGTGATGTCCCATGTGTTTTTTCCATGTGCTTTTTATATATATATATATATATATATATATAGGGCGTCACGGTGGCGCAGTGGGTAGCACGTTCGCCTCACAGCAAGAAGGTCGCTGGTTCGAGCCTCGGCTGGGTCAGTTGGCGTTTCTGTGTGGAGTTTGCATGTTCTCCCCGTGTTCGCGTGGGTTTCCTCCGGGTGCTCCGGTTTCCCCCACAAGTCCAAAAACATGTGGTATAGGTGAATTGGGTTGGATAAATTGTCCGTAGTGTATGTGTGTGAATGAGTGTGTGTATGGATGTTTCCCAGTGGGTTGCAGCTGGAAGGGCATCCGCTGCGTAAAACATATGCTGGATAAATTGGCGGTTCATTCCGCTGTGGCGACCCCAGATTAATAAAGGGACTAAGCCGAAAAGAAAATGAATGAATGAATA
>CAIGQV010018127.1:12774021-12794565 GCA_903798115.1 Danio jaintianensis
ATATATATATATATATATATAAATAAAAGCCAAAAACAATCTAACTGATGTTCAAATCATCTGAAATCATGCATGAAGCTTTGAGTGAGCTGTATCAATGTGAAACCATTGCTGTGTCCAAAATTGCATACTTCCATATTATATAGTACATTAAAACAGTATGCGAGCTGAGTAGTATGTCCGAATTCATAAAATTTGAAAAACCATATGTGAGAAGTACCTGGATGACCTACTTCTTCCGGCGAGATTCTGAAGTGCGGATGGCATCGGATGGAAGCTACGCTATCCCATGATGCACCGCGATAGAATTCATTAATGGGAGTGAAGCGACGCAACTGACACGGGTATCATGTGATGATGACAAAATGGCGAATGTAGTACATCCAAGTTCAATTCATACTGTATAGAAAATACTTTTCTAACAGCCAAGTAGTATGTTTAAATTCAAATGCAGTACCTACTGAGTAGTAGGCGATTTCGGACGCAGCCAATGTGATTCAGAGAGTGGAACCAGGTGCAACAAATGATATGCAATTTTCTAAAATGAAAATTTCTTATTCTTTTTTCTTTTTCTTATTAAAAAAACAAAGCTTGATCCCAAATAATTGGAAAAATTATAATAATGGTGTTGGTATTACTGGAATTGCATTAATTTGGTTCAGGTCTTACCTGTTGGAACGTTATCAATTTGTATCAGTAAAAGAAGAGGCATAATACTGATCAAAAGCAGACTGTGGAAATATCATTCAATAAAAAAGTCAGAGTTAGTCTCTACTGCTTTGCCAACAATACCCAACTCTGTATATTCTCACAACTTAATGTGCCTAAAACCTTTAAGCTGGCTGTCATTAAGGCTTTAAAAAAACACATCTCTATTTAAATATGATTTCAATCATCTTTGGCTTTTAGTACAAAAACACCTCCTGATTCTCATATCATTCTGTTAATCCATTTTTTTTCTTTTTTTTTTTTTTACCAGAAAACAGAGTAGAATAATAATTTAAAATCTCTGTCCACAAGTGTGAATGCCAGGTCAGTAGCTATGCAGCACAAGGAACAGATAGTGGATTGTTCAACAGCTGATGTGATATAAATCTCTGTGGAATTGCCCCAAATGACAACATTGAGTAATGTCCTATAGCAGATTTTTTTTAGAGGATGATGAGCAAGACTCATTCTTGGGCGAAGTTGAGGAGTATACCTCATAACAATTAGACCTATTTTATAAAAATGTAAGAATTTTCTCATAAATGTGGGGCCCAGGGGTGACTATTTGTTTTATTATAAGTAATATATAAATGCAAACATAATTATTTCCATAGGAGATTACATTTTGCACATTCATTCATCTATTCATTTTCTTTTCGGCTTAGTCCCATTATTAATCTGGGGTCGCCACAGCGGAATGAACCGCCAACTTATCCAGCATATGTTTTATGCAGCGGATGCCCTTCCAGCCACAACCCATCACTGGGAAACTTCCATACAGACTCATTCACACTCATACACTACGGACAATTTAGCCTACCCAATTCACCTATAGCGCATGTCTTTGGACTTGTGGGGGAAACCGGAGCACCCGGAGGAAACCCACGCGAACACGGGGAGAACATGCAAACTCCACACAGAAACGCCAACTGACCCAGCCGAGGCTCGAATCAGCGACCTTCTTGCTGTGAGGCGAACGTGCTACCCATTGCGCCACCGTGACGCCCCATTTTGCACATATGCCTTTTAAATAATATTTGTTGTTGTTCTGACACTTTAATCATAATTTAATTCAAAATCAAATAGACATAAATATTTGAACACATTCCTTTACCCTTGGGGGATTTTGCTCTGTCAGCTGTACTTAAAGGTGTGTTGTATGTAAGATTTTGACTCTTCTAAAACATAAATATACCATAATATGTTTGCAGTGTCTTCTTAACAGTGTGTTCTTTGCAAGATTCTTAACTTCGGTCTTGTGAATTTTTGTTTCAGTAGCAGACACTAACCCTGTCTTGTCTTGTATGTTGTGCTCGGCTTGAGTATTCTCTGGTCAAGCGTTCATTTTCTGTCATTGTATTCGTCTTTGTACAAGCCCCGTCTTTGCCACACTCGGGCCGTGCGCATCCTGGTGTTTGTGTTTGTTCTGTCTGCAGCATCTAAGTCTAGTTGGTTTCGGTTGGCACTGATATTGGAACATGCACATGTTGTGTGAGTGAACGTTTTTTTATTTATTGTGTACTCGTGTCTTGCATTCTGTCTTGTCTTTGTGTTGTGTCAAAGCATGTGGCGCGGTGTTTACATTGTGGCCACGTGCTTTAGTGTTGTGTTTCATGTGAACACATGGTTAATAAGTTCTCTCTTTGTTTGCGTGTTCTAGTCCCGTTTTACATGAGCACATGGCTTGTGGTGTTTCTTTGTGTCATGTGCTCTCCTGTCTATTGTCTAGTCCCGCCCTCCTTAATCCATTATTAGTTTATTCTGTTCACCTGTTTGCTTGTTAATTTTTTCTGCTTATAGTTTCCTCATGTCTGCTGTCCTGTGCCAGTTCGTCGGCGTCCATCACACGTTGTATGTTGCTTTTGTCAAGTCTTGTCTAGATCCTTGCTGTCCTGTCTTGCCATCCCAGCCAAGTCTATGTTTTGTCTTTTAGTTAATGTTTTCCCCTATGGGTTTGTTTATGTTGCCTTTTTGTTTTATTTAATAATTAATAAATACCTATTTTGTATTGTACTTGAATCCTTGCTCCCTTTCCCTACACCAACAGTAACATGCAGCTATTTAAGAAACATGTTAAGTGAACATATTTGTTTATCTGAAAAACAATGCTAAAGTCAGTTTGTCACAAAAGCTAGTAGGCAGGATCCAATTGCAAATAAAAGATTTATTGACAAGTTCATAGAACAAATCAACAGGGTAGAAGATAGTCGGAAGCCAGACGAAGGCAGCGTTTGATATCTCACATATAGCAGGACAAGACCGCAAGGCAAGACCTGAGGGAACAGGACAAACACATGAACGGACTGAATGCTTAAGACTAGCAAACAAAGTCCTTAAATAGCCAGTAATAACAGATTGCAGCTGTAGCTGCTGATGAGTCAGCTGACTGTCCGCATGCTGTCAGGGAAAAGGTAAACAAACACACCCACTTAACGAACACAACAGCAGAAGGAGAACACCGATCCATGAACCATGATAGTTATTTTCTTTTAAAAATGTCCGTTCTGTATCAGAATTCTGCCCAATGCCAGATTACCCAATTATATTTTAGTACCCCGGGATGCCTTGGTGGAAAACACACTGTATGAAGGCTCATGAAAGCTAAAGTTTGCACTTGTGGCCGAAAATGCAACCTCCAGTGGACAGTAGCAGCCTCCAAAATGAGATAAAGATTCAGAGTTCCACAAGAGGTGGACATTTCGAGCAAATTCGTTCTTCAGGTTTAAAAAGAAAATTTGAAGCTACACCATGGCCATGCGATCATTGTGTAAATTTCAGCATGGAGACTGGATGTCTGTACAGGCAGGTACAATGTGACGTCTTTGAGTTTTCATCATTAATTCATGAGAAAGAATTGGTTCTAACCAATCAGCACGCTCTATTGTGAATGAGGTGCAACTTCATTAATATGCATGGTTAACATGCAGGTTTTTACCTGTTACAGTGTTCAGACAGCAGAGAGACGCCACGTTGTGTTGCCAACCATAATTAAAACAAGTGGAAGAAGAAGATTGTTAGGAGACATGGGTCTTCAGTGTTTATAAATGTGCTGCAAAGAAGTTTTGGTTTGCATTTCTCCGCTATGAGAGCGCGTGTGGACTCACATGTGTGGATTACAGTGGCCTGCTAACACGCGACAAAAATATGTTTGTTAGGATTTTTTTTTACCTGAGAGCTTTTCAAATCTGGAAAGGTGAAATCCGGATTTGCCACTCGTCTTCCAAACACGGTTCCAGTTCATGTTGATTGTCCTTTCTCTACGGATTTGGTAAGTGTGCGAGCAGTGTTCTTTGTTTATGTTCATTCAGATGGCAAAGTTAGTTAGTATTGTCAGCAGTACTCTTTCAGTTTTTAAAGACATACCTTAGTCAAAATGATTTAGTTCCCCTTCATGGGAACTACAACATGTGTCTGGTAACAGACTATGGGAGTATGCCAGGCAACCAATCACTCTGAAGAGTAAGAAAACAGGCCAATAAATGCCAAATGAATTGGCAAAGCTCAGCTCCACAGCTATCGGTGATTAGCCATTCCCAGAATATATCATCTGGCGGCTGAGAAGTGAGCATTAGAATTTAGCTTCAAGCAGCGTGTCTTTTTAAAGATGTTGTTCCGACTGTGTGTTTCTGGATGCGGTGGTTTCCTCACCCCGGATGACAGGCACGAGCACTGTATCACATGTTTGGGGGTCCAGCATGTTGAGCAGGTACTCGCGGACAGTTTTTTGCCCTCACTGCAAGGGCTTGACTCTTGCGCAATTGAGGTTGCGGTGTACTCTTGCATTAGGGTGCGTCACCCCTTCTCCTCCCTGCCAGTCAGTTAGCACTCGGGCAGGCCTGAGGTTTACAGTGGGGGCTTATCCGTAGCCTTCGGGCCCGCAGACCCCTCGCTCCTCATCAGTTCGCTTTGTCCAAGCTTCGAGTGGGAGCTGATACCGGGGACGTGATGTGCATCGCTGCATCAGAGGGCAGGCTGACATGCTCCAATGAAGATCCAGATCTCCTGCCACTCTCTAGGGTTGTCAGCGAGGTCTTGGATTTGGAATTGGAGATGTTGGCCTGCCCTCCGATGCAGCGATGGATATCACGTCCCCAGTATCATCTAATGAGTTGCCAGGCTACACTGCTGCGGGCCAGGCTGCATCCGCTCTGCACTCTATAGCCACCTATCAACTCTACCAAGCGGAAAAACTGGCTGAGCTGCAGGAGAGTGGTTCTTCCCCAGGCTTGATGTGTGAGCTCCGCACGGCAACCGATTACGCTCTCATGACCACCAAAAAGGCTGCTCGTGCCCTGGGGAATACGATGGCCACACTAGTGGTCCAGGAACGCCACCTCTGGGTAAACCTGGCGGATATGAGAGTTGTTGACAAAGCTTGCTTTCTTAACGCTCCCATATCCCAGGTTGGCCTATTCGGCGACACTGTCGGGGACTTTACCCAGGAGTTCTCGGTGGTAAAAGAGCAGTCGAAGGCCTTGGGATTCATTCTTTCATGTCTCCATTTTTCCATGCTACCGTCCATTTCTCCAGTTTGTGTTCGAAGGTCGAGCATGTTAGTACAAAGTCCTCCTCTTCGGGCTCTCCCTGTCTCCGAGGGTTTTCACCAAGCTCGCGGAGGGTGACCTAGCGCCTCTTTGGCTCGCGGGCGTTCGCATACTCAATTATCTCAACGATTGACTGATTTTAGCCTCGTCTCGGGATCAATTGATTATGCACAGGGACAGGGTGCTCCGGCACCTCGACCAGTTGGGGCTTCGGGTCAACCAAGAAAATAGCAAACTTTGTCCTGTACAGAGGATCTCTTATCTCGTGATGGAGCTGGACTCAATTGCCATGGTTGCACACCTCTGAGGTTATTCTGGATGGAGATTATTAAGTCTCTGTCGGGGGTACGCATCAGGCTTTTGGCTATGCCAATTGTCCTCGAGCTTAGCGTTTAAAATTCGCCCCGAGTCCTGTACACCCTTGAAGATTAGGTAGGTTTAGTTATTTATATTTTGTGTATGTAGGGACTGAAGTCTCTCATTTAAATTTTTTCATAAGGTGACACTTTTTTCCATATCTGTTAATAACGATGCCCACCGATTAGTAAAATAATTATAATTTATAGTAATTACTTATAACAGTGAGTTTTTGTAAATGGAGTGCTGTGCCTGTCCCTGGCAAAGTGGCTGATGGGATTTGTAGTTCTCATACGCTAGTTTCACGTGCGCTCAAGTGTGTATTCGTGTTGTTGTTGGTAATGTGTGCTGGTGGCAGTCATGTCATCTTCATCAATGGTTGATGATTTCTTTGCATTTCCTTCGGACATACTACTGGAAAGATGTACAAAGGTGAAACTTTTGCAGATTGCTGAGCATTTTGATATTGAGATAACGAGTAATGACAAGAAACTCAAGGAAATTCTGATGAAAGCTATGAAGAGCGCACTTTGTGAACGCAGAGTTTTAGAGGTAAGGACTTATATTAATTATCCCTAGGAATCTTTATCCTCTCCTGTTTATAGTGTTTATTTAAATGCAAAGCTTAGTGAAATATCGTTACAAGAAAAGCAGATGTGTGTCAATGCAAACAACTTTTGAGCCGAGCGTGATGTTTGTGCTTTAAAAGAGAAAGAGTTAGAGAAGGATTTTAAAGTAAAAGAAATTGTAACAACAGTTAGAGATGCGGAAAATGGAGTTGCAGTTTGAAAAAGAGCAAGAGGAAAGAGAGTTTCAGTTGAGGAAACTTGAGTTGGAACTAAAAGTAAAATCACATCAAGTTCCTGTTCAAACGTCAGCAGTTGAGTCACCCATGTTTGATTTTCACAAAAACATTAGACTAGTGCCACCGTTTCTGGAGAGGGAAGTAGAGAAATACTTTCAGCATTTTGAATGTGTTGCAGAGTCATTGAAGTGGCCAAAAGATTTTTGGACTTTATTATTGCAGTCGGTGTTGGTAGGGAGAGCACAGGATGTGTATTCTGCATTGACTACAGAGCAAAGTAGCGATTATGAGATTGTTAAGTCTGCTATTTTACAAGCATATAAATTAGCACCGGAGGCTTACCGACAGAAATTTAGGACTCATTATAAATCTGAGAAAAGCACTTTTCTTGAGTTTGCTGGAGAGAAAGAAAATGTGCTTGACCGCTGGTGTTCCTCTGTAAAAATTACATCTAAGGAACAGCTTCGAGAGCTCATTCTTCTTAAAGAGTTTAAATCTTGTGTTCCAAGTGCTGTTGCCATGTATCTTAATAAGCATAAAGGTCTGATGCCGGACTGAGAATATTGAGCAAATAAATATCAATGAAATGGAGAATGATAAAACCAGTGTTGACTTTAGGCCATTCATTACTGATGGTAGTGTTTCTTTGCCTGACTCAGTCCTATTGGGTAACGTTTGGGAGAAACCTGATTCCACCTGTAGTATTTTCTTCTGTAAAAGGATAGAATAAGTCTCTTGACTGTTCTGATATGTTTCCAGCATGTGCAGTAACTCGAGCGATGACCGAGAGAGGAGTGTTGGATGAGACAGGAAGTGTTCTCAGTGATACTTTTATTTTATCTACAGACTCTCCACTAGAGCCTGATATGGTGAACCCCACTAAAGTAAATGAAGAGATTTCTGTGCACGCGATCAGATCTGTTGATGCCCATGTTGAAAAGCCTGTTTCACATTCTGAAAGACCATTTTGTGATGACCATGTTAACACATGTTCTTTATCTCCACTTTATAGTGTCACTCGAGCTGAGCTGATTAAAGCACAGCACATGGATGAAGCTCTTCAGGAGATGTTCTCCTTAGTTGGTGCTGGTGGAGAAAACAAAATCTTATCATCTTATATTCTTCAGGATGGATTGCTTTGCAGACAACAGCCTATGTCTTCCAACTCTTCTCTTGATCCTAGGATCCAAATTATAGTTCCTTCTGTATTCCGTCATGACGTCTTAAGGCTGTCACACCAAGGCCTTGATGGTCATATGGGGTGAAAGATTACAAATTTCTTAACATATATAAATTACATTGTAAAATGCATTCTGAGGGAGCCTATATGTGAAATGCAGGAACATGTCTCAAAAGTAATGCAAATTCTCAGTTGTGTCTATTGTCTAACAAATGGCTAGGTAACACAAGCTGGTCAAGTGGCAGGACGGGTTCTGACTCCAGTACTTCATTTGCACGCTTTGTTTTCACGCTAAAATGTATCATGAATGGGTACTTATATGCTGATGAGATCGGGGCTGGATAGAGAAATTCACCTAAATCAAGTTTGAATCTTCATTTTCAACAAATATCTGACTTCACTCAAGACAGAATCTTTCCAGTTCCAGCAATTTGAAGTTGAACAACCGAGGTCACATATTATCAATAATTTGGTGATTGCAACCCTGATGGAAGTTGAATTTACCTGAAATCTGATTGAATCATCAAGCTCAAGAAAGATCAGACTTGAGTTTTCACTCTATAAAAAGAACCGTACAAACCAGTTGTCACGCTGTGCTCTGCACACAAAGGCACGAAACACGGGAGTTATCAAACACGAAGATTTATTAACAAACACTCACTGGCAGATGGAGACACGGGAAGACGGGGACACAGGAACATGGACAACACACCATGGCAATACAATACTGGACAATGAAGGAGACAGACTAATGCTGCGTTCACACCAGACGCGGAAGAAGTGTCAAGCGCGAGTGATTTACATGTTAAGTCAATGCAAAGACGCGATTAGGCACCCTGCGGCGTGTTACGCGCGAATGACGCGGCGCGTATTGAGCGTTTTGCGTGTTTGACGCGCACGAATCGCTCGAGTTAAAAAATCTGAACTTCAGCGGACATTCGCGTCGCGTTAACCAATCAGGAGCTTTGTTTTGTAGGGGCGTGATTATGACGTAGCGCCTGTTGTTGGTGTCCCGAGGGGAAATCCTCTTGCCGACACTGGACAACAGTTCATCAAACTGGGCTTGGCTCAGTCGGAAGCACCGCTGAAAGCTTCCATCATCCAGGTATAGTTTCTGGAGGAGTTTATGAACTCACAGAGCTAGGTGCACCTCAGAATGGATCTAGTGGACTCAGGCACGGCTCCAAACAAATCAACACTGTTTTTCAGTCTTCCTAAAGCACATAAACACAGCTATTCTCTCAATAAAATCCATGTTAGCCATTTAGCAACGAAGCTAGATTCACCGAATCCGCGTCTACGGTGAAGTGATTTTCATGCGCGAATGGAGCGGATTTGACGCGCGAATGAAGCGAGTAAACTAAAATGTTCACGCGTCTATTTACGCGCGAATAGCGCGATTTATACGCGTGTTCCACGTCTGGTGTGAACACAGCATAAGGGGTAGATATACACACGGGATAATGACACACAGGTGAAAACAATCAATAGGAAACGGCGGGAAAACAGAACAAAGGGATCACATGAAGACAACATGGAACAGACACCTGACATTACCCCCTCCTCGCGCCTTCAACATAACATAAAGGAGGGTGAGAGGGGAGGGGCCAGGGAGGAGTTTCAGGAGGGAGGAACCAGGAAGGGAGCTGGAGCAGGAAGACCCAGGACACAGCCAAAAGGACGGCCCAGGGCGGAGTCGAGGAAGGAAGGGACCAAGGAGGAGTGGCTGCCGACTCCAGGGGGCCGACTGAGGGAGACGCCGCTGATGAGGTGTAGCCCAAGGAGGAGACGGAGAGCCGTAGGGTGAAGGTGACGCCGAGGTCCCAGAGGGCCGGGGTGGAGCAGATGGCTCACCCGAGCGAGGCGACGGCGGGGGTCCGGAAGCCCGCGGCAGAGCCAGAGCGACAGAGGACCAAGGCGTAGCTGGAGGGAAGGAGGAGCTCAACGCAGCTGGCAGGACAGAGCGACGAGGTGCAGCCAGAGGAGTGGAGTCCAGAGGTGTAGGAAGGGCGACGACTGACCAAGGCGGAGCCGGAGGGACGAGGGAGCCTGGTGAAGCTGGTGGACTGACGGTCCACGGCGGAGATGAGAGAGGAGGGAACCAATGCGGAGCACAAGGGTCAAAGGGCCGAGGTGGAGTCTGTAGCTCGGAGGCTGGAGGAGCTGACGGTGGGCGACACCCTCCAGAGGGCGGTGTTGGCAGGCAGCACCTCAGAGCGAGCTCCACCTCTGGAGCTTGAGGGCGAGCTGGGGGGCTGGCTGACTGCAGCAGCGTTGGAGCAGGTTGACTGGCTGCAGTCATAGGTGTGAGTAGAGGTGAAGAGGGTGGGATGGGTGGGAAGTCACTCACGACTCTGGAGCTTGGGGCATCGGGAAATTCAGGAACTAAAAAACTGTGTGGAAACAGTTGACGCGGAGATACGTCTTTGCTGTCTGGAAACAGCGGAAGGGGCTTGACTTCGCTCCAGAAGTCGGTGAGCAACTTCCCAGTGTCCAGCGGTTGCACATCTGCAGAGGGGGGGTGGACGGGACTCTCGCATGAGCCGCTGAGGTCCACCAGGACTCCCTCTTTCGGCGATGTTGCCAGCTCACACACCTGGTCAGACGGTCTGTTGAGCTCCTCCTGCTCGGTGTAACTCCGCTCTGTCGCTCTAGATGGCGATGGCGAGTACACCGCGGGTGGCTCTCCGTCTGCGGTGGGCAAACTCTCCCTGCAGGTGGGTGGTGTTTGGCTGGTCACTGGGTCGGGAGTGGCGCTGGCGAGCTCTTCCTTCTTACAGATGATGAATGTTGCTCCATTCCTCGCCAGAATCCACTCCACATTAGCGGCGATATTGCCCCGAGGACCATCTTCGGATGACCGTCTTGTATGGTCCTCGAGGCTGCTTTCCCCCTGCTCCAGCAGGAGAGGAAGAAATGAGGGGCTGTCGATGGGGTCCATGGAAACACGAGGGAGAGGAAAAGAAAACACTGGGGGAAAAAAGACTAAAAAGAAAAACGGGGGAAAGTACGCCGCAAACTGTTTTGTGGTCCAGTATTCTGTCACGCTGTGCTCTGCACACAAAGGCACGAAACACGGGAGTTATCAAACACGAAGATTTATTAACAAACACTCACTGGCAGATGGAGACACGGGAAGACGGAGACACAGGAACACACAATGGCAATACAATACTGGACAATGAAGGAGACAGACTAAGGGGTAGATATACACACGGGATAATGACACACAGGTGAAAACAATCAATAGGAAACGGCGGGAAAACAGAACAAAGGGATCACATGACGACAACATGGAACAGACACCTGACACCAGTACATTTGGTTACCCTCTGCGCTGTCAGAGAATAGTTGACAGCTGTGGGTTTGGTTAGCTAAGATATCCTCTAAATTTTATTTTAGAGATGAATAAGTAATCCTCCTTTACAGGCAGGGAAGTTAGTCTTTTGTGCTGAAATCTGTTATCCTCTGTTCAGGCAGGGAAGTTAGCCTTTTGTGCTAAAATCTGTTATCCTCTGTTCAGGCAGGGAAGTTAGCCTTTGGTGCTAAAATATGTTATCCTCTGTTCAGGCAGGGAAGTTTAGCATTTTTTTTTCTAAAATCTGTTATCCTCTGTGAAGCAGGGAAGATTAACCTTATGTGTTAATATATCTATATATATATTTATTTTTAGCGTGAAGTGTTATTAGTTTGTCCTCTGCATTGCCAGGGAAGGTTAACTGTGTAACATACAGTCTGTTGATCAGAGAAGTTTAAGTGTTTTGTTTGTGTGGTAACCCAGAAACTCACAAAATGTTTAAAAAGAATGCTAGACTGATCCCCACAAATGAAAAAGGTGGTCTTGCGACTCCTTTGTGGTCAGATAAGGAATTTAAATCATTGTTAGGAGTACAGATGGACCTAATAGTCACTGAGAAAGTTAGACAAGGGCTAACTCAGAAATAAGAAATCCATCCCAACAAAATTTGGTCTGTAGATGAATGTAAAAATGTACTAGGTGCTAGTATCCGTAAAAACAATGTAAAAGGCATTATCTGCTGTCACAGAGAATTTGCTTTAGCACTAGCCACACAACAAGCTAAGCGCAACTCAGAGCTAGAGGAGCAGAACAAACAGCTCCGTGCTAAAGTAGCATCTTTGACAAAGAAACTGAACAGCAACAAAGCTTCAGATAAGGCTGAAGCTGAATAAATCAGTGAGTCTGATAATATCTATCCAGACTTACAAACTTTCTTTGAAACAGATGTACCTGTAGAGTCAGTGAATGCTTGTGGTGCTACGAGAAGATCACAGAGAATTGACGAGGAAAATGAGAGTCTCCCAAATGAAAGTGTTTCTCCCAATGCTTCTGTTGACCGAGTTTAAGCTGTTGCCAAAGCCCTAGGACCTAAAGATATAGAAAGACTCTCTCAGAGTTTACCTTCAGCTCGCACAAATTTTTCTGAGTTTAGGAGAGCAATAATCAGTGAAATGCATCTTTATGACATGTTGTTAACAGAAGTTACACAGCTAATGTCTCAAATTCTAACAGAATCTAAATTCAACAGTTTTGAATCTGCTGTTTCTGATCTGTGAAATGCCAGTAAAGATCATTTAAGAGAGGGTGTTTTAAAAACTCAAAAAAATATTATGGGACCCAAAATAGATTGGTCACTAACTGTGCTCAAAAGAAAAATGAATCTGTGAATGAATTCACTGAGAGGTTTTGTCAGACAGCCATAGCTTACAGTGGAATTGTTGAGGACCCTGAAAATTTGTTAGATGACAAGGGGCCACTAGTTCACATCTGGTCAGATGGCCTTGTAGCTGAGTACAGAAAAGCATTACAATTTCTAGATTTTACTTGGTATAAGAATACTATTAGAAGTAATCTAGACAAGTTTGGTGACCCAAAAGAGAAGGCAAATGTAAAAAAATGTGGACACTGGGAGAGAGAGTGTAGGAAAAAGTTGCAAGATAGTAAAAGACATGCTGTGCATAATTCTTCTCCTTCTCAGCTGCCTACAACCCTGAAGTAGTTCCGCCATTGTCTACGGCAGCTTTAGGACAGCTTGCTCAGGGTATTCTAAGAGCACAACAAGAACAGAAAAAAAAACTAATTGTCGGGGCTGTGAGTAGCTACCTTTCCCCTGTAATCCATCACAATGACAAAGTAATTTTTGTGAAAGGTAGCATACAAGATAAAGATACAGGTGCAGAAATTCCAGTAATTCATATGAAATTGGCTAAAAATCTAAGCATTCCGTACAACAAAACAAAACTTTCCTTCACTAATGTAATAGGTGAAGATTCTGTTTTGTTTGAAACCCCACCCATAGAGATACAATTTGGCCCAAAAACTCTGACAACAAAATTGCTATGTGCTCCATTAAATATAGGTGCAATTCTAGGCATGGATATACTAAGACAATTACATCTAACTTTAGACATGTCCTTAGAAACAGCTAGCATAAAAATTTCTTCAGTGCAAGTTTCTACTGATAATGCAATCCCTCCTGAGTATGCTTTCTTACAGAATCATCCAATTTGGGCTAAAGACAAGGATGATTGTGGGCTTCTGACAGGTGTACAGTCGTGGCCAAATGTTTTGAGAATGACACAAATATTAGTTTTCACAAAGTTTGCTGCTAAACTGCTTTTAGATCTTTGTTTCAGTTGTTTCTGTGATGTACTAAAATATAATTACAAGCACTTCATACGTTTCAAAGGCTTTTATTGACAATTACATGGCATTTATGCAAAGAGTCAGTATTTTCAGTGTTGGCCCTTTTTTTCAGGACCTTTGCAATTCGACTGAGCATGCTGTCTATCAACTTTTGGGCCAAATCCTGACTGATAGCAACCCATTCTTTCATAATCACTTCTTGGAGTTTGTCAGAATTAGTAGGTTTTTGTTTGTCCACCCGCCTCTTGAGGATTGACCACAAGTTCTCAATGGGATTAAGATCTGGGGAGTTTCCAGGCCACGGACCTAAAATTTCAACCTTTTGGTCACTGAGCCACTTAGATATCACTTTTGCCTTATGGCACGGTGCTCCATCGTGCTGGAAAATGCATTGTTCTTCACCAAACTGTTGTTGGATTGTTGGAAGAAGTTGCTGTTGGAGGGTGTTTTGGTACCATTCCTTATTCATGGCTGTGTTTTTGGGCAAAATTGTTAGTGAGCCCACTCCCTTGAATGAGAAACAACCCCACACATGAATGGTCGCAGGATGCTTTACTGTTGGCGTGACACAGGACTGATGGTAGCGCTAACCTTTTCTTCTCCGGACAAGCCTTTTTCCAGATGCCCCAGAGAAGTGGCTTCTTTGCTGCCCTTCTTGACACCAGGCCATCTTCCAAAAGTCTTCGCCTCACTGTGTTCGCAGATGCGCTCACACCTGCCTGCTGCCATTCCTGAGCAAGCTCTGCACTGGTGGCACTGCAATCCCGCAGCTGAATCCTCTTTAGGAGATGATCCTGGCGCATGCTGGACTTTCTTGGATGCCCTGAAGCCTTCTTAACAAGAATTTAACCTCTTTCCTTGAAGTTCTTGATGATCCTATAAATTGTTGATTTAGGTGCAATCTTAGTAGCCACAATATTCTTGCCTGTGAAGCCATTTTTATGGAACGCAATGATGGCTGCACGCGTTTCTTTGCAGGTCACCATGGTTAACAATAGAAGAACAATGATTTCAAGCATCACCCTCCTTTTAACATGTCAAGTCTGCCATTCTAACCCAATCAGCCTGACATAATGACCTGCAGCCTTGTGCTTGTCAACATTCTCACCTGGGTTAACAAGACCATTACTGAAATTATCTCAGCAGGTCCTTTAATGACAGCAATGAAATGCAGAGGAAAGTTTTTTTCAGGATAAAGTTTATTTTCATGGCAAAGAAGGACTATGCAATTCATCTGATCGCTCTTCATAACATTCTGGAGTATATGTAAATTGATATTATAAAAACTTAAGCAGCAACTTTTCCAATTTCCAATATTTATGTAATTCTCAAAACTTTTGGCCACGACGGTAGAACCAGTTAAATTGACAGGAACTCCACCTCCAGTCACCAAACAATATCTAATCAGTAAGGAAGCTATACATGGAGTGAATCCTATTATGGAAAAATTACTAAAGCAAGGAGTGCTAGTTAAAACCAACAGTACCTGTAACTCACCCATTTGGCCTATACAGAAAGCTAAGCCCATTAGTAGCAGATCTATCTACAATTTGTAATGGTCTACCACTAGATTGTATAATTTTTACAGTAATTGATATGTCTAATAAATTCTTTTCTGTACCCTTGCACTCTGACAGCCAGACATGGTTTGCTTTTCCAGTTGACTATGAACAATACCAGTGGACACGGTTACCACAGGGATTTCAAAATTCCCCAACCATTTATCATCAAGCTGTCAGACGTGATTTGTGTGACCCAGAATGTCCAGTCAAAAAGTCTACTATGATTCAGTATGTCGATGATATTTTGATTGCCTCGACTGATCATGAGGTACATAAATTGTTAGACTATTTGCATAAAAAAATGACATAAATGCAGCTTTTACAAAGCTCAATTTGCTAAAAACCAAGTTACATTTCTGGGTCAAACAATTGGTACAGGAAATAGATCCATTACACAGGATCGAGCATCTTCAGTCAATATGATACCTCCACCTACTACCATTAGAGCACTCAGATCATTCTTAGGAACAGCAGGTTACTGTAGACCGTGGATCGAAGAGTATGCCTCAATTGCCCAGCCACTCTATGACTTATTGAAAGGTCAGGTTAAAGATTCTGATACCTTTTGTATGGAAGAAACTCAGCTTAACGCTTAATTTGAAGAGAGCACTGTCAAGCACCAGCATTAGAAATTGCACATCAGATAGGCCCTTGGTGCTTAATGTTCATGAACACTCAGGCTTTATGTGGCATGTTTAATGTAATGTAATGTAATGTAATGTAATGTAATGTGTATTTATATAGAGCACTTATTGTGTATGGCCATACACCCAAAGCGCTTCACAATCATGAGGAAGTTCTCCCCACTCCACCACCAGTGTGCAGCATTCACTTGGATGATGCGACGGCAGCCACAGGACAACGGCGCCAGTGCACTCACCACACACCAGCTATAGAGGGAGTGGAGAGACAGTGATAGAGCCAATTCGGTGGATAGGGATGATTGGGAGGCCATGATGGGTAAGGGCCAATTGAGGGAATTTGGCCAGGACACCAGGGTTACACCCATACTCTTTTACGAGAAGTGCGTCACAGAGAGTCAGGACCTTGGTTTAACGTCTCATCCGAAAGACGGATGCAAGATCATGGGGGCAGTTTACGCCCAATTCATTACTATTCTGGTAAACTTGACATAGTTGCTCAAGGTATGGGTCCATGCCTTAGAGCAGTGCAGGCAGTTCATCTAGCTCTTCAGGCTTCAGCAGTAATGGTGTTAGGTCAGACTGTAAATGCCCTCACACAGTGTCTGCACTAATGAATCAAGCAAAAGTCACTTCTGTCACCTCCTCTCGTTGGGAAAATTGGTTAACGACCCTCTGAACGTTGTTTTATAGCATGCACCGATCACAAACCTATCTTCATGTATGATGTCTGCATTGATTGATTGTGTTAGAGGATGAAAGAGAAATGACTCAGGATTGTGTTATGCTTACATATACACCTACAAGTGAAGTAGCAGAAACACCCATAGAGAATGCAGAATGGGAGTTGTTTGTTGATGGTTCAGCACAAATCATTGAAGGTAACAGACGAGCAGGTTATGCAGTAACTTCCACCACAGAAGTAATAGCTTCAGGTCGTCTTCCATATCAGTTGTCAGCTCAAGCTGCAGAACTAGTAGCCTTAACTAGAGCATGCACGCTAGCTTCAGGATCAGTTGCAAATATCTACACTGATTCCAGATATGCTTTTGGGGTGATTCATGATTTTGGTGTCATTTGGCAAAGTAGACAGTTTCTAACTTCTGCCGGATCCCCCATTAAGCATGCTGGATTAGTTAAAGATCTAATGTTTGCCATGAAACTTCCTAAGAAATTGGCAGTGATTAAAGTGAAAGCACATATCACAGCTAATACAATGGAAGCTAAAGGTAATGCTCTTGCTGATGTAGCTGCTAAACAGGCTTGTTATTATTCTAATGTATAAGTATGTTCAGGTAGCACAGCACAGAAAACAATTCTGCCTCTTGAATCAATCATTGATCTTTACAAAGATGTTCCTTTATATGAAGCATGGACATGGTTAGACAAAGGAGCCACAGTGGATTCATCTGGCTGCTGGACTAAAGAGGGAAAATATGTTGCTCCCGAATCACTGTTGCCATATTTGGCTCAACAAATACACAATTTGGGTGACAGTGGTCCAGCAACCATGAATCACAGGTTCTCAAATCAATGGTGGAATCCAAAATTCAGAAATGTAGCCACCGAAACAGTGAAAAGATGTGTTACATGTCAGAAAAATAATGATGTGCCAGCAGCAACTATAGCAGCAACACATACCCCAGCTCCACCGGGGCCATTTCGTCACCTGCAGGTCGATTACATATCATTACCTCCCTGTAAAGGAAAAACTGATGTTTTAATAGTAATAGATAAGTTCTCGAGATGGGTTGAAGCTTATCCAACAGAACGTGCTACAGCTGCACATACTGTTAAATGTCTAATAACTGATTTTATTCCCAGATGGGGATTACCACATTCCATTGACTCAGATCAGGGTACACACTTCACAGGACTGGTAGTCAAGGAAGTGTCTAAAATGTTGAAGATTAAGTAGAATCTTCACTGCCCCTACAGGCCACAAGCATCAGGACAGGTTGAACAAACTAATAGGACAATTAAAATCAGGCTAAGCAAAATGCATCAGGAAGGTGTTTCATGGGTTGAAGCACTTCAAGCGGTACTGTGTAGTATGAGAGCATCACCTAACAGATCAGTAGGACTGAGCCCTCACAAGATTATTACTGGACTCCCAATGCAGATGCCAGGTGTAATTGATCTTAGAAATGCTGATGTACACATTGTCTCAGATGCCCTGATAGCTTACTGTGAAAACCTCACCAGAATGCTACAGAATGCCAGAGAGAGAGTTGAGTTGTGTTGGCAGAATCCACTGGAAGGTGGACACACAATCATCCCAGGTCAGTGGGTCATGATAAAGTCATTCAGAAACAAGCCATTAGAGCCTAAATGGCATGGACCACATCAAGTGCTGTTGATTACAGCAGCTGCAGTGTTGTGTCAGGGAAGAAAAACTTGGACGCCCCAAATAGGTCCTCCCCATTTATTAGTCCATCCTTACCTCACTGTTCTTTAGGTGTCATGGAATTAAGAAATAAGGAAAGAAGGAACAACCATAGCAGAATTAGATTGAACAGAGGATACAAAACTAGTGTTTGCAATATTTTTAACATTTTACCATTTTTCTTTTTGCAACAAATACTGTTTTATCACCTTTTGTTTTCTTTCTTATTCTATGCAGATACAACGTGTGGTCCTGAGACCCATAGACACCAACCTTCTCCCCTGCAAGTCTAGTCACAACCTTCAAGAGACAACTAGACCCACTGCTAAACCAACTGTCACAGAAGAACACACAACGCAGAGAACTACATACAAGAACTTCAGTCATCCATCAATATGATCAAGAATACCGTACTAGTGATCATCATGAACATCGCACAAGCCATAGACTCACGAAGCAACATATTCTTAGAGTTGATGAATATGTCAAGAAATGCCTTGTTTGCTGGAAAGAACATCTGCATGTCACACCCACCTTCAGTAGGAGCAGGAATCCCCTAGGTGGCACACCCCATGTCCAACTGTGATACGTGTACCTTATTTACAGTTCATACCAGTGGAATATACAACAAGAGTACATGTCACAACATCAGAACTCCTCCAGCTTCTCCGTGTTGCATTCCTGGATTACCATCCTGCAACCTAACTTCAGCAACTCCTATTATTAAAGATCTACTACTGCCAATTACTTTTTCCTGGTGCGTGGAAAATTATGCTTCATCCTCAACTCCACTGGGTAAAATCCCTTGTGAACGTTACAACTTTGTAATTGAAATGATAACAGGATCCCATCTGGACATTACTCCATCAGCAGGGAATTTAGAAGCATGTTTCCACAGGACATGATCTCTTCCAAAACTTTTCACAGTAAATCAGTGGTATATGATTCCTCCACCAACAGGAACTTTTTGATTTTGTGGAACTTCAGCCTATGACATCCTTCCCAGCCAATTCACCGGCAGGTGCATACTGTTTTATGTTCTACCGGCTATCAGAAAAAAAATAACTGCATAACTCAGCTACTACCACAAAGGAGGAAGGTGGCTGCATTCCAGGTAATATCACAGACACTCTTGCATCACACAAGATAATGATCTTACAGAACAGAGTGGCCTTGGAGTACATCCTTGCAAAGCAGGGGGGAGCCTGCACCATCATAGACCCAGAGTGCTGCACCGGATTAATGGATCTAACCAAGAACTTGAACAAAATTCTACAAGACATACTTGATCTTTCAGTAAAATTGCACCAGATGACTGAAGATAATTCATCATGTTTTGGAAACTTGTTAGGTAAACCCTGACTGTGGATCAAGGAAATAGCTATTCTTCTATTGCTTTTCCTACTGTTGTACTATCTATGCATCCACAATATAAAATGTTTTACTTAATATTTGACCCATGGCCATGACGAGGAAATGACAGTTCCAAACAGAACAGAATATTATCTATAAGAAATCCATGGACTATAGCGGCATGTTTGTTCCTGTGTCAGTATGCCGTTTGTAAATATAGATAGTAAAAAACACAGAGCAAGTACTACGAGCCTGTAACCGTAATACGTTACAAGAATGAACTTTTTTTTCTTAAGTGTCTAAATTTGTATTTTGTGAGTTATTTTGAACTCTCAAAGGGGGAACTGAAAGATTACAAATTTCTTTAAATATATAAATTACATTGTAAAATGCATTCTGAGGGAGCCTATATGTGAAATACAGGAACATGTCTTCAAATTAATGCAAATTGTCAGTTGTGTCTATTGTCTAACAAATGCTGGTCAAGTTGGTCAAGTGGAGTGGCAGGACAGGTTCTGACTCCAGTACTTCATTTGCACGCTTTGTTTTCATGCTAAAATGTATCATGAATGGGTACTTATATGCTGATGAGATTGGGGCTGGAGATGCAATTTACCCTGCTGACAACAACACTTCATTTGCATGCTTTGTTTAGGTTTGTCCCCACCTGTATGCTCCTTTACAACCCATTGCTGTTGTTACTACTCCTTTTGAACATCTGATTATTGATTGTGTGGGTCCTTTACCCTGATCTAAGGCTGGACATGCTTACGGTAATGTGCCAGTCTACATGCTATCCTACAGCTTATCCTTTAAGATCGATTACAACAAATTCCATTTTAAAGGCATTGACGAGTCTATCTTTAGTGTTCCAAAAATCATTCAGTCTGATCAAGGCTCAAATTTTATGTCCCGACAATTTTTAAAGGTCCAACAACAACTTAAAGTTAAACACAATATCTCGAGTGCTTATCATCCCCAGAGTCAGGGAGGTTTGGAAAGGTTCCACCAGACTCTTAAGTCACTTTTGAGGTCATATTGTGTTGAACTTGATTGTGACTGGGAGGATGGACTTCCTTGGATGCTATTGGCTATTCGTAAAGTTGTTCAGGAGAGCACTGGTTTTAGTCCCAATGGGCCAGGGGCCCAATTACTGTATTGTCAGATGAATGGAACACCCCTGATCCACCTAAAAATGTTTTAGATTATGTTAGCAGTTTTTGTTATCGACTTTATGAAGCCCGAGCTATTACTCTGCGAAAACTAGATAAGTCTCAGGAAAAGATGCAGAGATTGTGAAGTGGATTTTAACTCTTTACAGTGTGAAGTTAATCTATATAATC
>CAIGQV010018127.1:12804565-12817667 GCA_903798115.1 Danio jaintianensis
AAACCATCAGACTTGGCTGATTATTGAAGGAAGAAAAACCCACCACAATTGTTTGATCAAAATTCAGAAGTTCAAAATTCAGAAGTTTTCAGGTAGGTGATAAAGTGTTAGCATTGCTTTTTAGTAGTCCATTTCAGGCTAGGTTTAGTGGACCGTACACCATAGTAAAGTGTTACATGAATACAACTACCTTTTAAGTACACCTGATCAACGGAAGAAAGTACAGGTTTGCCATGTTATCTTACTGAAGCCATACTTGAGTCCTGTTTCATCTCTTTTAGTACATGTTGTGACCTCTGATTTTGACTCCAGTGTCTCAGGAGCCTCTGTGGACTTGACTACTGATCTGGATAAAAAGAATGGTCCTTCATGAGGGGTTGTGGAAGGGTGCCTCAACAATTCAGAATTTCTTGCTAATCTGTCTGATCATTTGTCTAATTTGTGTGAACCAGAGAAGACCAATATCATTAAGTTAGTAAATTCATTCCCTTCTATCTTTTCTGATGTTCCTACTCAACCTCATGCCATTCAACATGACATTGATTTTGGGATGGCTTCACCTGTAAAGCAACATCCATATCGGGTAAATCCTGTTAAAACGAAACTACTTGAGAAAGAAGTGGAATATTTGCTTGCTCACAGTTTAGCAGAACCCATTTTTAGTTTGTGGAGCTCTCCCTGCATTATGGTGACCAAATCGGATCATTCTTATCGGTTTTGTACTGATTATAGGAAGCTTAATTTGTTTACAAAACCTGTTTTCCTTTACACAGAATCGATGATTGTGTAGACCTGGTAGTGTCAGGTTCTGTGTTTTCCCTTGCCTCAGTGTTCCATGTGCTCCTGTTGTCGTCATGTGATTCCTTTGTTCATTTTTCCCGTCTGTCGGTTGGTTCATTAGTTTCACCTGTGTTCATCCCCTGTGTGTAAACAGTTAATCATGTCCTGTGTATTTAAGTCCTGTGTTTAGTTCAGTCCAGGGTCCGGTATTAATTGTCATCCCTGTGAATTGTCTTCCTACGTGTGATTCCTGTGTTCCAGTTGTGAGTGTTCTGTTTGTAATAAATATACGTGTTTTGATAAACTCCTGCGATCCTGTGCCTTTCTGAGATACCAGGCGTTACAGAATACTGGACCAAAACGGAAAGTCTGTGGTGTATTTTTCCCAGTTTTTCTTTTTATAGTATTTTTGCCCCAGTGTTTTCTTTTCCCTTCCCCCGTGTTCCCATGGACCCCTTCTACCACCCCAAATTTCTTTTCCTCCTGCTGGAGCAGGGGGAAAGCAGCCTTGAGGACCATACAAGACTTTACTTGTCCATAGCGAATTTCACCAGCTATCTGGACAACGTGCTCTGCGGGTTTTTTAACACCAGTGTAAGGCTCCATAATATCAAACTCTGAGAACTGTTGTGAAAATTCTACAAGGTGAGACCACGAGAATTGTCAGGCGCTAAAACAATAAACTTTCTGATCAAAGAAGAAGATCAGGAAACCAACTGTTCAACTGTTCTATTCAAATCATCCTGAGAGCCCCCCTTCCTGACTGTAAGATTTGAGATACCACAGATACTTTGATTTCTTTGACAATACAAGCATGGATTGGAAACAGACAATTGGCTCTACATCTCACCAGGTGGGAATTCGAGAACGCTCACACCTCTTATTTCACCCTGAGCCCCCTTCCTGACCTTTACTTTACCTTCTCCATCAGAGCAGATCACTCACATTTCACATAAAATGTCCAAGTTTTTAATATGGTGTATCTTGTAGCTCTATATTCATGTTTGGTATCATTTTAAATGTCTCTATGTGATTGGTAAAGTGGTCTCAATTTCACTGTGATATTTCACTTGTATATGTTGATTTGGTTTTTGGCTTTGATAAAATCTTTGCCAGATGCTCCACCTTAGTAGATGGTTGACACCTCAAACTCACTACCAGACAAGGGTCTTGGTGGCACCTTTGTTGTCTTAAATTTATGGCTGTTTGTTCTGAGCTGAGTACTTAAGGGAAAGGTGTGAGATGGGTCATTGGAATCTTGTAGCCAGGATGCCCCGTTGCAGTGTATGAGCTTCTGAGCTTTTGCATCAGAGACTTATATGCTGCAACGTACTTTATACATGTATAACTCTTGGATTTATCTTTGAGTAATTGATGTAGTATATTTCTGAATTGGCTTTTTATTGTTTGATTCTGTAATTGGCATGATACACTTTCATCTGGAAAATAAAGTGTTAAGTTTTGATTCATTCTGAATTCTCCTGAAATCTTTTATATCCAGTAGATTAAGTGGAGTCTGCACTTCCATTATTATTATTATATATTATACTTTTTATATATAATATACTTATATTATATACATTATTATATTCGGTTTATAAAGACGCATTTGACTGTACGGAGCAGTGTGGCACGACAGCATGAAGATCTTTTAATCATTTAATCACTGATATTAGCAAGTTGTATGGAAATGACTAAAATAACTATTCTTTTAGGATGAGTGAGCAGTAGGCAACCAGACTATTTGAGTATTAGTTAACCCTACATTCTCTGACTAACTTCAGAGTGTCGAGATAATGTCCGTGAGAAGAATCGCAATCCCGGGGCGTGGAACTCTAAGCTGCGTTTGGTCCCTAATGAATGTATAACTGAAGAGTATGGGATGAGATATAAATCAAACTCCAAATTGAGCCATAAATGATGAATTTGATCCGTTCTTAAAATCAGAAATACAGTCTAAATTTTTCGGTCACTTAAAATTGGAGTCAGATTAAATTCGGAGCTGTAAAACAAGTATGAATAAATTCTAATAAATAACAAAATTCTTTTCAGAAGCACTAGAAAAGGCTTACATGCATTTAACCTTCGACCATGCTGTTAGTTTCGACATTGGGCTAATAGGTGGACTTCTACACCAGCCTTAACACCGCTTGCAGAGCACGGTCGTCCTAAAGATGGTCCTCAGGGCAACTTCGCCGCTTATGTGGAGTGGACACTGGCGAGGAAACCGGCTCCCTATGTCTGTTTTAGAAGGCGCGAGGACAAAAGGGGGGGGGGGGGGGGGGGGGGGGTGAGGTCAGGTTCTGTGTTTTCCCTTGCCCCAGTGTTCCATGTGCTCCTGTTGTCGTCATGTGATTCCTTTGTTCAGTTTTCCAGCCTGTCGTTTGGTTCATTAGTTTCACCTGTGTTCATCCCCTGCGTGTAATCAGTTAATCATGTCCTGTGTATTTAAGTCGTGTGTTTAGTTCAGTCCAGGGTCCGGTATTAATTGTCATTCCTGTGAGTTGTCTTCCTACGTGTGATTCCTGTGTTCCAGTTGTGAGTGTTCTGTTTGTAATAAATCTACGTGTTTTTATAAACTCCTGCGATCCTGTGCCTTTCTGAGATACCAGGCGTGACAGGTAGGTTCTGCACAGTTTGTAAGTTTGATCTTCTAAAAGGATATTGACAAGTGCTTTTAAAATCTTGTGCTATGAATTATCTGCTTTTATTACAACAGACAGTTTCTTACAGTACACAGTTATGCCTTTTGGAGTTCGAAATGCCCCCGCAACATTTCAAGGTCTGGTAAATCGAGTGTTATCTGGGTTGCAGGAATGCGAAGCCTACCTTGATGATGTTGTTCTGTACAGTTCTACTTGGTCAGAACACTTCACACAAATAAGAGAACTTTTTGAACGTTTGGCTAAAGTAAACTTGACTGTTGATCTTGCCAAGTGAGAGTTTGGTAAGGCTACAGTGACGTATTTGGGTAAGGAGGTTGGCAGAGGGTGCGTTCGATCTATCAGTGCTAAAGTTGAAGCTGTTTCTAGTTTTCCCACTCCCACAATTCGTCGTGAGTTAAGGCATTTTCTTGGGATGGTGGGTTACTATAGGGGGTTCTGTAAGAACTTTGCAGATGTTGTTGCTCCTCTGACAGATTTATTGAGCCCAAAAAGACCTTTCCAGTGGTCATTGCAGTGTCAGTGTGCCTTTGATAAAGCTAAATCTCCGCTGATAAAGCTCCGGTGTTGACAGCACCAAATTTTGAAAGACCTTTTCTTCTTGCGGTGGACGCTAGTGCTTTTGGTGCTGGGACAGTTCTTCTCCAGGAAGATGACAAGGGAGTTGAGCATCCAATCAGTTATCTTTCAAAAAACGCAATTGTCATCAGCAGGTTTATTCTACAGTAGAAAAAGGGGCTTTAGCCCTTGTTTTGGCCGTTCAACACTTTGAGGTCTATAGTTTGCGGTCCTATTGTCATTTATACAGACCATAATCCATTAAATTTCTTGGATCGGATGTGTGGAAAGAACCTGAGGATTATGAGATGGAGCCTAATATTACAACCCTTCTCTCTACTGATTAAACACATTCGTAGCAAAGACAACATGATTGCTGATGCTCTCTCACGAGTGTAAGATGTCCCATTAGGTTGGTTATATCTTCTGTTTGTTTTGTTTCTCTCTCTCTTTTCCACCCCCCTTTTTTTCTCTTATTCTGTCTCTCTCTGATTTATATCTCTAGTCTTTTCTCTGATTTCCTAGGGCCAGGGAGTCAGGGAGAAAGTGGAGTGAGATTTCTGGAGAAGAGTACTCATGTTATTGTGAAAATATTATGAAAATATTATTTCAATTTAGTTGGTGTATGTTCTGTTTGTTCCACTAGTTTGTTTTTTCGGTTCTTTAGGGTACCTCCTTTTGAGTGGGAGGTGTGACGACCCCGAGATTCCAGTTTGTATGTGGCAGATCCTCACCATGAATTGATTCAATGCATATAAATAAGAGTTGTTGTGCTAGCTTCTGGAGGACGGTGTGGATACTTGGACGTCCTTGTGTCAAGACCATCTCTTTCATTCTGTAACTTTATGGTTTCGTTTTGCATTATTTATATCATGTAGTTAAAGTTAGTTGTGATTATATCTTAAGTTCTTTATCTTATTTATTTATCCCTAGACCTTTGTTTTGCTTGATTTGTTCTATTAGTTCTATTTATAATAAAAAAGTTGCGTATAGATAACTTTATTGTCTGAGCTCTTTTATGTTGCAACTTATGTTGTTTTATGTGGATATGATTTAACTCAATAGGAAATGGAAAATTTTGCACTCAAATTTGGGAATATTTTTGGAGAAGCAGGCTAAATTACTAAAACCATTAATTGAAATAGAGAATATGGCAAAACAACATTCTCACAACATAACTAAATTAGTGGTTAACACTGTGCTCACATCTAACTGAATTGTTCATGTGGGCAAGGTAATTAAGACTACTGCCCAGGACAATTGGTGATCTATCTTTGAAAGTGAGTCCTCACAGGCACAAAATCTGCTCGACATATTTATCCATCCTATAATAGTATTGTTGATAATCTTTGTTTTGATTATGGTGTTTAATACATATGTTTTTTGCTATGTGAGAAAAATGCACTTAGAGTATGTTCAAAGTTTGGTTCTTTGTTGAGCGAGGGACCGAATGTAAGAGATGGGTTTTTCTCCCACTTTTATGCTCAACGAAGGAACAGATGATAAAGAGTGGAATTTCATGATTTTAAAGTTAAACACCACTGTTTCTCAACAAGGGTCAGGTGTAGAATACTGAATTATGTTTTGATGTACTCAAATGTCTAGATGACAAGGAGAGGAATTTCATGACGTTAAATTTAACAATGCTGTTTCTTAAATAGGGTCAGGGGCACAATATTCATTCATTCATTTTCTTTTCGGCTTAGTCCCTTTATTAATCTGGGGTCACCACAGCGGAATGAACAGCCAACTTATCCAGCATGATTTACGCAGCAGATTTCCTTCCAGCTGCAACCCATCACTGGGAAACACCCATACACTTACATTCACACACATACACTATGAACAATTTAGCTTACCCAATTCACCAATAGCGCATGTCTTTGGACTTGTGGGTGAAACCGGAGCACTCGGAGGAAACCCATGCAAACATGGGGAGAACATGTGAACTCCACACAGAAATGCCAACTGACCCAGCCGAGGCTCGAACCAGCGACCTTCTTGCTGTGAGGCAATCGTGCTACCCACTGCACGCCCAGGGCACAATATTGACTCCAGATAATCATACTCTGATGTACTCAACAAATGGCCAGGCTCAACCATCATCCCAATCTCGAAGAAACTATGGATCACAGGACTCAATGACTACAGACCTGTTGCCTTGACATCTGTGGCCATGAAGTCATTTTAAAGACTGGTGCTAGCATATCTGAAGGACATCACTGGACCCCCTGCAGTTTGCCTATAGAGAAAACCGGTCTGTGGATGATGCAGTCAAAATGGGACTGGATTATACCCTACAACATCTGGACTAACCAGGAACCTATGCAAGGATTCTGTTCGTGGACTTCAGTTCTGCCTTCAACACCATTGTACCATGATTGCTCAAGAACAAACTGACCCAGCTCTCTGTTCCTAGCTCTGTCTGTCAAAGGATCACCAGCTTTCTGACAGATAGACAACAGCTAGTCAGAATGGGCAAAATCACATCTGATAGCTGCACCATCAGCACCGGTGCCCCCCAGGGATGTGTTCTCTCCCTGCTGCTCTTCTCCCTGTACACCAACAACTACACTGCAAAAGACCCCTCCATCAAGCTCCTGAAGTTTGCGGACGACACTACTGTTATCAGCCTCATCCGGAAAGGTGATGAGTCTTCATACAGACAGGAGGTGGAGCAGCTGGCTTTATGCTGCAGATACAACAACCTGGAGCTGATATTGGACTTTAGGAGAAACCCCCTGCACTCCCCCCACTCACCATCACGAACAGCACTGTGGCTGCAGTAGAGTCATTCAGGTTCCTAGGCATCACCATCTCTCAGGATCTGAAGTGGGACATTCACATAGACTCTATTGTGAAGAAAGCCCAGCAGAGACTGTACTTCCTTCGTCAGCTCAGGAAGTTCAACCTGCCACAGGAGATGCTCGTACAGTTCTACTTAGCTGTCATCCAATCCATCCTCTGCACTTCAATCCCCGTCTGGTTCAGCTCAGCTGCCAAAACTGACCTCCATAGTCTACAGCGAATAGTCCAGACTGCTGAACGAATCACTGGCACTACCCTTCCTACACTTCAAGAACTGGCCATGAATGACCTTCCAGTGCTGCCAGAGCCATGTGACCTTCCAGTGCCACCAGAGCCATATGACCTCTCAGTGCTGCCTTAGCTCCAAGATTAACTTGTTTCCTGACCCAGAGCCTCCTGACCCACCAAAGTTGTCTGACCTGCCGGTGCCTCCTGACCCAGAGCCACCTGACCCACTGGGGTTATTTTACCCATCGGTGCCTCCTGACCCAGAGCTGCGTACCCACTGGGGTTTTTTGACCCGCATATGTCTTTTGATCCAGGCCTGCTGCAGGTCCACTCTCCCAGCCCTCCGCAGCTCCAGCCTCCAGGCCCTTTATGGCTACACACCCCAAAGTCTCCTCAGCACCATGTTCCAGGGCCTCCTCAGCTTCATGCTCCATACCTGGCCCTCTGTCCCTCCCCCTTGTCCACCTCCATTCCTCCTCCCTCCTGGATTGTATTTGGAGCATCTGGAATTCAAGCTCTGTTGTTATCATCAGCAATTGTAGCCATTGTGGATTGCTGGAGAACATTCCCTGTCATTCACCTGGACTACATATACCATCATATCCTGCAGTCACACAACGGTTTAAGGTCACCTACTGATTACACACACAGCTGAAGCTGATCGTGACTGATTACATGGATTATATACACACTGTAACAAATGGAGGGAGATCAAACACATTTCATTGTCACATAAACTTTTTAAGCAGCTCTTGGAAAACCCACAAACTCCCCCACCAGGAATTTGATAAGAGTTTGTCACATTACCTCTACATTTTACAGCACCATTATTGTAGAAATCTTCATAAGTTGTAAAATTTTCAGGTTTGAGCTGACAGTCTTCATAATGTGGTAAGACGAGTTGTGTAATAATGTTCAATCTTGTTGAGGGAAGAAGAAGACAGGGTCGGCTAATGAGGTAAGGAAATGGCTTTATTATTAAAGCAATATTTGATCACAACACTGTAGCTGCGTGTGTCTGCTCTCTCTTCTTCTGGCTGCTCCTTCTCCTCTCCTTAAGAAGGGTGTCTCTCCAGCCCAATCACTAGAACAAACAGCTGTTATTCATTATTTTTAGATTGGCCCGCGTACTAGCCGCCGGGCTCCGAGCTTGCTCTCCCCCTTTATTGGGCATTCATGCTTACCTCTCTACAAGTTGTAACAGTGAATGATAGTACTTTTCAGGATCTTTTGTTGGTGAAAATCTTGGATATCTGATAACTGCAGGCGCAGTTCTGGTTCTCTTCATCATATAACACAGTTCTTGTTAAGTTTAATTACCTTGTCTTCTGAGGAGCGTTTTTGTGAAGAAATGTCTGATTTGGACATTATCCTGTTTTAAGAACAAAAAGTTGCAAGACGCTGAATTACAAACTCTTGCATGTTTGGTCTATTTTTGTATCTGTCCACTAGACTAGTCATCCAAAAGCTATTTTTTTCACTAGACTGATCATCTTTGTTTTTGAGAACACAAAGAGGCAATCTCATCTTCAGGGCTCAAACCAATTGGAATAAACTGAACTTTATGAGAACATTCTCTCAAGTGATTACCTATCAGTCTATCGACTGCCTTTTGAGCATAAATTCCTCTGTTGTACAAATATACACTTCCAAGCATTTTTAGTGATGCTCTTGCTTCAAGAATTCCATTAATGGCTTCATTCTGTGCACGTTGTAGCTAATAATGTAAACCACTACAGAATAATCAACTGTGACATACTGAATATCCATGTTGCCTTGCCAGGTGCACAGTAAATGTCTGTTATACTGGTTCACCCAGACATCTTTTTAGGACTACAGTTTTTTTTTTTAAGATTTAAAAAAAAATAGCCTAATTAATGCCAATGGATTCAAAAAATGCATTGGCTGAATCAAAATTTATATTCAAATCTAATAATGCACTTTTGACTTTCTTTAAAATTGTACCTGCAGCATCCTTTCCATCTCTAATTTTTAGATTGTCAGTTTTATCGCCTCTTAATAAAGTAATAAAGGTATATGAACTAGTAAAAATGGCGGCGCTATGGCTAGTCGTAGCAGCTCATGGCTCTCCTATTCGGTGCTCATTTTTGTTTTTTTTGTATTTCTGTGTTTGTTTGTGCACAACTGGATATGCGAACATATCCTACACATGTCAGGACCTTATAGACAACACCAGACACCGCCATCTAGGGTTTTTCAGCATGTATACAACATCCCTGACAAGATGGCGAGACCAGCGGGTTCTCCATGGATTGTTATCAGCTCTAGGAGGCAGCACAGACGGAGGAGGAAGAGGAAGCAGAGACGAGGCTGCAGGTCTGGTGTTATGCTATAACAACCACACAAGCCACCTCTGCCAAGTTTGTACCTCGCCAATGCCAAATCACTGGTAAACAAAATGGACTATTTAGAACTACAACTCACTGAAAATCTTTATGTCCGAGAGTGCTGCTTATTGATTATAACAGAAACCTGGTTACACCTGGATATTCCCGACACTAGCATGCCGCTAGCAGGTCGCACTTTGCTGCGCTGGGACAGAACAAAGGATTCTGGTAAGAGCAGAGAAGGGGGGTGTTTATTTACATGATAACTGATGCAACAACAGGACAAACACTTTGACAAACACTGTTTCCCGGCCCTTGAGTACATGTCTGTAAGATGCCTGCATTTTTTCTACCGAGAGAACTAACTGTTGTGATTGTCACGGCTGTGTACATTCTGCCCGACACCGATGCAAACATAGCTCTCTCTCTCTCTCCTGCTAAACACCATGAACGAACAGCAGCGGGCCCACCCTGATGATGTTCATATAATTGCAGGAGACTTTACTAAGGCAACAACCTGGCCTGACAATGCACTCTCCAGACTGCAGGACTGCTTTGAACAGACTGACTGGGACATGTTTGAACACCAAGAGCTGGAAACATTTACAGGATCAGTGCTAGACTACATCAAGTTCTGCATTGGGAATGTGACTGTGGACAAAATAATCCAGTTTTTTCCAAACCAAAACCCTGGATGACCAGCCAGGTCTGCAGACTCCTCAAAGCCCGCAATACTGCCTTCAAATCAGGCGACAGAGCTCTGTAAAGAGCTGCCTGAGCCAACTTTAAAAAAGGAATCAGGAAAGCCAAGACAGACCAAAAAAGGAGACTAGAGTCCTATCTGTCTAGCAATAACACACGAGAGGTGTGGCAGGGCATTTGTGACACCACCAACTACAGAGGCTGCGATGTGACAACAGGAGACCTGAGTGCACCACTGGCAGAAGAGCTGAATAGCATCTGCTCCGGCCCTACTCCCTACCCCAACAAGCTCCTGCATGATGTCAGACGGGTGCTCCTAGCAGTGAACCCCAGGAAGGCAGCTGACCCGGATGGAGTACCTGGCAAAGTGCTAAGGGCATGTGCACCCCAGCTCACCCTCATCTTCATGTCTCTCTGTCCATAGTATGTGAATCCTGTCCTGAGATTCCAAGATACACAGATTCCAGCCTCTAGCCAATATTTCAATGACTGTACATCTCCCACAATTACTTTCTTGAGCCAATAAGCTGGATCCAGCCAAGGTAATTTTAGAATATAATTTGCGTTGAGCTTAATGCATTGAGATTGTTTTTTTCAATTTCAATAGACTACCCCCCACAATCAAGATTTACTAAAATCCACCAAGGTAAGTTGACTATGTTGTGTCAAGAGTTCTGTTTGACATTATACATTTTTAAAAGCATTTTGAAATAACTTTTAGCATTTTTAACTATCTTTTTGAAAGTAACTGCATTCACTGCATCACTTACTAACAATGTATTTACAGATAATACATAACTACTGTCCACTACTCTCAAAAGGTTAGTGCAGAGATATGTCTACATTAGTTCCAAAGCTTTTGTTGTGTAAATAATTTATCAAACAGTAATGTTCCATGAATTTATTTTTTGATTTCTGCAACATTTGTAACTTCATCAACCATGATTCTTTGCTCCATGAACTGTTATGAAGCACACGACCAATTAAAAAGGTAAAATTAATTATATTATGTCTGCAAAAGGTTTCTTCAAGTACTGCTTTATCTTCCCACATTAATATTTTTTAAGGTTTGTGCATCAAAACCAAGATCTGCTTTCCAATACTCTACAAATGTGACTGTAGAGACCATGGTTTTTGTTTAAAAACCTTGATTTATCAGACAGTTAATGGTTCATGAATGTAACACATTTTAAGGTTTGTGCATCACAACCCCATAACTACTGTCCACTAAATTATAGAGATCATGTTCACATTAGTTGCACTACTTTTTTTGTTTGTTTGTTTATAATTAAACCATAGTTATTTGTTTTCATGTGGTTTGGTATAATTTTCACAGCTTTTTAGGTACATTCTGTATTCTTACTCAATACCAAAATTAATACTTCAGAATGAAACCATTACATGCCCAGATCAAGTGCTGGTGATTGGCTGTGGTAATGCATCAAGGAAAATAATTAAAAGTTTGAATAATTCAGGGACCATTATCAAAGTCAATGTATTACTTGGGTCCATGAAAACATGTGATGTGGGCCTAAACATAAACGTTTCTTCTTTTAGTATGTCATTGTCAGGCATGTCACACTGTTGCCAGTTAAGTACTGTAAGCAAACCATTAAAGTGACTAAATGGCAATAGTGTTGCCAGTTACTGTAATCAAACCTTTACAGTTACTAACCGGCAACAGTGTTTCTGGGATATCATTGATTACAGATCTACTGTGTGGGACACTAGATAGACTGGAATCATTGGCTAGCTAACAATGATTAGGACTTTGCAGTGGAAAACAGGTTAATGGAGCAGGCTTTGAGTGCCTGCTTGCATAATAAAGGGGATTACACAGGGCAAAGTAATCACAAAACAGGGTAGAACGCAAGGCTTAACTTTTTCCTGTGTTAGACCAGCAGATTAATAGGAGTACCAAAAAAGTCCAAAGAGTGGGATAAAAGAGGGGGAAATTTCAGAGCAAGCTCACAAAATATGTGTTTTGTTAAATGAGAGAAGTTTTATGGCCAGAAAAGCATGGAAGTTATAGGGAAATTAATGAATTATACTGATTTTCTGAAGGAGGAAAAGGAGTGAGTGTAACAAGATTAAATATAGTAAAAAAAAAAAAAAAAAAAGTAAGGGTGTTGTGTGGAACACATTAGTGAACTGTGAAGGGACAGTACATTGTTTGGTGTAAGAGGTAGAAAGAAAAAAAAATCTGACGCCATGGCACAATGAGCACACATGTGCCTTAAAGAAAGCAGCCCGGAAAATGGAACGTAGATGGAAGAAATCAAAACTAGAGGTTTTTCGTCTGGCCTGGAAAGAAAGTATACTTAACTTTAGAAAAGCTTTAAAGTCTGCCAGATCTGCTTATTTTTCAACTTTAATAGAAGAAAATAAAAACAACCCTAGGGTCCTGTTTAACACAGTAGCCAATCTAACTAAAAATAAAGCATCAACATGCATTTCTCAACACAGCAGTAATGACTTTATGAATTTTTTCAGAAGCAAAATTGATGAAATAAGAGATAAAATAAGCACCATCAATCTGCCTCAGACAGCTTCGTTCCAATTAGATCACTGTAGACCGTTAATAGACACACTTCAAACTTTTTCAGCAGTAGGTGAGGAAGAACTGTACAAACTGATTAATTCGTCCAAATCAACGACGTCTATGCTAGATCCTATACCGACCAAATTATTAAAACAGTTGTTTTCAGACGTTTCTGAACCTGTTCTTAATGTTTTGAATTCATCCCTACTTTTAGGATATGTTCCTAAAACTTTTAAACTAGCTGTCATTAAGCCTCTATTAAAAAACCACAGCTTGATCCCAAAGAACTAGTAAATTATAGACCCATCTCAAACCTGCCTTTTCTATCAAAGATACTAGAAAAAGTTGTATCTGCTCAACTATTATCCTTCCTGCATAGAAACAATATTTATGAAAAATTTCAATCTGGATTTAGAGCATTGCATAGCACAGAAACAGCACTCCTAAGAGTTACAAATGACCTCCTTCTGTCG
>CAIGQV010018127.1:12822667-12834273 GCA_903798115.1 Danio jaintianensis
CACTGAGGTCCAATAACACTAAGAGAGAAATACAACCACGATCGGACAACAGAAGGAGGTCAGAAGGAGGTCACACAATGGATGGCATGACTGTGAGGTCATCACTGGGGATGCCATCCATTGCGTGACCGATATTTGCATAGTCATAGTCCACATATGAAACTTTAATATTTAAATGTCTTAAATATTTTCTCATGCATAATTAACTTTCCAAATCACTTTCAGTTTACCCAAGGCATTGTGCTGAGAATGTAAAGACTAAACACCATTATGTATTGTTGTACTTTACCTAAGCATTCATACACATATATAAATAAGCAATGTTTCAGAAAAACAAGGCAGTTCAGAAGAACAAAGGACAGATGTTTATACATTGATCAAAAAAACTACTGTCTTATGTAGACAACACTCACAGTCGAGGCAAAATATGGACCATATACAATTAATATTTTTCAGAATTTAAACAGGGCGTCACGGTGGTGGAGTGGGTAGCACGATCGCCTCACAACAAGAAAGTTGCTGGTTCGAGCCTTGGCTGGGTCAGTTGACATCTCTGTGTGGAGTTTGTATGTTCTCCCTGTGTTCGTGTGGGCTCTGGGTGCTCCGGGTGCTCCGGTTTCCCTCACCAGTCCAAAGACATGTGGTATAGGTGAATTGGGTAAGCTAAATTTCAACCCATCACTGTTTCCCAGTGATGGGTTGCAGCTGGAAGGGCATCCACTGCATAAAGCATATTCTGGATAAGTTGGCGGTTCATTCCGCTGTGGCGACCCCTCATTAATAAAGCCGAAAAGAAAATTAATGAATTAATGAATTAATGAATTTAAACATAGTTTGAAACATTTGGGATGTCAGTACATACATCAGAAATATGTTTTTATATTTTAACAAAAATGTTAGTGTACGTAAACATAGTGTCTCTTTAGTCAAACTGTGTGTTGCTTAAAAACCCACCTAAAGATCAGATTTGTGCTTTTAATAGTTACATTTTCATACTTTGACTTGTTAAGGCTTATTTGCAAATGTTATAAGTGTTACAAACACATGATTAACCATAAAATTGTTCATCATTTTATATTATACCAAAGAACTGAATTATTATTATTTTTCTTTTATTTGTCTTTCTCTTTCTTTTACTAAGTGGGCAGTTTGCTATTGTGAAACGCTGCAAGGAGAAGAGTACTGGTATGGAGTATGCTGCAAAGTTGATTAAAAAGCGACAGAATCAGGCAAGCCGGAGAGGCATTCAACGAGAGGAGATCGAGAGGGAAGTGAACATCCTCCAAGAGCTCCAGCACTTCAATATTATTGCAATGCATGACATTTATGAGAACAGT
Organism: Danio jaintianensis; assembly: GCA_903798115.1. Classification (NCBI taxonomy): domain Eukaryota; kingdom Metazoa; phylum Chordata; class Actinopteri; order Cypriniformes; family Danionidae; genus Danio; species Danio jaintianensis. The sequence continues at coordinate 12,824,005 of CAIGQV010018127.1, forward strand.
ACTGATGTGATGCTTGTCTTGGAGCTGTGAGTGACAATACATCCTCCCACATTTATGAAAAGTTAGAATTATATATTCACACAGCTATCTTCAATCCTCACTACAGTATATGCTGTAATTATTACAGGCTCTATACTCTTAACCAGCCTTTGTAGCGTTAAGTTATTTTTTTTAATGATTCTGTTTTAAATTTAAGGCTTTATGTGTTTAACTGCTTAATTTCAAGTACTTGTCCTTATATTATTTTTCATTAACTCTTATTCCTTCTGGCCTCATCTGAGAATCCTAAACTAACAGTTGCTTTAACTTTAACTGATTCATCGGGTCATGTGCATTAGTGGCCAGAAATGTCTCCATGTAATGCAGTCTGCATTTTATATTCTCTATCCTACAAAGTATACAGTATAACATTTTAGATTATGTTATAGATTAGTATAACATGTTTATATTATCCCAAATCACTGTACATTGAATAAATTAAAACAAAAGTGTCCAGATGGCATATTACTTTAACTGAATCTTCATATTTTTTGGCTAATATTAAATCAGGTCACCTAATCTGCTCCTGCGTCATTAAATACATGGCGCATGAGATTGGTTGCTGCCACCTCGGCAGCCAATGAGCTTGCTCCTCATCAGTTTAAAAGCTCTGCATTGTTTTATGCTGTTAAGCTGCAGCGCGTTTTCGGACATACCGAAAACAACAAGACAATCGACTAAAAGATAAGTGATGATGAGGGTTTTATATTAACGTACTGGGCGAATGTTATGAACGTTTCCGTATGTTTCAGTCAAGCTACAGGTACACAAATGCATTTCTAAACAAAATATGCAGCGTGCAAATTTGTTAGAAGCAAGTTTCAAAGATACATGCACTAAGTGCTGCAGCGAGGTTTTATACAGAGATTAATTCATGTTCGGTTTCAAAAGCTACGATTTTTGAAGCAAACCATTTTTCAAGATTTAATATAAATCTTTTGTGTCTCCAGAATGTGTCTGTAAAGTTTCAGCTCAAAATACCCATTTGATTACTTATTATACATTTTTAAATCTGGGAAATGTGTGTTGTTTTAAGATTGTAACTGTTTTTGTTGCCTGTGCCTTTAATGCTAATGAGCTGGTTCTCCCCACCCACCGTTCCCATGTGGGTGTCACAGCCATAGCCTTCACATAGACAAACAGCTCAGTGACAGACAAGAATGAAGCAGATCTCCCTTACTATAGTAAGAACTTTCACATCGGTTATTTGATATATTTGTTGTGGAGTTAATTTAAGTCTTTCTGAAGCCATGGGTCACACAATGTCATTATAAAGTTTGCTCGTTTAAGTCTGAATGACTGGTCTTGTGCAATAGTTTTTATGTTTAGTTGTAGATATTTATTTTTATTAATGACACGTGGAAACAGGAAAGATACCTAATTCCTTTACAGAGTAAAAAAATAACATACAAAACAGTTATGTCGAAAACACACTCAGACCTCATGAATCAGACCTTGTACCTCAACAATGGTAACAATTATAATGTTCCATACTGCAACGCATGCTGGGTGTGGCACAGTACAATAATCCCTGCATGCATTGCGGCATGAATAAATTATGTAATATAATGGTCTTACAGTTTTGTTTATTTGCTTTTGATTCTGTTGTTTATGTTGAGACTTTAAGTAGTGTGTTGGTAGCCAGTTTGTGATATTTGTGAGTTAAACTGTTAATTTTGTTACTTGTCACCATTGTTGAGGTTCATCCGCTGATTCTTGATGTCTCTTTGAGTCTAACTTACATCATAGAGCAATTTGTTTATGTCCAAGATATTTTTAAAAACTTCCAGAATGCAATGGTACATACAAGCTTGTTATGTTATGTTTAACAATAGATGATACATTAGATAACAGCAGTGAATTATATTATATTATTTTGTAACAGGCTCTGCCTCACTAAAAGCAATATTAACGTCACCAGATCTTATTTTGTCTTTTTGTGTGCTTGCCAGCTTTTTAAACAAAGTTCTTAAAAATTGCAGCAATCAGGCTAAATTAATGAAAAAGAACATAACAACCCAACTTAAGCAAACTCTATTCTCCATGATGGTGACTTGAAATGTTGACCTTTAGCTCAAGAAGAACTTGTGAAGATGTATAGTGATTAGCAGTAAAGCTATGGACTTGTGGAAATTAATTTTTAATATAAACAAATGCTGCAGAGTTAACACTTAACTCTGGCCCTTTTGTTAAGCTTATCAATGGCAATGGAGACGTTGGAGAACCATCTGTCCTTTGTTCTTCTGAAGGACAAAGGTGTTAAGAGCCCAGAACTTCCAAAATGGCTTCTTGATCTAATCAACATTCTACATTGTCTCAGACACAGAGAGACACATGGTTCACAATCTTCCATCTAACAAAAGGGACACACAATGGAATATTTCACTTCATATACCTATAGATGCAAATGATCATGTATATATTTAATATGCATTGCATGAAATACTCCACTGTATGAAACTTTGCTTATTAATGTTTATATATGAAGGCTTAGGTAAAGATCAACATTACATAGTGATGTTTAGACTTGTCATTACAAACAGAGGAATTAAATTCTCTGAGCTCTTGAGAAACTAGGAATCAATCTGAGTTAAGGTCAGCATTGCTTGACATTTCTGAGCTAAGAGAGAAGCCAAAAAATGGACAAGGAAGATAGGATAAGTGAAATGGATTGGATTGTGAACAAGATTAGTGAATTTTTCCCCCCAGCACCCTGAATCACAAATTGAGCACCCCCACTCCTTTGATTCGGCAAGTAGGGAACCCCTGTTGTGTAGCTTTGAAAAAAGAAAGCGTTATCAGGGTAGCAATGATGTTAGAGCCCCCAGTGGTCTAAGCCAAAGTTCTGACCCATTTAGGAACTATGAAGTTGCATCCAACTCTCATAATAATAATAATAATAATTTCTTACATTTATATAGCGCTTTTCTAGACACTCAAAGCGCTTTACACAATGGTTAATTGGTGGAGAGGAGACAGAGAAGTCAATTATGATATGGGGATGGTTAGGAGGCCATGATGGACAGAACCCCTACTCTTTTTCAAATGACATCCTGGGATTTTTAACGACCACAGAGAGTCAGGACCTCGGTTTAACGTCTCATCCGAAAGACGGCGCTCACTGAGCAGTATAGAGTCCCCTTCACTATATTGGGGCGTTAGGACCCACACCCCCTGTTGGCCTCACTAACACCACTTTCGGCAGCAACCTAGCTTTCCCATGTGGTCTCCCATCCAGGTACTAACCGGGCGCAGCCCTGCTTAGCTTCAGTGGGCAACCGTGTGAGAGTTGCAGAGAGCTAGCTGCCGGCAATACTATCCTATCTCAACCTAAGTTTCCAAGTATGCCACTTTCCAGCGATCATTTGTCATTACTTAGAGAACTGGCATATGACATTGAATTGTTTAATCCTGAAACACCAGGAAACAGCATGGAGCTGTACCTTAAAGATGTAAATTTTGCCTTGTCATACCTCACTGACATTACCATGACAGATAAACTCTTCCTTTTGAGGAGGACAACAACACGAGCTGTCCATAGTTTTATTGAAAGACAGAGTGCAGAAATCTCTAACGATTTCAATGAATTGTGCAAAGCCCTTGCAGCAGAGTTTACTCTGCATGAAAACCTCTCGTCTGCTGAGATATATTTTGCTGGTAAAGATTATCCTGAGGTGGAGGAAGATCCTTTGTTTAAGCACCTGATTGTCGCTAACCTTTACCCCACAGGTAGAAACAGCTCACACTTGTCAACATTGAAAAGACTTTGGCAAGAGAGTTGAGGCAACTCACAATATGACCTTGGGATAGTGGGAATGTAAATGCAGATAGAAAGAACCGACAATATTATCCTTACATTTCTGAACCTAGACAGGACAAAAAGACTCCCGCACATTTGGAAGTAGTGTCAGAACCTCACCAAAACAGGAATCTTAGGAAATACAAATCCTTCCCCAATCAAAGTCCTTTGATCTCCAGCAGAGCTAAATAAAAACACAAGAATGCCAAAAAGCCCCCTGCTAGGGATAAAAGGCAGTGTAAGGACAAAAGGCAGAGTAGACAGAGAAGGAAGAGAGATGACCCAGGAAACAACTGGAATATGGGTAATAGAATTAGGCAGTCCAGACGTTTTGAAAGTAGGCATGATGATGATTTATTATCAGAAATGCACAACATGCTTCAAGATTACCTCAAAAGCCCCAACTCTAAGGAGCCTAGCTCCACAGACAGAGACCAGGTTGCTTCGGCTTGACCAGGTCAGGTCACCTTCCTCCCCTCCTACTTCACACCTCAGAGAGTGAATGAGTCATAGGGAGGGGGTAGCCTAAAACAAACAGGGGCTTCAAAGTCAGCAGATTCTTAGTTGACCCTGTCATCAGATTCCATTCAGTCAGAAAAGGATTCATAATTCTTTGTTTCGGTTTAAATATTTCAGTCAGTCCCTAATTGTACATTCAAACTGATATTTTCCTTCATGCCTTTGCCTTTGAGGAATCAGTCAATCAGGTAAAGAAAGGAACTATGCATAATATGCAAGTGCACTCAATGTGCATCCTTGACAGTGCAACACCAAATTTGGTTTCTTGCTAAATATGGTTTGTTTCAGACAAACATTATTTAATATTAACTCCTAACACTTATTGTCATGTTACTGTTAAGATCCTTACACAAAATGTTAATTTCCATGGCTCTTCAAATAGTTTCTAAACTGTTTGGAGATTCAGTCATATTACTGCTATGCCAATGGTCAAGAGGCAAGGTTAAATGTTATGTTGTGTTCCTGCTTTACTTTATTCCATTGTCCAGATCAACGACTTCAGTCCTCGATTCAAACAAGGAATGGGGGATGTAGTGATCAGCGGTAAAGTCAGGAAATTGTGGAAATTAATTTTCAATATAAACAAATGCTGCAGAGTTAACACTTAACTCTGGCCCTTTTGTTAAGCTTATCAATGGCAATGGAGATGTTGGAGAACACATTCTTTGTTCTTCTGAAGCCCAGAACTTGCAAAATGGCTTCTTGATCTAAATCAACATTCTACATCGCCTCAGACACAGGGAGACACATGGATCAGAATCTTCCATCTCACAAAAGGAACACAAAATGGAATATTTCACTTCATATACCTTTAGATTCAAATGATCATGTATATATTTAATATGCACTGCTTGAAATACTCCACTGTATGAAATGTCCTGGTTACGTATGTAACCCACGTTCCCCGAATAGGGAACGGAGACGTGCATCTGTTAACAGACTACGGGAGATCGCAGGACGACCAATCACTCTGAAGAGAAAGAAAAAGGGCCAATGAATGCCAAATGAGTTGGCAGAGCTCGGCTCCGCAGGTGCGACTGATTAGTCATTAGTGGAGTATATCAGTGGTGTCCGCAGACCGAGCATCAGATTTTTCCCAGCTGAAGACCGAACACTCAGCCAACAGCTGGACACTCAGCTGCTGTGGCAGTGAAGACGCACGTCTCCATTCCCTATTGGGGGAAGTTGGGTTATGTACGTAACCAGGACGTTCCCCTTCAGATGGGAACTCAAAGCTGCGTCTGTTAACAGACTGCGAGAGACTGTATGGAAAACGCCATAGCAGCTAAGCCTGTCAGGCTCCTGATGTGAAGTTTGCCAAGCATAGCTTAAACGCACAAGCATCACCAAGAGCATAACCTTCCAACGTCCCCTAGGCCCTTAAATTACCATTACACAGGAATAATTAGAAATTTAGATCAGGGGTCTTAAATTTTGCTTTTACCTAGCTAATATAGACTAGGAATTTAAGAAAAACGACAGTACGTTGGGAAAGTGTGCCAGTCCCTGAAGGGGGAGGATGCTGCGGAGACCACCTGCTACCCAAGAGGGGAGACTTGATGGTAATAGAGCATATGGACTAGCCCTAATGAGGGCGAGTGCTACATATGATAAGCTGGTTAGTGGGTAGGGAAGACACGGGTCCGCCTGAAAAGGGGGAACACTCCATGGCTGAATAAGCATAAGGAGTCGCCATGGGGGACTGCACATAGCTGGCACCGAACCTCAGCATGTGGGTAGACCAAGTGGGCATACCGAACATCATACTAAACCAAGCACCCGGCTCCTCCGCTGAGTTGGGTGCTGGGGGCCTCAGAGGAATTTTCTAGCAGATTACTAGCAGAATAGAAAAAGCGCACATATCTCCAGGTTAGGGAACATGGCGCAGCAAGCGTTTTTGACACTGAGCTTAATTTCCCCCCCAATTGACTGGGGTTACCCAGTAATCGGGAGGAAACCGGCTCCACTCGAAGATTATAAAATCTCGCAAATGTGTTAGGTGTCGCCCAGCTCTGCAGATATCTGTGAGAGAGGCGTCGTGTGCAAATGGCCAGGAGGAGGCGACACTTCTAGTACAGTGTGCTCTCACGTTCGAGGGACACAGCTCGCCCTGGCATTGATAAGCGAGGGCGATGGCATCAACTATCCAGTGGGCCAACCTCTGTTTTGATATGGCACTTCTCTTCTGCCGACCACCATAACAGATAAAGAGCTGTTCACAAGATCTTAAGTTTTGCGTTCGTTCCACGTAAAGGTGCAAAGCGCGAACGGGACAAAGCAGTGAATGGGCTGGGTCTGCCTCCTCCGCGGGCAGCGCTTGCAGGTTCACCACCTGATCTCTAAAAGGGGTAGTAGGAACCTTGGGCACATAGCCAGGGCGGGGTCTCCAGGCACGAATCGCTGACCGAAAATTCCTCCAAATGCCCGACTCTCTTGAACGAGGCCAGCGCAATCACCAAAGCTGCCTTCATGGACAGAATTTTTAAAGATACCGATTCGAGTGGCTCGAATGGATCTCTCTGCATGCCCGCCAGGACTACAGAGAGCGGGCGGGATGGATTTAAGGAATCGGATGATTAGATTATGCTTCCCGAGCGTGTTGCCATCCACCAGGTCATGATGAGCGGAGATGGCAGCCACGTAAACCTTCAGTGTGGAGGGTGACAGCCTACGCTCCAGCTTATCCTGAAGGAAGGATAACACAACGCTAATCTGGCAAGTTTGGTGGTCCTCTCAGCGAATAGACTCCACTGTAAGAGCTCATCACTCAGCGAATAGACTCCACTTCAGGGCATAGGCATGCCTCGTAGAGGGTGCTCTAGCGTGCCATGCCCGTCTCGGGACCCGATCGTGAAGCCAGCGCTGAAGTGTATATGGAGCAATCCGAGCGGCGTGACAGTGGCTGCAGATGCCATATGCCCCAGGAGCCTCTGAAAGGTTTTCAGTGGGACCACTGTTTTCCTGTAGAATAAACTCAGACAGGATAGCACCAGTCCAGTTCCATTCCGAGATAGGAGATTCTCTGCGCAGGGCAGAGCTTGCTCTTCTCTCGGTTGACCTAAAGCCCCAACTGGTCGAGGTGCCGGAGCACCCTGTCCCTGTGCATAATCAATTGATCCCGAGATGAAGCCAGAATGAGCCAATCGTCAAGATAATTCAGTATGCATATGCCCGCGAGCCGTAAAGGCGCTAGGGCCCTCTCCGCGAGCTTCGTGAAAACCCGCGGAGACAGGGAGAGCCTGTCTTCGAACGCAAACCGGAGAAAAGGACGGTGGTGTGCTAGAATGGAGACATGAAAATACGCGTCCTTCAGGTCTATCGCTGCAAATCAATCCCACGGATGGATGCATTGGAGTATGCGTTTCTGCGTGAGCATTCTGAACGGCATTTTGTGTAAATAACGGTTCAGTTTGCGCAGATCTAGGATTGGTCTTAACCCCCCGCTCTTTTTTGGCACTATAAAGTATGGGCTGTAAAACCCATAAACCAAAAACCGGCTCGGTTTCATCTCGGCTGGAGGGACCGGCTCGTTTTCATCCTTCACCAGGAGGACAGCGTGTGATGAGGTGACTTGTCCCTGGCTGATAAATAGTGCTCTACAGTCAAACACATTCACTTACCTAAGTTATCCATAAAAGCCTGAGGCTATTCGGGTGCACTCGTCCGCCATCAGCACATTGGTTCTCACACACACACAAACGTATCCACAAACGCATGTCGCCATCTCCATCCATACGCGTATTTTCATGTCGCGTGTTTTCATGTCTCCATTCTAGCACGCCACACTATTCCCACAAATACACGCACATACACATGTTGTCTGAGTGTTGAATGTTTTCGGTTTGTCTGCATCCAAGTGTTTACGGTTGTTATTTGTTTAATATTTACCTGTTGTTTGGCGTCCGTGTCTCTGTTTCGTCGGTCTTCCTGGTTGCTCTTCCATCAGCCGGTCAAACCGAGCGCCTCCCAGTGGCCTGGCTAAATAGTGCCGAGTTCACTATGGAGCGCTCCAGAGCAACTGGAAGCCGACTTGTCCATTGTCTTCTGGATAGGGGGGAAATGTATTTATAGTTATCTTTATTTATTAAATTCAATTAAAGTCATGTTTATTTATATAGCGCTTTTCACAATATAGATTGTGTCAAAGCAGCTTAACATAGTTCAACTCAATTCATGTTTATTTCTATAGCGCTTTTACAATATAGATTGTGTCAAAGCAGCTTAACATAGAAGATTATAGTAAATTGAAACAGTGTCAGTCCAGTTTTCAGAGTTTAAGTTCAGTTTAGTTTAGTTCAGTGTGGTTTAATTTTCACTGCTGAGAGTCCAAACTATATGTTCATGTTTATATCTTTATATGTTACATCTATTTTAGTTTACTTTGATTAATTTTGACTGTTTGGGGTCTAATGTGTTTTAAATAATGAACTTGAGAACATGCAAAGATGTTTATACTTACCTTTTAATTAGTGCATGTTGGTTTATGTTAAAGGGGCGGGGCTTCACCTTTAAAAGGCAGCCCCAAATGCCAATTCGGGGTCAGTTAACCTGGAGAGTGAGGCTGGGGTGGTCCGACTTCGTTCAATGCCATACAGCTCACACAGTTGCTGAATGAGGATACTTTCGAAGTTCCGCCCTTGATCTGAGTGGATACGACTTGGGATGCCAAATTTGTAGAACCACTCATCAACCATCACCTTTGCCACTGTAGATGCCCTCTGGTCTCATGTAGGCACTGGTTAGGTATACTTAGAAAACACATCTGTCAGGACAAGAACATTCTCCATTCCATTCTGTGATGGTTCAATAAATGTGAAATCAATGGCCAGAATTTGGTTAGGTCTTGAAGCTAACAAATGGCCCATGTATGTCTGAACCTGAGAAAACATGTCCTTAGCAACCTGCAGCGTTCACATTGTTGACACCATCACTTCACGTCTTCAGACATACCTGGCAAGAAGCACCGTTGTCTCACCAACTCTGCTGTATGTACCACTGCCTGATGACCATGATCATCATGGAGCTGCTGCATAACGGTAGTCATTAGGGATGCTGGGAGCCCAAGTTGAAGAATGGTGGGCTGGGAATGGTGGCACTGACGATACAACACTCCATCCTTCATCTGAAAACACTTCCACTGTTTCAGAAGTTAACAGACATCTGTGCTCAGCCCCTGCCGCTCTTCACTTGAAGGGTACTTCCCTTTTTTCCAACATTGCAGAAACACCCCCAGAACCTGGAACCGGGAGAAATCAGCCTCTCAGAAGACGGCAGCTTTCTCTCACTCTCTCTATGCACACCTGGCATTCTTATTCACTAACTAATTGTGATTGCTGCCAGCTGTGTGCGCTGACACAAACAACTCATTGGCATTTCACTGGCCCGTTTTATTTCTCTTCAGATGATTGGCTTTCTGACGAAATCCCCATAGTGGAAGTTTCCACATAGCGTTGAAGTTCCCCTCCTGCTGGGGAAAGCTAAAATGCCATCCAAATGCTGCTATTTCCACAGAGCTTCTTTTGTTTCTGTATTTGGGCTTCCAAAGGACACGACACAAAGAGAGAAGTGCTTACAGCTAAATTTTGATTATGTGTCAGATGATTATAACAAATATAGATAGATAACATCTAGCAACATAGCTGAGCAGATACAACTTTTTCTAGTGTCTTTCATAGAAAAGGCAGGTTTGAAATATAATTTACTAATTATGTGGTATCAAGCTGTGTTTTTTTTAATAAGTGGCTTAAAGCATCATTAGGCCTACTTAACAATAATAACTAGATTATTAAAGTTCGTCGAGACAAACTTTGAGGCTGGCTTAAGAAAGCCCGTTGGCAATAGTCTATTTAGTTTAAAACAGTTTGAAGATAGATAGATAGATAGATAGATAGATAGATAGATAGATAATTTAA
>CAIGQV010018127.1:12834283-12882524 GCA_903798115.1 Danio jaintianensis
ATAGATAGATAGATAGATAGATAGATAGATAGATAGATAGATAGATAACTTCTTATTACTAAATTCAGATAAAATTGAAGCCTTGCTTACTGAACCCAAAAACCTCACATGCAAAAACCTAGAAAACTGTCTAACCCTTGATGGATTTTCAGTTCAGTCCTCATCTTCATTCAAAAATTTGGGGGTGATTTTTGATAGCAACCTGTTGTTTGAAGCCCAGATTTCAAGCATCTGTAAAACTGCATTTCCCCTTCATATGGGAACTCCAACGTGCGTCTGTAAACGCAGGAGATTGCTAGACAACATCACTCTGAAGAGAAAGAAAAAGGGCCAATGATCCCAAATGAGTTGGCAGAGTTCGGCTCCACAGGTGCGACTGATTAGTCATTAGTGGAGTATATCAGTAGCGTCTGCATAGCGAGCCTCAGATTTATTGCTTCAGACCTCACACTGAGACTGATCTGCATCCTGATTTCGAGACGAAACCAGCTTTCCCACCAGTGTGGGCGAAGACGCGACAGCGGTGGTCGAACTGGGCTCCTTTCCCGTCCTCTGGGCTTTTCACTGGTGTTTCAAAAAAAGAGCAGTTTTCCCTAAAAGAGCAGATCTCCTAAGAGAGCAACACGGGCGAGCAGCGCATCTTTTTAAAGATGTTGTTCCGGCCGTGCGTTTCTGGATGCAGTGGTTTCCTAACCCCAGATGACAGGCACGAGTATTGGATCACATGTCTGGGGTTCCAGCATGTTGAGGCGGTGCTCGTGGACAGTTTTTGCCCTCACTGCGAGGGCTTGACTGTTGCGCAGCTGAGGTCGCGGCGTACTCTAGCATTAGGGTGCGCCACCCCTGTTGCTCCCCGCAAGTCAGTTAGCACATGGGCAGGCCTGAGGATCACAGTGGGGGCTAATCCGTCGCCTTCCGGCTCGCGGACCCCTCACTTCTTGCCAGTGCACTCTGTCCAAGCTTTGAGTGAGGGCGCCGGTCCATCCTCCGGGTTGGCCGCGCTCTCATTAGATGACACCGAGGACCAGATGTCCATCGCTGCATTGGAGGGTGGGTTAATATGCTCTGATGACGATTCGGACCCGCTGCCACCCTCCAGGGTTGTCAGCACGGCTCCGGATTTGGAATCGGACATGTTAGCCGTGTTAGTCCAGGCTGCTTCAGCTGTAGGACTGGAGATGGCTTGTCCCCCAGCTCTGCGGCCGGACCGCTTAGATGGGTGTTATGTGGGGGCTAAGAAGAAAGCGAAGCCTTTCCCCTTCTTCCCGGAAGTACATATTGAGCTTGTGCAGGCATGGAGGGACACTTCTTTCACTCTACTAGAAGTGTCGCTTCCTCTTGGGCGGCACCTCTCTTACAGATATCTACAGAGCTGCGGGCTGGGCGACACCTAACACATTTGAGAGATTTTATAATCTTCGAGTGGAGCCGGTTTTCTCCCGATTCCTCCAATCGGGAGGAAATTAAGCTCGGTATTAACAACGCTTGCTGCGCCATGCTCCCTAACACAGAGATACGTGCGCCTTTTTCATTCTGCTAGTAAGTTTCCCGTCTGGCGAACCCTAGAGAATTCCTCCGAGGTGGAGGAGCCAGGTGCCTGGCTCAGTGTGATGTGGTATGCCCACTCTGGTGTACCCACATGCTGAGGTTCGGTGCCAGCTATGCGCAGTCCCCTATGGTGATTCCATATGCTTATTCAGCCACGGTGTGTTCCCCCTGACCAGGTGGACCCATGTCTTCCCTACCCGCAAACCAGCTTATCATATGTAGCACTCCCTCTCCTTAGGGCTAGTCCATATGCTCTTATTGCCATCAAGTCTCCCCTCTTGGGTAGCAGGTGGCCTCCGCAGTGTCCTCCCCCTTCGGGGACTGACACCCTTCCCAACGTACTGTCGTATTCTAAAAATCCCTAGTCTATATTAGCGAGGTAAAAGCTCATTACCCATGTACATTTCCCATGTAATGGTAATTAAAGAGCCCAGGGGACCCTTTTCCATACAGTCTCCTGTAGTCTGTTTACAGATGCACGTTGGAGTTCCCATATGAAAAGGGAATGTCCTGGTTACGTACGTAACCCACATTCCCTGTATAGGGAATGGAGATGTGCGTCTCCACTACCACAGCAGCTGAGTCTCCAGCCGTTGGCTGAGTATTCGGTCTTCAGCTGGCAAAAATCTGAGGCTCGCTCTGCGGACGCTACTGATATACTCCACTAATGACTAATCAGCGGAGCAGAGCTCTTCCAACTCATTTGGCATTCATTGGCCCTTTTTCTTTCTCTTCAGAGTGATGTCATCTAGTGATCTCCCGTAGTCTGTTTACAGACACACGTTGGAGTTCCCTATTCGGGGAACGTGGGTTACGTACGTAACCATGACGTTTTTAATCCTAAAAATGTTGCCAAACTTTGACATATGCTATCAATGTCTAATGCAGAAAAGCTTATTCATGCTTTTATGACCTTTCGGTTAGACTATTCTAATGCGTTACTAGGTTACTAGCCCTGTAGGCCTAATTAACAAACTTTAGTTGGTTCAAAATGCAGCTGCTAGAGTGCTTTCTAGAACAAAAAAATATTATCATATTACTCCAGTTCTTTCATCATTGCATTGGCTCCATATTAAATATCATATAAAAAAATATATATTGACAACCTGAGGCTCGCTTTAGAATAGTCTAAGCCCTGAACGGCTTAGCTCACCAGTATTTCAGTTGATTATTTATCAACTGAACTTATGACAATTGATTATTCCCAGAATATCAAAATCAACTGTAGGCGGTAGATCCTTTTCATATCTGGCACCTAAACTCTGGAACAGCCTTCCTAGCACAGTTTAGGAGTCATACACACTCCGTCAGTTTAAAACTATTTAAGACCCCAGTGACAGATGAGTCTCCACATTGATTCCCTGGGCTTGCCTGAACACCCGCTGGTGACCTATTTAGACCTGTAGCTTCTCCAAAATGACTAACAAGACTTATCATGTTACCTTATCAGTCACTCGTTTTTTACATGACAGTTCTTTTGACATCACCCTTTTTTCTATTCAATTCAATTCAATTCATCTTTATTTCTATAGCGCTTTTACAATGTAGATTGTGTCAAAGCAGCTTCACATAGAAGAGTGCAGTGAATTGAAACAGTGTCAGTCCAGTTTTCAGAGTTTAAGTTCAGTTTAGTTCAGTTCAGTGTGGTTTAATTTTCACTGCTTAAAGTCCACACACTGAAGAACAAATCCATCGTTGCACAGCTCTACAGGTCCCGAACCATGCAAGCCAGTGGCGACAGCAGCGAGGAACAAACTTCACCAATTTGCGAAAGTGAAGGAAAAAAAACCTAGAGAGAAACCAGGCTCAGTTGGGCACGACCATTTCTCCTATGGCCAAACGTCTTGTGCAGAGCTGCAGTCTAGGCGCCGGAGGCTGGAGAACGCTGGACGTCCATCTACAGGCTGGCCCTTCAGGATAATGCAAAGACTCATCTGTCACTGGGGTCTTACAGGAATCAGACTCATGCTCTCCACTCCTCCATGACCACCACAGCAGCTGCTCAGAATACGGCCTGGTCCAGGATTATGGAAACCTCGGGAATAAAAAAAAAGACTAACATAAGCGCATGAATGAATAAGTTTGGCAACATTTTTAAGATGAAAAAATGCAGTTTTACAGATGCTTGAAATCTGGTATTCAAACGACAGGTTGCTATCAAAAATCACCCCTAAATTTTTGACTGAAGATGAGGACTGAACTAAGAATCCATCAAGGGTTAGACAGTGTTCTAGGTTTTTTCGTGTGAGGTTTTTGGGTCCAATAAGCAAGACCTCAGTTTTATCTGAATTTAGTAATAAAAAGTTATTAGTCATCCAATTTTTTATATTAGCTATACAGTCTGTTAATTTAGTAAATTCATACATATTATCAGGTTGAGAGGAGATATAAAGTTCTGTATCATCAGCATAACAGTGGAAGGTAACTCCATGCTTTTTAATGATATCGCCTAGCGGTAGCATATATAGTGTGAAAAGTAAGGGACCAAGGACTGAGCCTTGTGGTACCCCACATTGTACTTTTGAAGTTTAAAATAATTATAAAAGATAAGCACATACAATTTTTATTTATGTTTACTTGTAAGGTAAATATTTTTTATGATATTATCAATGTAACCTATTAATATTATTTACTTTTATAGCAATGAAACATTAGGTGTAGTCAGTGTGCCAAAGTGTCTGTCATTTGCCAAAATTACTTTATGCTTTTTATCAGTTTTGGTGTTCATTAAGCTGAAGCTAAGATTCATCAGTTTTGTGACATTTTCATGTTGCACATTTAAAATATTCCAATAGCCTACATGCTCTTACCGTACACCTTCTTGGAAATGAAGGAATGCACCACTGCATGCTGGAACGTGTTTACGTAAGTGTCTCTGACTTTCATAGCTGCATCCTACAATCAAAAGCTGTGTCCTCTTGGCGAAGATTCTAATACAGATTTGACCTGCTGCTCCCTGTTTACCAAGACAATTATCATTATCAATGAGGACATTAAGAATGGCTATGTTCAAGCAACAAAAACTTGAGGATTTCTATGATATTGGCGAAGTACTCGGAAGGTAAGTGAGTTGATAATGAGTTGGCTGAGTATAATTGCTCCTAGCTTTTGAGGGTTGTTGGCTCTCTAGTAAACTACAGTATGTGGATTAAAGTATTTTCATGACAAGTTAATATCTGGGGATCTAGAATTTACTAACAGAAAGTCTTAACTAACAACTGACAAGCCAGTCAGATTTTTCAGATTATTTTACACTAGATAAATGCATCCAGATTATTATATTGGCATAAAGTGATCTAATAAAGAGACCCGAGTAAATTTACACAACCTTATATTGCTTCAAACTGTATGACTATTTTGTTCTGCAGAAAACAAAAGATATTTTGAACAGTGCCAGTTGAATAGATAACCAAACAAAATGCAAACATGTTCAAAATATTTTCTTTTGTATTTAAAGTTAAAGTATCTTTTTAAAATAGTATATTTTAATATTCTTAAAAAGAGAATATAAGTATAACATATTAATTATTTGTTAGTGTACTGTGTAGATCCTATATTTTAAAGCTTATATTATATAGAGGGTGGGGACTGGGGAGTGAGGGCTTTTCCCTTGGCAGCAGTTCTCACTGAGTTCTCTTGAGACATGTTTTGTTTTCTTTTACAAAGCACACTCTCCTTTAAAATCTGCCCCAACAGGCTGCCCCAACACTTGTAAAAAAAAAAAAAAAAAAAACATCTGTTAAGTATTTTAAAAAAACATGTGTTATGAAAACAGTATTTCTACATTTTCAGAAGAAGCAAGTTGAAAATCATTTCAGACAGGAAGTGGTAAACTGTGTGAACATTCAGGAACATTCAGTGTAGTCTTACACTAGATGACTGCTATGTCTTTCCCCTGACTATATCCATTTGTGATTTTCTGTCATTGGTTTCCCTTATCAAAACCTGAATATGTACATGAAAGACAGTCAGGGACAATCTACTAATGAAGTACTTGTTGGCTAGGGCAGGGAAAAAACACATGATGTAGTTTGCAGCATCTTACTGACTCAACAATCTGCTTGGATGTCTTTGTGTCCCACTAAATAGCAATATTTCTATGACACACACACTGAATTAAATGATATAAGCTCACTTGCAGAACTGTATGTAACATGATTTTGCTGAATGTTTACAGACTTATTTTGTAATAACCAAGGACCAGCTTTGTTTGTTTAAGTGTTTAATGCACCTACTGTAGCTTTTAGGCCAATAATGTTACAGTATTACTTTATATCAAAGTTCAGTAACATAATTTCATAATTGTGAATGCATTTGTAAATACTTAGCAAATGTGTTCACAATGATAAAACTATGATACTGTACTGTAATTACAGTAATGACAATAATGACAGTAGAAAGCAAAAGCAGAATCCCAGACATTTTATGAGATTTAGATATCTCGCCCAGATGCATTTGTTTAGTCCCAAAAATAATACATGTCCAGGGAAACAAGGATGTATGGTCACTCTAAGAGAATGCAAGAAATAAGTCCACTATAGTTTTTTTCATATTTGTTGACTAAAGGCATACATGTTTTGGCTTGAAAAAGCAAGTATTGTCACTCATAGAACATCTTATAAGATTTTGCAACAGAGCTTTAGTGTTTGCTTTAGTTTAACACCTGCCGTATGGTGGTATGTGCAAAACTAATGGTTGTTAGTTTAGCAACGTGTGCTAAAAGCAACCAAGTGCTCTTTTGGTCATTGAAGTGATCTTTTGGCAAAATTTAGGTTTTCTTGTTTTTAAATGACACCTCCATCTTTACAGATATGTGATGGAGGGTTTCATGGGTGTGAGGAAATGCTTACACACACAGACGTATCTTATATGTTTGATAATCATAGCAGCTGCAAACATGATTATTTGAAGAGGATAGAGAGTAAGAGAACGAAGATAACAAATACATTTAAATGCAAAGAGTGGTTCAAACTCACAAACTTTCATCAGCAGTCATGTTCTGTGGTCTGAAAGAGAGTGGCTACTCTGAGTGCACACTGAAAAAAAAATGATTCAAAGATGATTCCTTGGATTTACTATACATATTTTTTAAGTTAAGTGGTTGTAAACAATTTATTTGGGCTGAATTTAAACAAACAAATTAAGTTGAACATTACTAAATTTAATTTGTGTTTAAATTCAACACGTTTGCAACTATTTTGCAGATAAGATTTTTTTCAGTGCACCATCGCATGAATCACCAGCTCCAAATGGTTGATTTGTTTTTTTTGTTTTTTATAACTTTTCATAAAAGACTGACAACAGTTTTCAACTTTAAATATATATATTTTTGTGATTGTACATTACATGCAATAAAAAAAAAAAAAAAAAATGTTAATGTAAGTCCAAAGTGTTTTTAGAATAGTTGGCTTTAGTAAACTTTAAAAAGGAAAAGTTCTGAATAAGAACTGAATATGCAACTCTCATCACTAATGTAAGGAGAAAATATATATTAAAGGGGTAGTGAGCTGGCTTTTTCATTATTTTATATATTGCTGCTGACGTTTAAAAAAATGTTGTGCTTCTGTTGACAACAACAGAAAAAAAATGCTCATTACGAGAAAAACACTTTAGTGGACACCTGCCTCAACAGTTTTAGGTCTTCGACAAGCTTACAGACATTTTCTTTAAATTACTGAAAATACTCATAATCTTTGACCATACAAAGAGATCATTCAATACTGTAATTAAAAAAAAAATAATATTTGCTAATAAAATCACAATAAAACCAATCTAAAAGAAAGAAAACCAAGAGCTGTGTTCTCTCATTGTCGAACGTTGTTGGTTGATCTTGAAATTTACTTCATAAAAAAAAGAAGATTTGTACTATACACCACTGTTTGAAGAAATTTCAGTAATTACATTAGTGTGAAGGGTTATTTAACAGTAATCACATGATTAGCATGGAAGTCACTTCTTGCATGCGTTACCCTTTGAATTGAACATTCTTTCAAACTGGAATCATGGCAGAAAATCCTGTCATGTCCACTTCATAGGGAACAAACCTCTGACACTGTAAGAGAAACACAAAATGCAAGCAGAGAATGTTTATCTAATTTCTGCACAACTTCAGTAGAAACCGACTCTTCTTGTTTGTTTTAGATCTTTACATTACATTGATGACATATGTGCCACTCAGTGTTTACAGGTTGAAAATGAAACATTTTACAAGTTAACATTTCAATTTCAATGATATAAAAAATATTCATTTCATTTTCCTTCGGCTTAGTCCCTTTATTAATCTGGGGTCGCCACAGCGGAATGAACCGCCAACTTATCCAGCATATGTTTTACGCAGCGGATGCCCTTCCAGTTGTAACCCATCACTGGGAAACATCCATACAAACCCATTCACACACATACACTACGGACAATTTAGCTTACCCAGTTCACCTATAGTGCATGTCTTTGGACTTGTGGGGAAAACTGGAGCACCCGGAGGAAACCCACGTGAACACGGGGAGAACATGCAAACTCCACACAGAAACGGCAACTGACCCAGCTGAGGCTCGAACCAGCGACCTTCTTGCTGTGAGGCGAACGTGCTACCCACTGCGCCACCGTGCAGCCCGATTAAAAAATGTCACATACAAATATATATACCCAGCTACAAATTTGACGTTCCCAGAACACCTGTCGGTGTTAAGGACGTTGTTTAGTAACGTTCCCAGAACGTTCTGAGAAGGTCACGATGTTGAGTTCTTTAAAGGTGTGGATGACGTTATTTGGGGGACCTTTACAGAACATTCAGAACGTTCTCAGAATGTTTAGGGGACCATACTTTATTGGAAAATATGACATTCTCATAACGTCCCTATTGGTGTTAAGGACGTTGTTTAGTAAAGTTCCCAGAACGTTCTGAGAAGGTCACAATGTGGAGTTCTTTAAAGGTGTGGGGGACGTTATTTTGGGGACCTTCACAGAACATTCAGGATGTTCTCAGGACGTTTAGGGGACCACTATTATAGGATCCCTCTAGGCCTCTACACTACATTTCCATAACGTTTTCAAAATCTTCAAGGGACCAACCTAGAATGTTATTTTCTTAGAGAGAGAGCTTAATCAATAAAATGTTATTAAAATTGGCTTTATTGGTAGAAAACAAAGCATTTGTCAAACAATTAAATTTTTTATATACTTTGTGTGTTTGTGTGCGTGTCTTTAGTCACTTTCTCTATCGTCCAGTTGTCTTTCTGCTGCCTGAAACAAAGCATAAAAAACAATATTTACAAATAAGTTCACTTACTTTGTATTAGCTTTTTTTTTAACTTTCAGGTGTATACAGTGGTGCTTGAGTCTAATAAAATATTTCAAAATTAATATATTTTGAATTTAGATCTATATCAATCTCCATATCTACATCCCACTTATCTTTTTTTAAAGAACTGCCACTCAAATATCTTTTCCTCATCACTGTCTGGCAGTCAGTCAAAAATTTACGTACATATAAAGATGTTCAGCAGCTCTAGAACATTTGGGCTCCTTTTAAGCTGCTGTTGAAAAAAAAAGAAAAAGAGATAAAAAAAAAAAAAACATGACTGAATAGGAGTTGTGTATCATGCCTGTACAAAATAAAATATATTAATTTAGGGCTTAAGAATGAATTAAGGTGTAAGGGATCGGTCAACAGTCTAAATATAAATATTTTTTAAATGTAAATCTTAAAATTTCATTTATGGCTGTAATGTAAAGCTGAATTTTCAGCATCATTACTCAAATCTTCAGGGCTCTATTTTAACGATCTAGGCGCAAAGTCTAAAGCGCAGGGCCCAAAAGCGTTAAGGGCGTGTCTGAATCTACTTTTGCTATTTTAAGGACGGAAAAATACGCTCTGCGCCGCGGCACATGACAGTCTAACAGGGTTGTGCTTATTCTCTTGATGAGTTATGGGTGTGTTTTGCGAATAAACCTATCAGAGTCTCATCTCCCATTCCCTTTAAGAGTCAGTTGTCGCACCATGGTGCATTTGCTATTTACATGGCAGACTTTGTAAGTGGAAAAACTGAACGCTTCACTAGCGAGAAAACAGTTAAACAGAGCATCTGCAGCATAAAGATAAAGAACGAGCCTCCTCCAATCGGCCTTTACTTTCTCTTTCTCTCTTTCATGGATAAGGAAACGGTGTTACGCACTCCACTGAAGACATCCATTAGCCTACATATTTTTTTTCGTCTGTTAAGCGCAAAAATTAGTTTCAAAACTATTTCTAAATTCAGTTTTAATTTCCAGCAAACGAATAAATGAGCAATAATAACGAAGTGTGGTCAAAAACTGAGTTATATCCAAACACGTGTCCTATGCCCCATATGGTCCAAAACCTGACAGGTGGACAAATCTAAGCTTGTTTTTAATAAAAAAAATATATAAATATGCATATAATAAATACTACTACTACTACTACTAATAATAATAATAATAATAATAACAACATTATACAAAAGCTGATCTATTGCACAGTCTATTTTAGTTCCTAAAATAGCAACGCGCCAACAATGCGCCTTAACACACCTCTTTTCTAGACTGGAACACCCATGAGTCCAGAAAGTGGCGCAAATGGATTTGCTATTTAAACAACGTGGTGCAAAACAGGAAAATTAGGGTTGCGCTGGTCTAAAAATAGCAACACATCGCAGCAAACACATCTTGCGCCTTACTGCGCCGGGTTGTATGTGATAGGGCCCTCAGCGTCACTTGATCCTTCAGAAATCATTCTAAGATGATGATTTACAAATAAAACAATGTAAACCAGAAACATTACTTGATCAGCAGCAAATTATGAATATTACACTTCTAAAAAATCATGTGACACTGAAAACTGGAGTACTGATGCTTTAAATTCAGCTTTGATAACAGCAATGTAATGTTTTTGTACTCACTTATGTTTGGATGTCAAAACCTTCTTGGTAACTGCAATAAAGACATGTAATGATAATATAGGGATTTGTTTTGAAAAAATGCACATTAATTGATTTAATAAGTTTTCTTGTCTTACCCATGTTTCCTCCATCTCTGTTATCAGCTCCCTTCAGATTTTTAGAAATATCTTCTATTCTGTTGTGCGGGTAATTGTGTCAGTCCTGTAATCACAAAGCACTTTTTTAAAATCAATTTTGGTTTAACGTTACTGTGAAATATCAAAGTATGTACTAACGTTCCTGCTGAAAACAACAGGTTAAAACAGTCTAAGCTGGTTGGCTGGTTTTAGATGGTCAGGCTGGAAATTGCCAGCTAAAACCAGCCAACCACCTTAGGCTGGTTTAAGCTGTTTTTTCACAAGGGCTTTTAATTCGTTTTTCTTGACAGTACAGCACTTATTTAGGCTAAATATACTAGACTACCTCCAATTAAACATTGACAAAAACTCTCATCTACACATAAAGATGTAATTAAAAGCCAAAACTTTTATAAGCAAGAGCTCAGTAACATTAGCCTAACGCTAACGTTACCTCTGCTAAGACGCTAACAAACTTTTTCCAGACTCTAACCATCTCTATAAAATAAATATTCAACAGAAATTTGTCAATTGCCAGAAAGAAAAGAGGCGGGAACAGTTGTATGTAATATTTGCGTGCTTTTAGGGACTAAACTTACCACAAATTGGCGAAAACAGCCGCATGAGAAGTTTTGTTGACTGCCAGATTGAGTGCCGTTGCTTAGGGGTGGGGAGTCGACTCCAAAAGAGTCGATTCCTCGATTCACAATGGACCTAGTGATGGAATCGACTCAAAGACAGGAATCGATTGCCAGAGACGAATCTGTTTTTTTTATTATTATTATATAATAGCCAGTGCTTGTGGTCGCAAAATTCAAAATTAGTGCTATAGAATTATAGCACTATAGAATTAGTGCTGTGGGATGAAGTTTGCTTTCACTCCTTTTTGCATTTTAGCCTGTGATGTCAAGTTTGCTGTGTTATAAATTAAATGTAGCTATATGTGTGTGTGTTAGTAAATTTGGAGTGTATCGGCATCTTACATAAACGCTGCAGGTAAAATTATGATGTTATGTTATTGGCTGCTGCTATGCTCAAGTAAAAAAATTATTAATTAATTATTTAATTAATCTGACCAAAACAGAACCTCCTCCTAAAGTTATATTGAAAATGTTATTATATGACAAAAAGAGGACCATGTGGAAACGTTCTGTTAACATCAGAAAAGTTATCTTTGTAACGAAGGTTATCGCGGCTAAAGTTGAATAAAAGACGACAGCACTGTTTGTGAAAGCGTGAGACCAGACTGTGATCTGCGCTTCGTCATGCAAAGGTTTTTTTCAGTGTTCCTAGCTGCTAGAGTGACGCAGTTAGAGTGAAGGCCACTGAAGCTGTGAGTACGTTTTTGAGTGCAAATATCCTTGTAATTTGCAAACATTTCCTGCCTGTCTTTAGTTTTTGTTTGGCATTTGGCTATCCTTACATTTTTGCAAGTGAGAAATTGTGTCATAGACTAACTACAGCACTGCTCACTTGTTTTTCTACGCTTAAGCTCGTGATCGAGCACGTGAGACTGAAATGGCTGCAGGATAATGTAATACAGAACGACAAAAGTTTAATTAGTAGTTCAAAATAGTTTTTTTATATTCCCTGTAATCTAAGTGACATATCTCTCTGATTCATCTCAAGTTTTTTTTTACACACTTTAAATTGGGAAAATTTCAAGAGACTGAGTGAATTTTTGTATTTTTATTTCATGGAAGTCAATGCCTATTGTTGTTCTAAACTCATCCTAACATTTCAACGCACCCCACATCGAGACAACGCACCCTAAATATTTTTGAGGACTGGTATTTTTTTTCTTTTTCATTTTTTTTGTTTTGTTTTGTTTGCATCTGAACTGAAAGTGTGAATTGTGGTGAGTGAATTGGGCCACAAAACAAAGTGAACTGTGAGTAAACTTCTAAAGGGACTGCTCATTTAAGTGTCTATTACATTATGTATATTTTGGATTTCTTCACTTTTGGGGTTTGTAAATGTAAATGGCTGTTTAGGAATTTGTCATAAGTGTGACTGAAAGGTGAATTGTATAGGGATTTTAAATTTTCTTAAAGGGTTTGTTGTAAGGTATCTTAATCCAAATATTTAAACTGTTGAAATTGGAGGTTATTGTGTGAAATTTAGGAAGTACACAGAGACTGCAAATTTAATTTACTTTTATTGGGTTACACAAATAAGACACATACACATAAACACAACTTAAAATAAATATTTAAATTATTTTATACTAATTGGTAGTGTATTTTTCTTTGAGCTGTCAGGTAGTAGGGGAGTCTCCCTCACTTTATTAGATTCAGTGAGGATTGAACATATTTGCAAGTCTCGCATATGTAATTTATCTTCAGGAAGCTACCGTGTATAACAGACTGTAACTAAAGCCCAACCTTACTGTTTCTTTAGTGTTTTGACAAAATAAGGTGAGCAACCTCATACACCCATTTGTGTGTAAGGAGACTTAAAGAAAAATTGGAAAGTGAGGACAAAGATCCTTTGCATATTCAAATTTCCACGGCAGCTCTAATTGACTGTCCCCTACAAATTAAGCAGGAAATATTCCTGCGTCACAAAACTGGCGTCACGAACAGGATACAAACCAGACATAGTTAAGTAGTCACACGTTCTCCAGGTCTCAAGTTATCATAGCGCAAGATGTCTGAACTGAAAGAATTGAGAAAAGAAATGGATGCAGAGGAGGTTTTCTGAGCTGGCTGGGGCATTAGACCAGGCCAGGGCAGTGCAGAGAGAAGCCCTATCCCTTGCAAAAGTTGTAATTGAATTCACTGGGAGAAAACCAGGGGAGCTGAGTGTTGAAGAATGGGTGGCATCGATGAAGTCATGAAAGTGCCCACTGAGGACTGGGTTGAGCTGGTAAAACAGCACCTAAAAGATAAAGCCAAAGCCACAGTAAAGTTTATGATGGAAGGGAAAGAGGAGTCGGCTGAAAATATCTTTGAAGTTCTCCTTGAGACCTATGGTGATAAAGTGCCTATTGGTACAAGGCTCAAAGACTTTTATGACCTTGCTCAAAATGCAGGAGAAACGATATGCTCCTATGCCTATGATCTTCGGGAAAGGCTTAGTTGTGTTCAACGCAGAGAGCCAGGAAGGGTGCTGAAAACGTTCTGAAAGAGCAGTTGCTGCTTGGCCTAAGAGATGACTTCTTGCGTCGGGAGATGAAACGCAGGGTTAAGGCAGAGCCAAATATGAGTTTTGTGGAGCTGATGCAAGCAGAATTTACCTGGTCAGAAGAGGAGGAAGCGCAGCCTGCTAGTAATATACAGGTCAATACTCGTGCTAGAGGGGTTGTGAATGCAGCTGCAGGGCAGGATACTCACTCTACTATGTCGTTGGAGAAACTGCATGAGGAGATCAAGAAAATAGCTGCTCGTCAGGAAGAACTATATCAAGTTGTGCATTCAAAAGAGTGGAATAGACCACAGCAGAGTTGTCTAAAAAACAGCCATTAAAAGACAGTGAAGGGGGCTATATTTATTACTCCTGTGGATAACCCGGACACACCAGTCGCCGTTTGTCCACAAAGTGCCAAGCCAGTAAGGGAACTAGCTCCATCACAAAGTACAATGGAGTCAGCTGTTGTTAGAGGAAATGACTCAGGAGCTGCTGTAGAGAACAACTTTGCAACCTGCAGTTGGAACAACTTTGCCGAAAGGACTCCTGGTGGCTCACGTTCTTGCTAAAACAGACGGTGGAAAAGTTCCTCTGCGTATGGTAAACTTGAGTGAAAGGACTGTTAGACTTGCACCCCGATCTTGAGTGGCATCTATTTATAAGCCAAAGGAGGTGGTCACATAGGATGTGCTTGAGTTTGAAGAAGATGATGGTATACTCCATGTTAAGGAATTACAACAAGTCAAGTTGGAGGATGAGAACTTACTCGTGCATCCTCCAGTGCATGTTCAAGTGAACTATGAAGGCCTCACACTAGCACAATGTGAAAGATTCACTGAGTTGTTATTAAAGCACAGAGATGTCTTTTTGACGAATGACCAAGATTATGGTTACACCACAACTGTGGTGCATGATATTCCAACTGGTGAAGCAACTCCGATAAAACAGCGACATCGTAGGGTGCCACCGCAGATATTTCAAGAGGTCTAAAGACATGTCCAAGGCCTAGTATCCCAAGGAATCCTTAAAGAGAGCAGTAGCCCATGGGCATCACCGGCAGTTATTGTTATGAAGAAAGATGGCAGTGTGCGGTTCTACTGTGATTATCGGAAGCTGAACACAGTGACATGCAAGGATGCGTATCCGCTTCCAAGAGTGGACGAGTCATTGGATGCATTAGGCAATGCTAAACTATTCTCCACTTTGGATTTGACTGCTGGGTATTTATTTCCAGGTGGCTCTAAGTGAGAAGGATCGGGAGAAGACAACTGTCACCGCCTTATGTGGCCTGTTTGAGTGGACCAGAATGCCCTTCGGGTTGTGCAACGCCCCGGCCACCATTCAGCGCCTAATGGGTGTGGTGCTTGGTGACTAGTCATTTGACATCCTTCTGGTCTACCTGGATAATATTATCATCTTTTCCAGGGATTTTGAAAGTCATTGTGAGAGGTTAGAACTTGTCTTTAATCGTCTCAAGCAGCATGGTTTAAAGTTAAAGCCAAGCAAGTGCTTTCTTCTTAGGCCTGAGGTGAAGTTTTTGGGGAACCAGATCTCTGAACTGGGCATAGAAGGGACAATGAAAAGGTTAAAGTGTTGGACATGTGGCCTGTTCCCAGGAATGTGAGAGAAGTCAGACAAGTGCTTGGATTTTTAAGCTACTACCAAAGATTTGTCCCAAGGTTTGCTCAAATTGCCAAGCCACTACATGCTCTGATAAGTGAAGAAAAAGTGAACAAGTCCCCAGGAACATTCACATGGAGCCCAGGATGTCAGATTGCCTTGAATGAATTAAAAGGGCATTTAATGTCACCCCCTATCCTGGTATATCCCGACTTCAGTAAGCCCTTTATACTCACTACAGATGGAAGCTGTCATGGACTGGGAGCTGTTCTTAACCAGAAACAGGAAGGGCTTGAACGTGAGGTGGCCTCCAGAAAAGAAGAGAGATTGGAAGACTTACCTCCCAGAGCTTAAAATGGCTATTCCCCATTTTATTTAATGTTTGGAAGGGATGCACGTATACCAATGGATATTATGGGAGAAAACAGGTTAGAAAAGGATGAAGTGAATAACCTAGATGACTGGGTGAAGGGACATCACACAAGGTTGAAGACAGCTGTGGAGATTGCAAACACTGCATCTCAAGAGGCCTCCAGGAGAAGAAAGAGGATGTATGACCGCAGGTCATTTGGAGCTTTTGTGAGACCTGGAGATCGGGTGCTACTGCGCAATCATAAATACTGTGGTAGAAATAAAATACAGGATAAATGGGAGAGCACACCATACATTGTGTTAAAGCAAAACCATGCAGACACACCTGTACTTACCATTAAGCCAGAAAAGGGTAGTTCTACAAAAGTAGTACACCGAGATCAGCTGTGGCACTGTTTGTTTGTCTCACCTACTAGACAACGTGCACAACGGCACAATAGGAGAGACAAAACGGTAGTAGACACAGATAGGTCTGACATTGTCTGCTTTCCTGAAACCTTACCTCACTTCAGTCACCATGCACACACAGGGGTGGGTCGAAGTAAATAAGAGGAAGTAGAATTGGGTGATGGTAATGAAAATCAGGATACAGTAGCCAACTCAGAATTGAGAGTACAAGATGTGTGATGTGATGAAGATACTGATGTGTCAGAAGTTGAACAAGAAAGTATTCCTGAGCTTAGATGATCTCAGAGGCAAAACAAAGGTATCTTACCAGTGAGGTACAGGAGTGACTAAGTTATATATGTGTAATGTGATGTTCTAACATGTTGTTTTGTGTTTCAGAGATAAACCTGCTGGAGATGTCACTGGAATGGCAGGGTTTAGCAGGGGGGAATGTGACAGATGTATATATACATTATCTTGAATGGTTTTTTGGGTACTTTTATTTTGGCGAGGGATCTCTGTGTTTTCTTGCGGTTCCGGAAGAGCGTGAGAGAAAGAGACAAAGATGAGCACGGTGTCTGAGTGCGTCACGGAAGAAGAGTGTGGTGTCGTGTTCGAAAAGCTGTTTGATAAAGTGCTTCAGCGGAAGATTATCACGACTAAAGTTGAATAAAGGACGACAGCACTGTCTGTGAAAGCGTGAGACCGGACTGTGATCCATGTTTGTTGTGCAAAGTTTTTTTTTCAGTGTTCCTAGCTACTAGAGTGACACAGTTAGAGTGAAGGCCACTGAAGCTGTGAGTTTTACGTTTTTGAGTGCAAATATCCTTGTAATTTACAAACGTTCCCTGCCTGTCTTTAGTTTTTGTTTGGCATTTTGCGATCCTTACATTTTTGCGAGTGAGAAATTGTGTCAGAGACTAACTACAGCACTGCTCACGTGTTTTTCTACACTTCTGCTTGTGATCGAGCACATGAGACTGAAATGGCTGCAGGATGATGTAATACGGAATGACGAAAGTTTGATTAGTAGTTCAAAGCAGTTTTTATATATATATATATATATATATACCCTGCCATCTAAGTGACATCTCTCTTTGACTCATCTCAAGTTTATTTTTTTATACACACTTTAAATTGGGAAAATTTCAATTTGGGAAAGAGTCAATTTTTGTATTTTTATTTCTTGGAAGTCAACGCCTATTGTTGTTGTAAACTCATCTTAACATTGCAACGCACCCCATGTCGAGACAACCCACCCTAAATATTTTTGAGGTTTTTTTTTTGTTTTGTTTTGTTTTATTAAACTTTAACAACCTGGTAGCAAGGATCTTTTACTGTTAAAGTGACCGTTTCTGTGAGGCAGACAAAGACATTGCAATGTGGCTATAAAGTGATTTATTGACTAGCATAACATATAACAAACAAATGTACAAGGAACAAAAACATAGAACAGCGAGGAAAATGGTGAGCTTAGATAAAAGAATGGCAAATCTATATCAGTCCCACACGACTATTAAGAACCACCAAGACTAAAAACACCTTTTTGATAAAGGGGCACAGCTTAAAAAATGCATGACTAATACCTGCATTTCTGAGTCTTTCTCTCTCTTCGTATGATTTTCTCAGATGCTTTGAAGTAGGGAAGTCCTTTTGTCATTTGCGTGGAGTTTGCGGTGTAGATTGTAGGATACGTTATAGTTATAGATATAAGTTATAGTTATAGATATAAGATATAGTTTGCCAGAAAATAAGAAACGTGGACTCAGGCGAGTCACTCGTGTACAGAAAAGGGGTCTTCCCTGGTGTTGTTTCTTCTGGAGCCCTTGTGCCAGGATTTTGGGGTGTAGATGGGTTTTAACTATTGGTCAAGTCACTCCCAGTCTCTCTTGACTGACAAATGGCATGAGAGGAAAAGTTGTGCGGGAAACTGTCTTTGTTCCTCCTCGTTGGTCTGTGCCGTCTGAAGACACACAGACAGACTTTAACTATATAAAATTACACCAAGCATACAAGTTATCATCCTATGTCCTAGATCATGAGCTGTAGAATTATGTACAGAGCAGAATGATATCAAACATGATTGTTTAAACCTACATTAAGCAGAATGTATGCATTTCTACATTATATAACACCATAATAAGTCTATTGGTGCATGCATATCATATTTTAACTACTTTTGCTATAGAACAGAACGTATAGATTTGAACAATGAGGTTAGGAGAAAACCTTGTTGGTTGGGACCGAAGATTGGTTGGGTTGGAGGTGATCCTCCATTGGTCTCTATTCTTGGATCAACTGGTTGTGATTTCATTTCGCTCAGCGTTGGTGCGGTTTCTCCATGTTCTCCCCCCTTTTCGATCTTGCGCTTGAAAGCTCAGGGGAGGGCAGCAGTGCACTTGTTCCGGAATGAGTGATGGGTTAATGGAGTTGTAAGGTTGCAGTGGTTCTCTGGTGAGACAGAGATACAGAGTCGTGGCAGCATCCTGTGTAGAAGAGGCAGAGAGAGGGGGAATCGGTGTCAGTGAGGGCTGTGCTTGGTTGAACGTTTCACCATGACATCGGTTGTGGGGTCTCTTCCTCCCTTTCCTGGCCTGTAGCCAAATGTCTGATTGTGATGAACAGATTTAAAGGTTGGCTGGTATGCAGTTGAGCATGTACTCCCATGGTCTGGGCTGTGTCATCAGGTGCTGGGAGCCATTCTTCCTACTTGGTGGACTGGCATATAAAAGTGAGAAGAAAAAAAGGTTCCGCCCGATCCATTTGGATGTCTGACCATGGGTAGGTGGTTCCTCTGTGTTGCAGTGGTGCTTGTGAATCGAGTTTGTATGTCTTGACGTATGCTGGGTCAGTATGCCAGTTGTTTCAGTGCATTGTACATGACTTTTGTGCCATGGTGGCCAGAGTATGGTGCATCGTGGGCATACATTAGTATCACCACCTCTGTTTTTACTGTTGATATTTGGCACCAGTTAATCAGGAAGGGACGACTTTGTTGACTCGGATGGAAACGCTGCTTTATTTGCATATCTTTTATGCGATATTCCAGATTTGCACATACATTTAATTCGCATTTTTGGATGGAAACATAGCTATTGCCTATATTTCAGTCACACAAAGAACAAAGTCACGAGAATAGCTTGTCCTTTTTTTTAAATAAATAATTAGCTTAAATTCACTGACCTTTGACAGGGACATGTACTGTAACTAGATTAATGGGATTATTACTCGTTCTAAAAACAATTTTTTTAGTACTCTAAATGTCATATCAACCTCTACCACTTGATTAATAAAAAAGGCAGACACACAAGTGCACTTTTAAATCTATAAAAAAACTCAATTTTAGAACCTTATCTTAAACTGATAAACGTGTGTAACAGTGGGAACCTTAAATGAAACATTTCCACTGAACATTAAGTTAAGGTTATATGCATTCTTGTTTTGTCAAATTTGTTATAGAAACTATGCAGTAGCCTATTTTATGTAATTTAATGCAATTACATCTGAAATAACTTCACAATTACGGCCAATTCCCCACTTTTTCAAGTGAAAAGTCAATAAACGTCACACATTACATTACTTTTTTTGTTATACTTAAATATATAAATACTTTAAATGTAAACTATAACTTTGCATGAGCACATCAAGTTCAGCTGGAGAAAGAAACGCTGATCTCTTTTTTTAGATGTTACCATGGTGACTCATAATATCTGCACTCCATTGACATTGCCTTTTTATAGTCGCTGTGTGGGCGCTTAACTCTGAATTAGTCTACTCAAAGTTGATTGACCTAACTCAGACCAGCTATACTGAAGCCGAAAACCAAGTTAATCTCTCGGTAAGTCAACTCAGATATCTAACAAATCCATTCTTGCACATACACTTTTTAATACAGATTTTTTCATTATTTTGGGGGGGCCAACGATCAATTTCTTCATCTATACCAGTATTACAATCCCGCCCAAAATTAATAGTTGCATAAGGAAATTTAGAACTTATTTGATTAATTTTACTCTCAATTGTTGTAAACAAATGATTATTATTTTGCTTATTATTTGTGGCATAAACATTTACTTTAATAAATTGGGAAAGATCTATACTAACATGTAACATTATCCATCTCCTTTCAGTATGTATTTGCTTACTGTGAATTTGACCTTTAAATTTATCTTTTAATATGAGTACCCCAACAGATTGGTTAGTACCAAATGAAAACCAAACATCATTCCCCCACTGACTCCTCCAAAAATGTACATCTGCTTTACAAGCACGAGACTCCTGAATGAAATAAAAATCTGCACTTTTACTCTGACAAAACAAAAATAAAGATTTCCCTTTTAACTGATTTCTTATACCTCTGGCATTAATCGAAAAAATTGAAATTGACATGAACAATAACCAATTAACAAATTAACATTAGCTCAGTGCTCTTAATAAGAACATAAGGTGTCACCCACTGTAGCTACTTGTTGCATTTATCAACAATAAGTGCATGGACCCATCTTCTCTTAATTTCAGCAGTAATTCAAAAAGCCATATAAAACAAATTAACAGTTAATATCTCAAGTCTCTGACTAATGTTGAAGAAATTTGAAGCCACTAAATGTTCATCCTGGTGATTTCTTTTACGTTCACAAATGATTTGTTACCTACCAGGAAAGCCTTCTCCCCATTTTTCCTGACAAACGGCCACAGACGAGCATGCGTTGCCCTGTTACCTGAAGATTCGTGCTTTTGAGGAACTCGTTATTCTTGGTGCCCTTCCAGAAAGTGTCTCTTGCTGATCTAGATGTAAATCTCACGATCACTGGCCTTGGAAACTTGTTCTATCCTGCGCTGTCTATTCTTCCAATAAGATGAGCCACATCTACCACTACTCAGATTCTTCTCCATCGCTGCCTGGAATTACTGCACGGCAAATTGTTTCCACTTTTGCTTTGACGTTTTCCTCCCGCTCTTCATTCATTCCATAGATACGAAGATTGTACCGACTGCTATACCCATCCGCATCGTTTACTTTTTACTCCATTTCACTGTCTTGTATTTCAGCCAAAGAAGGTTCAGAATTTACTTGTATCTGTTCATTGCGTGCTTTCTTGGAAAGTTTATTTTTTATTTTTTATTCAGTGTATTGGGGCTAGAGTCACACATCCCATTACTATCCTTATAAGCTTTGCAGGAGTATGAGTGTATGTTTTGGATAACTCTCTTATCTTTGAAAGTAGCTCCATTTCTTCCACGGTACACAGTTCACTCGTCGAGTTTGTCTCAATGTTATACATTCAGTTCCGAAATATGCACTTAACAACAAAAACACACTAGTAAAATCCTACTTGTAAATTATATACATCCGGTAACCAAATATTATGGCCATTGTGTTACATAATCATTTCTAACTGTGTGTGACAATTTATAACGTTCTTCAAAAGCTCAACACAACCGATCTCTCCGCTCTCTCCATCTTGTCCTGTCTAGCCGCTAGCTTTGTTTACCTGGTCTGTGACATGGGCAGCATCATAAGTTTGCACTGGAAAGGCGGGTTTTGTTGCTTTCCGGAGTTGTGGCTGCATCATTCATGCATGGCGTGCGCATGAGATGCGTGAGTGATAAGCCAATGAGCACTCAGGGATGCTGCGCTAGTGGTTTCATTCATAAATTGACCTCAGCTCACTTCACAGACGGTTGTAAAAGTCCATTTATTAGCCCAATGACAAAACTAACAGCATGGTCGAAGGTTAAATGTGCGATAATCTGTGATAAGATGTCACAGAGTAATTTTACTCTCAGACTTTTGGGAGTCAGAACTCATAAAAGTAATTTTAGTAGTAAAACATATCAACTCTGAGCAGTACTTAAGTTTAACCTACAACCCCTGGATGTTACAGCATAAAAATTCCATAATAGATTTGCAGATATTTAAGAAACATGCTTAGTGAACATTCTTGTTTATCTGAAAAATAATTATAAAGTCAGTTATTCTGTTTTGAAAATGCCTGTTAGGTGCCGGAACGTCTGTCTTAGTTTAGTCCCAGTTTAGCCAATTATATTTCAGCACCCCGCGTTGCCTTGGTGGAAAATAGCGTATTTCATTAATTCAGTCATAAAGGCTCTCAAAGTGTCTCAGAAACAGTCTCTGAAATGCTTCTTCTATGTCCAGGTCTTTAACTTCTCTGATGAATCAAATAGGTTGTGTGGACCCTTGGCGCTTCTATCATCCATCTGACAAGGTATTCTCTTTCTTTTCTAGTGTAGACCATGTTTACTCACATATTGATTTCTTCTTTCTTGACAAGGCCCTACTTTCTTCTGTGACTTTATCCGATTACTCAGCTATTGTAATCTCCAATCACGCCCCACATATGTTAAAAATTCTAATCATAATTATAATTATAATTCTAAAAATCTATCTGTCCCGCCCCTATGACCCGTCCTCCTTAGAAACCTGATACAGGACTTTTGGCTAGCAATGATTTCTGTAAGTTTATTTAAAAAATATACCTCAAACACACTTGTCAGATCAGAAAGAATCAGAAAGAGCTTTATTGCCAGGTATGTTCACACATACGAGGAATTTGTTTTCATGACAAAGCTTCTACAGTGCAACAGAATTACAGAGACAGGACTATAATAAATATATTTAAAAAATAAAAGTAAATAGTGAATGCCACAATGCTGTCCATGATGCTCAGTGGGGGGAGAGCAGGGGGGTTTCTCCTGAAGTCCACTATCATCTCCACTGTTTTGAGCGTGTTCAGCTCCATCTTGTTGTGACTGCACCAGACAGCCAGCTCCTTAACCTCTTGTCTGTAAGCAGACTCGTCACCGTCCTGAATGAGTCCATAAATGTGGTGTCGTCTGCAAACTTCAGGAGCTTAACAGAGGGGTCCTCTGAAGTGCAGTCATTTGAGTACAGGGAGAAGAGCAGACGGGAGAGGACACACCCCTGGGGTGCGCCAGTGCTGATTGTGCGGGTACTGGATGAAAATTTTCCCAGCTTTCCCAGCTGCTGCCTGTCCTTTAGGAAGCTGTTGATCCACTGACAGACAGAGTTGGGTACGGAGAGCTGAGTTAATTTGGGCTGGATACGTTTTGGGATGATAGTGTTAAAAGCCGAGCTTAAGTCAACAAACAAGATCCTCACATAGGTCCCTGGTCTGTCTAGGTGTTACAGAACATAATGCAGTCCCATATTGACTGCATCATCCACAGACCTGTTTGCTCTGTAGGCAAACTGATGAGAGTCCAGTGAGAGTTCAGTGATGTCCTTCTGGTGTGCCAGCACCAATTTTTCAAAAGACTTCATGACCACAGAAGTTAGCGCCTGTAGTCATTTAGTCCTGTAAGTTTGGGTGAAGATGGGGGCCAGTTGGTCAGCACAGGATTTTAGACAGGCTGGTGTTACAAAATCTGGGCCAGGTGCTTTTTTCCTCTTCTGTTTTCGGAAAACCTGGCACACATCATCTTCACTGATCTGAAGTGTAGGTGTGGGGGAGACGGGGGGTGGTGGATGTGTTAATGGTGGTGTGAAGAGCAGTTCAGAGTGGGTGTGGGGTGTTTTCTCAAACCTGCAGTAAAAACTCATTCAGGTCGTTTGCAAGTCATTTGTTGTCTACAGTGCTGGGGGATGGTGTCTTATAGTTTGTGATATTTTTCACACGGATGCTGAGTCGCTGGAAGAGAACTGACTCCTTAGTTTCTCAGAATAATTCCTTTTTGCCACTCTGATCTCCTTTTTCAGTGTGTATTTGGCCTGCTTATAAAAGGTCCTCTTCCCCTTTCTTTAAGCAACCTCCTTGGCCTGACGTAGCTGTCTGAGTTTTACAGTGAACCATCTTCACTGTAAAATGTTCTTTTCTTCACAATTTAAAAATCCCTTCCATTGATATAAACACTGCAAAGATATTAGATGAACCGATCATATTAGAAGAAATTACATTTACATTTACATTTAGTCATTTAGCTGACGCTTTTATCCAAAGCGACTTACAATTGAGGTTCACAAAAGAAGCAATCAGTACAAGAGGAAACAAAGCATACATAAGTGAAATCGGACTAGTCTTGATTAGGTAAAACACAATATATGAGCTAAGTGCAGTCAAGTTGTTTTTTTTTTTTTGTAGGTCAGGTGTAGACGGAAGAGATGAGTTTTAAGGCGATTTTTAAAGATGGACACAGAGTCTGCCAAACGTGTTGTAAGAGGCAGATCGTTCCACCATCGTGGGACCGATTCAGAGAAAGTGCGGGAGAGTGATTTCTTACCTTTTTGGGACGGCACCATGAGACGACGCTCGTTAGCAGAGCGCAGTGATCTGGAGGGTAAATATGTCTGTATTAGTGAGTGAAGGTAGGCGGGTGCTAAACCTGTGGTGGTCTTGTAGGATATGAGCAGAGCTTTGAATTCGATGCGGGCGGCTATAGGGAGCCAATGTAACCTGACAAAGAGGGGTGTTACATGCGCTCTTTTCGGTTCCTTGAAGACCACTCTTGCCGCCGCATTCTGTATCATCTGTAGAGGTTTGATAGTGCAGGCCGGGAGTCCAGCGAGTAAAGCATTGCAGTAATCCAGCCTGGACAGGACCAGAGCTTGTACCAGGATTTGTGCAGCATGCTCTGAGAGAAAAGGTCTGATCTTCCTAATGTTGTAGAGAAGGAATCTGCAGGACCTGGCAGTGTTGGCAATATGATCTGTGAAGGTTAGCTGGTCATTGATTATTACTCCCAAGTTTTTGGCTGTTCTGGAGGGTGCAATGGTCGATGATCCCAGTTGAACAGAGAGGTTGTGACGGATCTTAGGGTTGGCGGAGATGACGAGAAGTTCAGTTTTCGTAAGGTTAAGCTGTAGGTGATGGTTCCTCATCCAGAGCGAGATGTCACTCAGGCATGCCGAGACGCGTGCTGAAACCGATTGATCATCAGGATGGAACGCAAGGTGAAGCTGCGTATCGTCTGCATAGCAGTGATAGGAAAAGCCATGCTTTTGAATGACGGATCCCAATGATGTCATGTAGATCGAGAAGAGCAGCGGTCCGAGCACTGAGCCCTGAGGGACACCGGTCTTGAGATGTTGCGATTCCGAGACTTCACCTTTCCACTATACCCTGAAGGACCTGCCTGAGAGGTAAGACTGGTACCACTGGAAAGCTGTATCAGAGATTCCCAAGGTCTTGAGGGTCGAAAGGAGTATACAATGGTTAACCGTGTCAAAAGCAGCTGAAAGATCCAGCAGGATGAGGACCGATGACTTAGAGGCTGCCCTAGCCAGTCTTAGGTCTTCAACAACCGAGAGCAGTGCGGTCTCCGTGGAGTGGTTCCTCTTAAAGCCTGACTGCTTGCTGTCCAGGAGGTTGTTCTGAGTAAGGAAGGATGAGAGTTGGTCAAAGACGACACGCTCCAGAGTCTTTCCAATGAAGGGCAAGAGAGATACCGGTCTGT
The DNA here is from genome assembly GCA_903798115.1 of Danio jaintianensis. Classification (NCBI taxonomy): domain Eukaryota; kingdom Metazoa; phylum Chordata; class Actinopteri; order Cypriniformes; family Danionidae; genus Danio; species Danio jaintianensis. The sequence continues at coordinate 12,859,803 of CAIGQV010018127.1, forward strand.
AGTTTTCTAGAAGTGCAGGATTAAGAGAGGGTTTCTTTAGGAGCGGGGTGATGCGAGCCTCCTTAAAGGCTGTAGGAAATGTACCAGAGTTTAGAGATGAGTTGATGATGTGTGTGAGTGCAGGGACGACCGATGGAGAGATAGCCTGAAGTAGATGGGTGGGGATAGGATCCAGCGGGCAGGTAGTCGGGTGGTTGGAGGCAATGATCTTTGCAATGTCGTCCTCCGTTAGTGCAGAGAACGAGGGGAGCGAGGTCTCAGGAGTCGGAGCGTGGTCCATCTGAGGCGGAGCAGTGAACTGACTGCTGATGGTGGTGGTCTTCTGTACAAATAAGGAAGCAAAATCATCAGCCATCAAGTCCGAGGAGGCAGGAGGGGTAGGAGGATAAAGAAGAGCAGAGAAGGTTTTGAAGAGAGTCCGAGAGTCAGGTGAATTGTTGATTCGAGTATGGTAGAACTGAGTCTTGGCCGCTGAGACGTCAGTAGAAATAGAAGAGAGGAGCGACTGATAGAGAGAGAGGTCAGCAGGATTGTTAGATTTGTGCCACTTTCTCTCAGCAGATCTGAGCCTGGATCTGTGTTTACGGAGAACATCAGATAGCCACGGAGCAGAGGGGGTAGCACGAGCCGCTCGAGAGACGAGTGGACACAAACCATCTAGACAGGATGTTAGTGTGGAGCATAGAGAGTCAGTGGCACTGTCAGTGTTTAGTAGAGCGAGCTGGTCAGGTGGGGGGAGCATAGAAGAGACAGCAGAGGATAGGGTGTGAGGAGAGAGCGTGCGTAGGTTGCGTCGGAAGGTTACAAGCGAGGAAGGAGGTGTCGTGTCGGGTGCGGTGAGGTCGAGATCAAGAGTGACAAGGAAGTGATCAGATGTATGCAGCGGGGTTACCCGAGTGTGATGAGTGGAGCAGTAGCGTGTGTAGATGAGATCAAGTTGGTTACCAGATTTGTGGGTTGCAGGCGTAGCAAGTCGCTTAAGGTCAAACGTTGCGGTCGGGTTGTTGAAGTTAGCAGCTGATGATTTTTCAAGGTGGATGTTGAAGTCTCCAAGTACCACAAGAGGGTTGCCATCTTCAGGAAAAAAGGACATGAGGACATCGAACTCCTCCAAGAATTGTCCAAGCTGACCTGGGGGGCGGTAGATGACTACAAAAGTAATTCTAACAGGATGAATAATATCTACCACATGCGATTCAAAGGAGGTGTTGTCACATGAGGGTGCAAGTTGTTTGAACCTCCATTCGTTTGGGATGAGAAGACCGGTTCCCCCACCTCTACCAGATGTACGGGAGCTGTGGGAGAAAGTGTAGTTATTGGAGAGGGCAGCCGGGGTGGCATTGTCCTCTGGTTTGATCCAGGTTTCAGTAAGTGCTAAAATAGAGAGACCAGAGTGTTTAGCCATGGCCGGAATAAAGTCTGCCTTGTTGACAGCAGATTGGCAGTTCCATAAGCCTATGGGAATAGAAAGTGCACTGGATGCAGATGTATGAATAGTAATCAAATTAGCAGTGTTGCGTCGTCTACGACGTGATCCAAAAGATTTATGAATGTTATAGACAGTAGGAATTTGAAAACACATGGTTAATGCTAAGAATAACGCGAGAGAAAGTAAATGAAAGAAATAAGGCTAGATACACAGATAAGAGCTAGATAGAACTAAATACAAATCAAAGTGCGATACTCAAGTGCCCTGTCTGTGTCCCTGTTCGGTGGAATCGCGCAGGTAAAGTCGCAGGTCTTTACTCTCTTCGGTCTTCACGCGATGAGGGCTGCACACGACCGCTGCCGCGGTGCTATTCACACTTAAATACTTCCTGATTCACGTGTCTGAATTCAGCAGGACACGCCTTCTATCCCCAGTATAATAACACAACGAAACTAACACTATAGCAAGCGTGAGTAGCGCGGATTTAACACGTGAAAACGCCGGTAGTAACAATCAAGGCAGATACTGTGTGAAACTAAACAAGGCTAGAAACAATAACACTTACTAGGATCTGTACACTCTTGTTGCTAAGATGCTTCTTAATAACTATATTAACCTAATGCAATCCAATAAAGTTCCAGGGTCAGACAAATTCCCTCTAAATTTTTACAATTAATTTTTAACCCCCTTTAATTAATTTTTAACCCCCTTATTGTTTAATATGTACACCGAGTCATTTCAACGTAGCTACCTCCTTACCTCTTTAAATCAAGCATCTATTTCTCTTTTGCTAAAAAAAGATGAAGATCCGACTTTATGTAGTAGTTGAAGACCCATTAGTTTATTGAATGCTGATATAAAAATTTTAGCAATGGTGTTGGCTTGTCGTATGGATTCATGCTTGCCCGATATTTTATCTGATGACCAAACTGGTTTTATTAAGGGCAGCCAGATGTCATCAAACATTCAACGTTTAATAAATATCATTTTCAACCCTTCCACCTCTGCTCCATGGCAGAAATGATAATTTCCCTCAATGCGGAAAAAGCATTCAATCATGTAGAATGGAACTATTTGTTCCCCTTGTTCCCCTTCATATGGGAACTCCAACGTGCGTCTGGTAACAGACTACGGGAGATCGCTAAATGACCAATCACTCTGAAGAGAAAGAAAAAGGGCCAATGAATGCCAAATGAGTTGGCAGAGCTCGGCTCCGAAGGTATGACTGATTAGTCATTAGTGGAGTATATCAGTGGCGTCCGCGGAGCGAGCATCAGATTACTTGCTTTAGACCTCTCACTGAGACTGATCTGCATCCTAATTTCTCCAAGAAACCAGTTTCCACACCAGTGCGGACGAAGACGCGACAGCGGCGGTCGAACTGGGCTCCTTTCCCGTCCCCTGGGCGTTTCACTGGTGTTTAAAAGAGCAGTTTTCTCTAAAAGAGCAGATCCCCTAAGAGAGCAACACGGCCGAGCAGCGCGTCTTTTTAAAGATGTCATTTCGGCCATGTGCTTCTGGATGCGGTCTTTTCCTATCTTCGGATGACAGGCACGAGTATTGCATCACATGTCTGAGGGTCCAGCATGTTGAGGCAGTGCTCGTGGACAGTTCTTGCCCTCATTGTTAGGGTTTGACTGTTGCGCAGCTGAGGTCATGGCGTACTCTAGCATTAGGGTGGCCACCCCTGTTGCTCCCCGCAAGTCGGTTAGCGCACGGGCAGGCCTGAGGAATACAGTGAGGGCTAATCAGTTGCCTCCAGGCCCACGGACCCCTCGAGTGGCTCCATCAGCGCGCTCTGTCTAAGCTTCGAGTGAGGACGCCGGTCCATCCTTCAGGATGGCTGCGCTTTCATTCGATGACAGATGTCCATCACATTATCGGAGGGCAGGTTAACATGCTCTGATGATGATGATCCGAACCCGCTGCCACACTCTCCGGATTTAGAGTCGGACATGTTAGCCGTGTTATCCTGGGCTGTTTCGGCCGTAGGACTGGAGATGGCTTGTCCCCCAGCTCTACGGCCGGACCGTTTAGATGGGTGTTACGTGGGGGCCAAAAAGAAGGTGAAGCCTTCCAAGGCCCCCCGTCTCCTGCTTCCCAGAGATACACAGAGAGCTCACGCAGGCATGGAGGGCACCTTTTTCTGCCCAGTCCTCGTGCGCTCACGCTCTCACCACCCTTGACGGCGGAGCAGCCAGGGGATATGGGGCGATTCCTCAGGTGGACCGCGCTATTGCGCAAGGCGCCTCCACCTGGAAAGGTCCACCCAAACTCCCTTCCAAAGCATGCAGGTTATCTGAGTCTCTCACGGCCAGAGCCTACACAGCTGCGGGCCAGGCTGCATTCGCTCTGCATGTTATAGCCACCTATCAATGCTACCAAGCGGAGAAGCTGGCTGAGCTGCAGGAGGGTGGTTCTTCACCGGGCTTGATGCATGAAATCCACACGGCAACCGATTGCGCTCTCATGACCACCAAATCGGCTGCTCGTGCCCTGGGGAAGACGATGGCCACATTAGTGGTCCAGGAGCGCCACCTCTGCCTAAATCTGGCAGATATGAGAGACGTTGACAAAGCTCGCTTTCTTATCGCTCCCATATCCCAGGCTGGCCTGTTCGGCGACACCATCATGGACTTTACCTAGGAGTTCTCAGTAGTGAAAGAGCAGTCCAAGGCGATGGGTGATCTATCAGTGGGCTCTGCTCTCCTCACTCTCCCCGCTGCCCCGTCCACCTCTGCTGCTCCTCGCCGAGGGCGTCCACCCACGGCTCCAAAACCAGCTCCGCTTTCGCTGCCCGCTTCACCGGCTAAGCGGCAACGCCGAGCTTCCCGCGGGACTGTGGTGACAGCACCCCAGGGCGCCATTAAGTCCGGTAAACGGACAGCAAAGAGTCCATGAGACGGGCCACCCGGAGAAGAGGGGACCTGCTCTTTCCTGTGTAGGGGACCGAGGACCACTACAAATATCAGTAACATCGACAATAACATCACTGCTGGCCTCTGGGCCGGCGGTACCCAAATTATCAATAAAAGAGCTGTTTCCTCTCTCTCCGGGTGTGCAAACCCGAGCCTTGCCGGTCTGGGATGCTCTGCCTTCCAGCTCACAGCGCCGGGCCCCCTCGCCTCAGGCTTCCAGAGTGCAAGAGAATGGTCTCCTATCTCTCACTCCAGCCTCATCGCGGGATCCAGGGAGGAAGGTAAGAGACAATCTCTTATTTTCAGCTCATCCTCGGGCCGCTCTGCTTCCCGGGGGGAGCACTCCCCTACCGAGCTGCCCCTCCGCTGGCATGTCAGCGCTCGCTCCAATGGTTGGAACATAGTTAGCGGGGGGTTAAGACCAATCCTAGATCTGCGCAAACTGAACCCGTTTTTTACACAAAATGTCGTTCAGAATGCTTACGCAGAAATGCATTCCCCAATGCGTTCGTACACGGGATTGGTTCGCAGCTATAGACCTGAAGGACGCGTCTCCATTCTTCTACGCCACCGTCCTTTTCTCCGTTTTGCCCCCGAATGTCGAGCATGGCAGTACAAAGTCCTCCCCTTTGGGCTCTCCCTGTCTCCGCGAGTTTTCATGAAGGTCGCGGAGGGTGCCCTAGCGCCTTTACGGCTCGCGGGCATACGCATACTGAATTATCTCAACGATTGGCTTATTCTAGCTTCATCTCGGGAGCAATTGATTATGCACAGGGACAGGGTGCTTCCGGCACCTCGACCAGTTGGGGCTTTGGGTCAACTGAGAGAAGAGCAAGCTCTGCCCCGCGCAGAGAATCTCCTATCTCGGGATGGAGCTGGACTCGGTTGCCATGGTAGCGCGCCTCTCTTGGTGATGGTTGTGCTCTTGGTGATGCTTGTGCGCTCATGCTATGCTTGGCAAGTGACGACCAGGAGCGTGACGGGGTTAGCTGCTGTGGCATTTTCCATACAGTGTCCCGTAGTCGGTTACCAGACGGACGTTAGAGTTCCCATATGAAGGGGAACATCCTGGTTACGTACCTAACCCACGTTCCCCGAATAGGGAATGGAGACGTGCGTCTTCACTGCCACAGCAGCTGAGTCTCCAGCTGTAGGCTGAGTGTTCGGTCTTTAGCTGGCAAAAATCTGATGCTTGCTCTGCGGCCGCCACTGATATACTCCACTAATGACTAATCAGTCACACCTGCGGAGCCGAGCTCTGCCAACTCATTTGGCATTCATTGGCCCTTTTTCTTTCTCTTCAGAGTGACTGGTCGTCTAGCGACCTCCCGTAGTCTATTACCAGACGCATGTCTCCGATCCCTATTCGGGGAACGTGGGTTACGTACGTAACCAGGACATTTTTAAACCAGGTTTAAAATTAAATTGGGAGAAGGAACTAGAGCTCAGCTTATCTGAAGGTACGTATCTGTGGGTACGTAACGTTGGATAGTTCTAGTTTGAACTTGGGCTTAAAAAAAATGATGCTAATGATTTCAGAGATGCACAGATGGTTGATGTCAAATGGCTATCCATGAAGAACATTTAACTGTTATGGTTAGCCAGATTAGTTTTACAAAAGAAAGGCACATCATAGTATCTTCCTATTAACTGTATTTATGTTAAGCAAAGGGAAATGTTGAAATCTGTTGAAAATAAGCAAATTAATTGGAAACAGGAAAGTTTTTAGCCCTCCTGTGAAATATTTTTTGGACAAATATTTCCCAAGTCATGTTCGACAGAGGGGCGACGTGGTGGCGCAGTGGGTAGCACGTTCGCCTCACAGCAAGAAGGTCGCTGGTTCGAGCCTCAGCTGGGTCAGTTGGCATTTCTGTGTGGAGTTTGCATGTTCTCCCCGTGTTCGTGTGGGTTTCCTCCGGGTGCTCCGGTTTCCCCCACAAGTCCAAAAACATGCAGTATAGGTAAATTGGGTAAGCTAAAAAAAAAATTGTCCGTAGTGTATGTGTGTGAATGAGTGTGTATGAATGTTTCCCAGTGATGGGTTGCAGCTGGAAGGGCATCCGCTGCGTAAAACATATGCTGGATAAGTTGGCGGTTAATCCCGCTGTGGCTACCCCAGATTAATAAAGGGACTAAGCCGAAAAGAAAATGATGATGATGTTCGACAGAACAAAAAAGTTTCACAGTATTTCCTATAATTAAATATTTAAGTTTGGTTGGAATAAAAGCAGTTTTTATCATTAATTCAATATTATTAGCCCCTATAATTGAGTAAAATGAAAAATAATAATTAAGAATTGTTCTTTTAGACTGTCTTAACAAACCACTTGTCCAATAACTGACTAATTGTCCTAACTCGCCTAGTTAACCTAATAACCTAGTTAAGTCTTTTGATTGCAATTTAAGCTGAAGTAGTAGGATCTTGAAAAACAAGTAGAACAATATTAACAGCAAGACCCCCCAAGGAGCTCCACTCTCCAAGGTCTCCCTCAGCTCCACGCTTCAGGCCCAACTCTGCTGCACGGACCTGGCCCTCCTTCCCTCCCCATGTTCCACCTCCACTCCACTCCACTTTTATTGGTAGAAGAATGCAAACTTCTCACAGTTTGGCAAATTTAGCCAATTTATTTTAATCTGAAAGGTTTGAAAACAGCTCGAAACTAATTGAAAATGTAAATATTTAGCTTTCATATTAATGTCTCTTTCCAAATAGTTACCCATTTAATTAAAATGTAAAAATATATTTTTGCTTTTGCATAAATATAAACTCCACTGGCACATGTGCCTATTGTGTGATCTGTGTGGCAGCACTATCACCGCTTGTTTTAAAGCAGTCTGGGAAAAAATGCATGGACGTTGCTTCACTATCGTTTGAAGATGAAAGCTATAAATACATTTATTACACCTATTATGTTGTTACGATTTAAATAAAAAAATGTAAATGCGTTGCCATTGAAGCACTTAATAAATGAGGTTAACAAGAAATCTTTGAGCAAGTCAATTCATTTATAAATAAGCCATTTTTAATGAATCTGAATGATTCAGTGACAAAGATAGAGATTTGGTGCCACCCATTGGACCGCCGGGCTCCGACCATGGTCTCCCCTCTCATTGGGTGTTCGATCATGCTTACCTCTCCACATACCCCCACTGCCCGCCTCAGGCCAGGGAGCTGTCCAGGTATTTTGTCCATCAGACGCTGAAACGTAGCCAGTGCCCTGAACAGCCCAAACGGAAGTGTCACAAATTGGTGCAATCCAAACGGCGTCGTGAAGGCTGTTTTTTCACGGGATTTTGGAGTTAAGGGGATCTGCCAATATCCCTTGGTCAAATCCAATGTCGAGTAATATCGAGCAACACCTAACCGGTCAAGCAACTGGTCAATAAGCAGCATTGGATATGCGTCGAATTTCAACACAGCGTTGACTTTTCTATAGTCAACACAGAAGCGGACCGAGCCGTCTGTCTTAGGAACTAAGACTATCGGGCTGGCCCTGTCACTGTGTGACTCTTCTACTACTCCTAATTTCAGCATATTACTCAATTCTTCCTGAATCACTTTTTTCTTGTGTTTAGGCAGGCGATACGGCCGGGTCCTAACGACTACACCCGGTTCGGTTTCAATATGGTGCTGAATCAAGTTAGTACGACCGGGCAGGGGTGAGAACACGTCAGAATACTCACGTTGAAGGTGCTGGACATCGATTAGCTGGCTCGCTGAGAGATGGTCACCGCCGGTGACTAGAGCGCCCAGCCGCTGTCGGCCGGTGCTCTCTGGCCCCAGGTCATCCTCGCCAGCCAGATGGCCGTCTCCAGATCGTCTGGCCGGTGGCACTGGATCCACTCCAATGTTCGGGAGGGAGGCGGCGATAAACTGCTCCAGCACCACGGCATCCACCAGCTGGGCGGTGCACCAGCCATCTGCGGCAGGCATCACGGAATTGCTGGGCGAACATGAATGGCCGGCCACTTTCAGTCAGCTCCATTGAGCAGAAGAGCTGATGTTGCTCCTCCGGGTTGCCGCCGGCCCGCTGGAGTATAGCTCGTTTGAGGTGAGCGTACTCCAGGAGATTCTGGGCTTCGCCCGACAGCAGCGGGATGATTCTTACTGGCCACTTGGCCCGCGGCCAGCAGCTCCTGGGCCAGCAGACTCCGGATTAGCTCGTGGTCCTCCCGCTGGGCCTCCACGAGGACTTGGAAACGTTGTTCTAGATCTTCCTTTAGCTCCACCAGCGTGTGATGTTGTTCTCTGTGGAGAAACGCGAGCGCCTGGATGACTTCCGCACATGGACTAGTAGACGGAATGGACATTCTGGCAGCAAAGTTTCTTCTTCCCAGGTTTCAGCACCACTGTGGTAAAGTTCGTTGTTGTTGTGGGTAGAAGACAGGGTCAGCGATTCAGGTAAGTAAATGTCTTTTATTTTGCAAAAATAAAGTCACCACGACACGATAACCCTCTGTGTGTGTGTGTGTGTGTGCTCTCTCTCCTCCCGGCTGCTCCTTCTCCTCTCCTTAAGAAGGGTGTCTCTCCGGCCCAATCACTAGAACAAACAGGTGTTATTTACTATTTCTGATTGACTATTTCTGACATAATTTCATATAAACAGAAACAATGTGAAGAGTCCATTCCATAATGAATTTTTTTAGATAGCTGAGGGTTGATTTTTCAAGTGTTTGAAACATTGAACTTTATATTATTTATTGAAATCTTCAATAAAAATACATAATCTGGGTCAGTAACTAACAAGGTTGGAATGAACTGCCAATTACTCTGCATATGTGTTATGCTGCAGATGCCCTTCCAGCCCCACAACCCAGCACTGAGAAACACCCATACACTTTCTCATTCACACACAGACTCATACATTATGTTTGTTTACCCAATTCACCTATATCACGTCTTTGGAAAAATCTTGGTTGCCTAATTTTATTACAAGTAGTAACAACAATACATGATACAAGCCTATACTGCAGCTCTTCACAAGAAGTTTGGCCAGGAGAACTGGTTATGCCCTGCTGAGCCAGTACGTTTCTTTGTAAAATTAAAATATATTTTATGTAAAATAACAAAACTAAATTGCAATTTTAAATTCCAAATAAAAAACTAACTCTTTAATACATGCAATACGTTATCTACATAAATACAATAAATAAACACCTTTTTTGCAATGATCACTGAAATTTGGTGAACACTTAGTATGTAACAAAGATATAATATAGAGTCAGGGTATTTAACAATTTAGCAAACTCCAAAAATATAAACATTTGACATTTGTGCATTAAAAAGTATACTTTATTTATTATAAATATCTTTTAAACAGTTTTTAAAATTAAATCTGCATTTAAATAGGCTTTTTGCAGTTTAATATTTACAAACACTCAAAAATGTACAGCAATAGACTGTAAAAAGATTTTTTGATCTGCTATGGTATTGGCTGTACAGACAGATGTTGACCCAATGCTCATTCACACAGGATGCTCTAGTGGCAACTGAGAAGACACCGCTTGACACTACAGTGGAGTAAATGGAGCATGTTATTGTAACTGTAAAACATAAAACAGAGGGCCCTGATATTTAACAATTCAGTATCACAATGCATTGAACCTCTCAACCGATTCGCATGATCATATATTTGAATAAATGGTAACACTTTATTTTGATGGTCCATTTAAGTATTAGTAGACTGCTTAATATCGGTTGATACTGCTCCTTCAACAGACATTTAACTGACTATAAGAAATTTTGCAAGTACATGTCAACTTACATTAACCCTAACCCTAACCCCAACCCTAACCCCAACCTAACAGTCTGCTTATAATCTAATGAGAATTAGTTGGCATGTAGATGCAATGTAACTTAAATTCAACAACGGACCATCAAAATAAAGTGACCGAATAAATTTTAAACTGGCTCATGTTGAATTAATACATCCCTAACTGTTACATTCTACTAACTGTTACAACACTACAATCTAAGAACAGCTTTTAACTCTCTTGTGGTCTAAGGTTATGTTTGTGTATGCGCTGACATTTGTGCTTATTTCTTCTACTTATAACATTATCTTGGCTATCATGTAATTTTATTTAACTAAATATTATTGTTTTTTTAAAAATAATAAAGGATTATGCATGGTTAGTATGTTTTAGGGAAATAAAAAAAATCATAGAAACAAAGCCAAAAACACATACTAAAAATATCTAAATATGACCTTTGAGAACCCAGTCTAAAATATTTGATAGAATATTTATTACAAAATTGTGCAAATCCGTATGTTCACTCTGTGAAGAAAGAATAAAAATATTTCAATTTTGTAAATCAGTTTTTTTTTTGTTTTTTTTTGTCAGCAAAGCAGTATAAGGAGTAGGCTATGAATATTTAGTAGATTCACACCAAGGAAGACACATGAACCTTCCCAATGAATGCTAATGTTGGCTAGGTGGTAGGGCTGCAACAACTATTTTATAAAATTAATAGTTATCAGTAATGAAATTTAAATGTTATTTTAAATCAACTTGAATGAATGCTATTTTACTTTTATTTTAATGCATTCTCTGCAATAAAGGCAAACACTGCAAGATATTTTGCTTTAAACTCCACTGACTGGCTTCTCCCCTGTACAATTTCACATGAGAAATCTAACTCCTTTTCATAAATTGAACATACAAAAAATAATAAAATTTTTGTTTTGAATTTTAAATTTTTTTACTTCAACTACAGTTCAGCAGTTTCACTTTTATTGAGCAACATTTCATTCATGCACCTGTGACAAACTCTGAGCTACTGGATGCGAGTATGAATTAAGGACTGATAGGAGAGAGTTGTTTTAATGTAATTTCCCATTCCCAGGTCGAGAGTTCCAGGACCTATCCACAGTTCAGCCCCTCAGAGGAGGACTGGCTGAGCAGACGGAGGAAGACTTTTGTGGCCTTATCCTCTCTCTTTTGTTCCCCTTTCCCTCTCTCATGCACAATCAGTAGATCTAGCCTGTCCCGGTGGTGCAGCGGGGAGTTCTGGGCCAGTTTGCTGGAGCTGCGGGAAGGTAGGTCACATACAGGATAACTGCTTAGTAATGGAGGTCGGGGTGTTTATCTGCATGCCCAACGCTCCAGCGACTGCCCCTGGTTGCGACGGGCACTTATCAGATACCCGTGAGGGTCAGGGGTAATATTTATCCAGTTTTGGTGGATTCGGGGTGTAACCAAACCTCTATCTACCAAAACCTGATGCAAAACGAGGCATTGGATAAGAGCTGCATGGTTCAGGTGAGGTGTGTACACGTGGATATCCTGAACTACCTTCTAGCGAGTGGCAGCTGGTAAGTAGGTAAATTACAAATTATTTTAAAAATAGAAATTACCTTTAACTCATAACTAAAAAAACATATTTATACTATAGTGAAAGAATACTACAATTTCATTAATACAATGAAAAGGATACACTTTGTTGCTAGATAACTAGATTTGTTGTTGATAGACATCGTCTGGACAGGGAATTCTATGCCGATGTTCTACAGACATCTTGCTGAAGCAATGATTATTCCTTCCTAGATTCCACTGACCATGACATATCTTGACTCTTCTCACAAGCCCATCTTTATCCTTAGTAGTCTCCAAAACTCTGGTCAGCTGCCACACATTTCTGGGCAAGTCATCAGCCTTTTCCATGATAATATCCCCTACTTGCAAGTTTCTCTTTGCTGTGTGCCAGCACTGCCTGGTAGCAATGTTAGATATATACTCCTTTTGCCAGCAACTCTAAAACTGCTCTGCGATGTACTGAACATGATGCCACCTTTTGCTTGCATAGATGTGTTCTCTAATGAATCTGCCTGGAGGTGGTAATGCTGGAACAGATTTCATAGTAAGTAAGTTATTACAGTTGTAACATACAGGCCGTAGCTGAAGAACTGGATTGCCCTTAAATACCATATTTCTTATTAGTGTGACATACATGATCGTAGGTGCCAGGACGTCTGGCGTCAGAGATTGCTGTGCATGACACAATGTGTTTAACTTGCAGTCTATATGCTCTGCCCTATAGCAAAAGTAGTTAAAATATTATATGAATGTACCAATCCCCTTTTTTTTTGTCATATAGTATAGAAATCTGTAGATGCTGTTTATTGTGTGTTTAATGAGTGTCGTGTTTAGTACCATGCATGATGCTGAGTGCATGATCATAACTTATACGGCTTACATTCTTTAATGCTCTGAGTTAATGTCCCTCCGTCTCTTCAGGGTGGATCGTTATTATGCATATGAGGGGCCCAGAGAAAAAGAAAATCTCCTGCTCAAACTTTGCTCTGAAACCATTGGTCAGCCAGTAGAGAATGGGCGTGACTTGACCCATAAGTAAAACCCATCTACTCCCCAAAATCCATGCAGAAAGGTCTGGCAGAAAGGTCTCGGCAGAAGATTTCCACAGTGTCCCTGACACGAAAGGGGCAGACCGCGTTTCTGTACCCACGTGACTCGCCTGAGTCCACATTTCTTATTTTCCGGCAAATTGAACTCAGTTTAAAGTTTGCGTCTTGCGTATCCTCCGATCTGCGTTACAAACTCCACGCCAACGAAAGGACTTCTTAAAAGACTTCATCTTCTAAGCATCAGAGAAACTCGCACAACACAGGCTGGCCCTTCAGGATAATGCGAAGACTCGTCTGTCACTGGGGTCTTACAGGAATCAGTCTCATGCTCTCCACTCCTCCATGACCACCACAGCAGCTGCTCAGAATACGGCCTGGTCCAGGATTATGGAAACCTCGGGAATAAAAAAAAGACTAACATAAGCGCAGATGCCGTTCAAATTATAATGTCTTTTGGGAAGTGTTCCCGGCTCCGGTTGCCCTAAATAATGCAGACTAACAATCCTTTAGAGGATTTGTATTTCAAAAGTATTTGTGTTTTATGTGTATGCTAATGCAAAGAGATGTGTCTTTAATCTAGTTTTAAACTGACAGAGTGTGTCTGCTTCCCGAACTGTGCTGGGAAGGCTGTTCCAGAGTTTAGGTGCCAGATATGAGAAAGATCTACCGCTTACAGTTGATTTTGATATTCTGGAAATAATCAATTGTCAAGAATTTATTGAGCGTAGTGGACGTGAGGGGCTATAATATACCAGGAGCTCCCTCAAATACTGGGGAGCTAAGCCGTTCAGGGCTTTGTAGGTAGTCAATAAAATTTTTAAATTTATACAATATTTAATAGGGAGCCAATGCAATGATGAAAGAACTGGAGTAATATGATCATATTTCTTTGTTCTAGAAAGCACTCTGGTAGCTGCATTTTGAACCAGCTGAAGTTTGTTAATCAGACCAATAGGGCAACCACCTAGTAAAATTTTGACTGAAGATGAGGACTGAACTAAGAATCCATCATGGGTTAGACAGTGTTCTAGGTTTTTGCGTGTGAGGTTTTTGGGTCCAATAAGCAAGACCTCAGTTTTATCTGAATTTAATAATAAAAAGTTATTAGTCATCCAATTTTTTATATCAGTTATACAATCTGTTAATTTCGTAAATTCATACATATTATCAGGTTGAGAGGAGATATAAAGTTGTGTATCACCAGCATAACAGTGGAAGCTAACTCCATGCTTTTTAATGATATCACCTAGCGGTAGCATATATAGTGTGAAAAGTAAGGGACCAAGAACTGAGCCTCGTGGTACCCCACATTGTACTTCTGATCTGTACGATGCTTCTTCATTAACTGATACAAATTGATAACGTTCAGATAGATAAGACCTGAACCAGGCCAATGCAGTTCCTGTAATACCAACATAATTTTCAAGCCTATCAAGAAGAATATTATGATCGATTGTATCAAATGCAGCACTGAGGTCCAATAACACTAAGAGAGAAATACAACCACGATCGGATGACAGAAGGAGGTCATTTGTAACTCTTAGGAGTGCTGTTTCTGTGCTATGAAATGCTCTAAATCCAGATTGAAATTTTCATAAATGTTGTTTCTTTGTAGGAAGGAACATAGTTTAGCAGATACGACTTTTTCTAGTATCTTTGATAGAAAAGGCAGGTTTGAGATGGGTCTATAATTTACTAGTTCTTTGGGATCAAGCTGTGGTTTTTTAATAAGAGACACGCATGGTCCACTCTTCTTCTCTCCTGTCTTCTCCTGCGCTCTTCCATGGATGTCATCTGCCTGTGAATGCCAATGCACCAATATAAGGGAAGTGTTTTTTCTTATGTGGGCAATAGCCTTTGAAATGAATTGAACTGAACTGATGAACTTTGTGTGTGTGTGTGTGTGTGTGTGTGTGTGTGTGTGTGTGTGTGTGTGTGTGTGTGTGTGTGTGTGCGTGTGTGTGAGATCGCTCACCTACCTCAACACCATTCACCTACTTCACCTAACTACTATTGTGCATATCACTTGAATAAACACCCTTGAAGTTTACACTTCCTTGTCTTCCTTGTGTGACCGTGACAGGATTTCAGCTACGGATACATTCGCCGGCATGGAAAACTCTCTCCATCAAACCTTACCAGCCGCTCCGCCGAACGCAGGCACGAACCCCTCCTTCCATGCGAGCACGCCCCTCGCTCGATCAATGAACTACTCCGGTGAGCCGGGCACCTGCAATGGTTTTCTGCTGCAGTGCTCGCTCTATATAGAGGCTAACAATCACCTATTTCCTAATGAACTCTCAAAGGTCGCCTTCATGATCTCCCTTCTTATCGGACGAGCACTCCAATGGGCGGATGCTCTCTGGAATGCCCGCAGTCCGGTGGTGGCCACCTATCAAACCTTCACAGACCACTTTAAAGAGGTATTCGCAGTCTCACTTACCCCATTATCTGTGCATGATGAACTACTCACTCTTCGCCAAGGTAACGCTTCCATCCATGAATACACGCTGCAATTTCGAGCACTTGCCGCCAGTAGCGGCTGGAATCAGGTGGCTCTCCTGCCAGCCTATCACAGAGGTTTAAAACCTAGTACTCGCAAAAATATGGTGATTTATGAGGATAACGCTAACCTGGAAATCTTCATTAAAAAGGCCATCAGTATTTCCCAACACCTTTCTGCCTGTACCCTTCCACCAAGTCCGGATCATGTTCCCATTCCCAGCGCTCCTTCACCACCACCTGAGAACAAACCCATGATTACCGATTCCTATCGTCTTGCAACGTCGGAACGACAACGCCGAATCCGGAACAAACTCTGTTTGTTTGCGTAGAAGCATCCCATCTCATCTCCTCGTGTCCAGTTTGTCCGCCTCGCCTAATGGTGAGTAAAGTCACTTTAACCCCTACCGTTTTGCACATTCCTCATCTCAAAGCACAACTAATTATTGATTCAATCTCTTACCCCATACATGTACTGGTGGATTCTGGAGCGGCTGGAAACTTAATCTCATCTCACTTCCTTACCAAACATAATATCCCCTCCATGAGTAGCGAAACCCTCTTCCAAATAACCACCATACAGAACTCACCATTAGGCGATGGTAAAATATCCCGGAGGACCCAGGAAGTCACCATTCTCTCACCACTGAATCACCATGAAACATTAATTCTGTTGGTTTTACCCCGTGCGAACGTGGATGTCATTCTTGGCAGACCCTGGCTGGCACAACACCAACTCACGATTGAGTGGAGCACTGGAGAAATCCTGGAATGGAGCTCTGCATGCAAACACAACGGTCATCTCGCTCCCCCTGCCGGTCACGATCCAGATCCCTTGAGGTCCACACCACCACCATAGAAAACGTTAATAATCCAACATCTGTCGACATCCCGGCCATCTACAGGAGGCTCTCCATCAGGGGTTCATCAGACCTTCCACATCACCAGCAGCATCTAGCTTCTTCTTTGTAGGGAAAAAAGACGGAAGTCTACGACCTTGCATAGACTATCGAGTTCTCAACGATGCAACCGTCAAGTTTGCCTACCCACTGCCACTCATTCCAGCGGCTCTCGAAGAACTCAGAGAGGCAAAAATCTTCTGCAAATTAGACCTCCGAAGCGCCTTCCACCTAATACGTATCCGAGAGGGAGACGAGTGGAAAACTGCCTTCATCACCCCCACGGGTCACTATGAATACCAAGTGATGCCTTATGGTTTAGCAAACAGTCCATCTATCTTTCAGAACTTTATGAACAAGATCCTCCGAGACTTTCTTCACCAATTTGTTATTGTCTATATAGACGACATACTCATATACTCACGTAACTCTTCCGAGCATCATCTTCACGTTCAAAAAGTCCTCCAACGTCTCCGAAAACATCAACTCTTCCTGAAGGCAGAAAAATGTGAGTTCCATAAAGCTTCTATTTCCTTCCTCGGATACGTAATCACTGCCAACGGGGTCAGTATGGAGACCTGTAAGATCAACGCAGTGTCCAATTGGGAGGAACCCAAGACCGTTAAAGAGCTGCAACGATTCCTTGGCTTCACCAACTTCTATCGACGCTTCAAACGTGGTTACAGTCTCCTCTCGGCCCCTCTAACCTCACTCCTGAAAGGCGGGTGGCGGGTGCTATCCTGGAGTGCCGAAGCTCGTCAAGTCAAACCTAAAGGCTGACGCCCTTTCCCGCATGCACTCTCCTGATCCCCACGAACATCTACCAGAATCAGTTCTACCCGCATCAGTCTTCTTGGCACCCATCCTCTGGCAGTTAGATAAAGATATTCAGTTAGCCACCACAGAAGAACCATTACCCCCTGAACTTCCTCTAGGTCTCACCTATGTACCCATCCAATATCGTCTTCCACTCCTTGACAGCACCCACACTTCCCTGGGCTCAGGACACCATGGCAGTAAGCGAACCCTCTCACTCCTCCAACAGAAGTACTGGTGGCCTAACATGGCCAAGGACATCATCCAGTACGTTCAAGGTTGCTCGGGTTGTGCCATCGTCACTACTCCTCATCGTCTGCCAGAAGGTAAATTGCAACCGCTGCCCATTCCCCGCCGACCCTGGACCCACATTGGGGTAGACTTTGCCACTGACCTGCCTTCATCACACGGTTACATGACTATACTAGTCGTCGTCGACCGCTTTTCTAAAGCTTGCAAATTGATCCCTCTGAAAGGGTCCCCACGGCTCTCGAAACAGCTGAAGCCCTCTTTAATCATGTCTTCCGCAACTTTGGGCTTCCTGAAGACATTGTATCTGACTGAGGACCATAGTTTATCTCCAGGGTCTGGCGGGCGTTCTTCCAACTCTTGGGCACCACCATCAGTCTGTCTTCAGGTTACCACCCTCAAACCAATGGACAGACCGAGCGAAAGATCCAAGAGGTCTCCCGTTACCTTCGGACGTACTGCACTCGCCACCAGGACACCTGGAGGCAGTATCTACCGTGGGCTGAGTATGCTCAAAATTCCCTTCGTCAGACTGCTACCGGACTAACCCCCTTTCAATGTGTCTTAGGTTATCAACCATCCCTGTTTCCGTGGACTGGCGAAGCCTCCGAAGTGCCCGCGGTAGACCACAGTTCTGAGAGAGTGAGAGGGTGTGGGACTCAGCTCATACCCATCTACAGCAAGCAGTACGGAGGTACACAGACGCCGCCAATCGTCGCAGATTACCTAATCCTGTATACCATCCAGGTGATAAGGTATGGCTTTCCACCAGAGACATCCGCCTCCATCTGCCTTGCCATAAGCTGAGTCCCCGCTACATAGGACCATTCCCCATCCACTCTCAAATCAACCCAGTCGCCTACCATCTCAACTTACCTCCTTACTATCGGATCTCCCCTACATTCCATGTTTCTTTGCTCAAACCTTACACTGAACCAGTTCTCCCTCCTTCCACAGAACCCGAACCGCTTCTCCCTCCAGAACAAACCGAAGTCCTCGGTGACACCATCTACCGAGTCCAGGAAGTTCTCGACTCCTGGCGGCGGAACGGCCAGCTCCAGTACCTCCTAGACTGGGAAGGATTCGATCCAGAGGAGAGATCATGGACACCCCGTAACGACATTCTAGATCCGACCCTCCTTGAGGAATTCCACTGCCGACACCCAGATCGCCCAGCTCCCCGAGGTCGAGGCCGTCCCCGCCACCGGTCCAGGGTGCCTGGAGTCACCCGTGGAGGGGGGGCTACTGTCACATCTGCTGCTCGTTCTCCCACTCCCAGTCACCACTCTCAGTCACCATCCACCACGCACCACACCCTTGAACCCTCACCTGAATACTAATCACCTTCACCTGCAATCACCACAAAGCATATATACTCACCTCACTCATTCAGTCAGCGGCTGGAATCAGACACGCATGGTCCACTCGTCTTCTCTCCTGTCTTCTCCTGCGCTCTTCCATGGATGTCCTCTGCCTGTGAATGCCAATGCACCAATATAAGGGAAGTGTCTTTGCTTATGTGGGCAATAGCCTTTGAACTGAATTGAACTGAACTGAGAAATGCATGTTGATGCTTTATTTTTAGTTAGATTGGCTACTGTGTTAAAGGGTTGTGTTTATTTTTTTCTATTAAAGTTGAAAAATAAGCAGATCTGGCAGACTTCAAAGCTTTTCTAAAGTTAAGTGTACTTTCTTTCCAGGCCAGAAGAAAAACCTCTAGTTTTGATTTCTTCCACCTACGTTCCATTTTCCGGGCTGCTTTCTTTAAGGCACGTGTGTGCTCATTGTGCCATGGCATCAAATTTTTTTCCCTAATCTTTTTTAAGTGTAACGGAGCAACTATGTCTAACGTGCTAGAAAGGACAGAATCAATAGTTTCAGTTGCAGTGTCAAGCTCTTCTAGGCTGCCTGGAATGCTATGGAAATTAGAAAGATCAGGTAGGTTACTGATCAATGCACAATAAACAAGAGATTAAATAGTGATCTGAAATGTCATCACCAACAATTAAAATTTTATCTGTGGCCAGAACTATTTCGGATAAGAAATCAGTAAATTCTTTTGTAAAGTCGGTAGGGTGCCCTGGAGGCCTATTTACAGTTGCCAATATAAATTTAGATTGAAATTTATTGTTTAAATTACACACTGAAATATACAACACTATTACTTCAAATGAATTATATCTGAAGTCAGATCGCTAAGTAACACTAAAAATATTACTGTATATAATGCCAATGCCTCCACCTTTGCCTTTAAGACGCGGCTCGTGTTTATAATGATATCCTTCAGGTGAAGACTCATTTAGGGTCATGTAGTCATCTGGTTTAACCCAGGTTTCTGTTAGACATAGTGCATCTAGCTTTAGATCAGTTATCAAATCATTAACAAAAAGACTTTTTGTTAATGATTTGTTAAAGCAAGATAAGAGCAATCAAGCCCTGTGGATCATACAGCAACCATGGATAGTATGCCATGACATGTTGCCGCTAGTCTTTGAGGTCAACAGAAAATCTGAGTTTGTCAGAATCAATGTGCCAGTAGATCCCTAAAGCTCTCTCAAAATGATCTTCAGTTTTATTCTTATCACTTCTTGTGTGCGCTTATGAGTCAAGAGTTGTTGGCGATTATTTCTAGTGTAGTCATGCAGTGTGTATGCTTCTGTCACTGATCCATTGTGCAGTATGAACATAGAAGCAACTGAATGCTAACCCAGATAGTCATGCAGTGGGAAAACAATGGCGAACCAATGATTTTGAAATGATTTTTGAAAATTATTTAGTGTGAACTTGGTGTGATCCAAAGCATTAAGTCTACCTAATTTTAGCTCTGACTGAATGGATATTTACTTTTTTTATTTAAATGCAATATAAAAAATTAAAAAAAACATACACACAATTTATGTATATTGAACCATGGAGGTCAAACCGGATGCCATGATTTTCAAACAGCTTAACATAGATTATGTTTTAGTAAATTGACACCTTCTGTTCAGTTGTCACAGCTGAAGTTCAGTTTTGCTCAGTTTTGTTTACATTTATGAGCATCATTAATTTAAATAAGACAATTTTTTGCAACTGAATAAAATAATATTTAACATATCATAAATAAATAAAAAATAACATTTAGTTACTATATTTATTTATATTTTGATGTAATTCATTTGTATTTGAACAATTAGTCAAATATGAAAAATGACATACAACAAATTTACAATACATTCACCATTAAATAAACACCAGCAATTTATTTAAAGGCACAATATGTACATTAACAAAAATGTTAACAATGCCATAAATGAGCAAACTTTTAACAAATTAATTGTGCTGTAATGTAATGTAGTGTTATTTTGAATTTATCACAATTATTAACATCAATATTGGTATTGGTATTACTATTGATATTTTAGCCTTATGTGGGGTAACAAATTATGTAGTGATAATTACTTTAGCTTGTATTAATATTAATATTTAGATTTTGGTCACTCCTCACTTAATGTAAGTGTGAGTATCAGATAAATATTAATTTATTAATATGGCACAAGCCACAGAATCACACTTATCTGGCCAAATCTGAAGGATTAGTGAGATCGTCTGACTTGTAGAGCCTATTAATGTATTATCAACACAAGGAAGACACGATTGTAATAAATGAGTATTTATTAACAAAATAATAAACAAGGATAGCAAAAACTACCAAAATGTACAATAAATGAAGTGCATAAGCATGAATCATAAAAATGAATAAGTTAAGGATTGTGATAAATTGCTCTGTTATCTTTTCTAAAAGCTAGAGTTCAGTGGTGTAAGGCTTCACACGATAAACCTTTTTTATCCACCATTTAAACAGCAACACAAGCCTCTTTACAATCAACATCTTCTTTTTGAGAATGTTTTTATTCCTTTTCTGGAAGACAGGGTTGAAAAGATGGTGTCTTTGATATCCAGCATTGTGATTGGATTCATCTTTCTTTATCTTTATTTCTATAACGCTTTTACAATGTAGATTGTTGTC
This sequence comes from Danio jaintianensis, assembly GCA_903798115.1. Lineage (NCBI taxonomy): Eukaryota > Metazoa > Chordata > Actinopteri > Cypriniformes > Danionidae > Danio > Danio jaintianensis. The sequence goes on from CAIGQV010018127.1 coordinate 12,880,991, forward strand.
AAAGCAGCTTCACATAGAAGAGTGCAGTGAATTGAAACAGTGTCAGTCCAGTTTTCAGAGTTTAAGTTCAGTTTAGTTCAGTTCAGTGTGGTTTAATTTTCACTTCCTAAGGTCCAAACACTGAAGAACAAATCTATCATTGCGCAGCTCTACAAGTCCCGAACCATGCAAGCTAGTGGCGACAGCGGCAAGGAAAGAACTTCAGCAATTTGCGAAAGTGAAGGAAAAAAAAACCTCGAGAGAAACCAGGCTCAGTTGGGCACGACCATTTCTCCTATGGCCAAACGTCTTGTGCAGAGCTGCAGTCTAGGCACCAGACGCTGGAGAACGCTGGACGTCCATCTAGGAGAAGCTGCAGATGGGAGAGGTCCCCGGCTGGTGTACAGGCTGGCCCTTCAAGATAATTCGAAGACTCATCTGTCACTGGGGTCTTACAGGAATCAGACTCATGCTCTCCACTCCTCCATGACCACCACAGCCGCTGCTCAGAATACGGCCTGGTCAAGGATTATGGAAACCTCGGGAATAAAAAAAAGACTAACATAAGCGCAGATGCCATTCAAATTATAATGTCTTTTGGGAAGTGTTCCCGGCTCTGGTTGCCCTAAATAATGCAGACTAACAATCCTTTTAAGGATTTGTATTTCAAAAGCATTTGTGTTTTATGTGTATGCTAATGAAAAGAGATGTGTCTTTAATCTAGTTTTAAACTGACAGAGTGTGTCTGCTTCCCGAACTGTGCTGGGAAGGCTTTTCCAGAGTTTAGGTGCCAGATATGAGAAAGATCTACCGCCTACAGTTGATTTTGATATTCTGGGAATAATCAATTGTCCAGAATTAATTGAGCATAGTGGACGTGAGGGGCTATAATATACCAGGAGCTCCCTCAAATACTGGGGAGCTAAGCCATTCAGGGCTTTGTAGGTAGTCAATAAAATTTTTAAATTGATACGATATTTAATAGGGAGCCAGTGCAATGATGAAAGAACTGGAGTAATATGATCATATTTCTTTGTTCTAGAAAGCACTCTAGCAGCTGCATTTTGAACTAGCTGTAGTTTGTTAATTAGACCAATAGGGCAACCACCTAATAACGCATTACAATAGTCTAACCGAGAGGTCATGAAAGCATGAATAAGCTTTTCCGCATCAGACACTGATAGCATATGTCGAAGTTTGGCAACATTTTTAAGATGACAAAATGCAGTTTTACAGATGCTTGAAATCTGGCCTTCAAACTACAGGTTGCTATCAAAAATCACCCCTAAATTTTTGACTGAAGATGAGGACTGAACTAAGAATCCATCAAGGGTTAGACAGTGTTCTAGGTTTTTTCGTGTGAGGTTTTTGGGTCCAATAAGCAAGACCTCAGTTTTATCTGAATTTAGTAAAAAAAGTTATTAGTCATCCAATTTTTTATATCAGCTATATAGTCTGTTAATTTAGTAAATTCATACATATTATCAGGTTGAGAGGAGATAAAAAGTTGTCACGTTACTGGGAGGTATTGCAGACAGGACAAGATGGGTAGGAT
>CAIGQV010018152.1:0-12928 GCA_903798115.1 Danio jaintianensis
CAGAAATATACAGACACACAACTAAAGAGAGTTCTAGATCCCAGATAGACACACGACTACAGAGACCTCTATAGCTCAGAAATATACAAAGACACACAAATACAGAGGGTTCTAGTGGCACAAAGACACAGACATAAAACTACTGAGAGCTCTAGACAATAGAATTATACATCGACACAATTACAGAGAGCTCTAGAGCCACAGAATATACAGACACACAAATAACAGAGGATTCTAGAGCAATAAATACACAGACAGAGATACAAAATTACATAGAGATCTAGAGCCAAGAAAACACAGATACACAACTTACAGAGAGCTCTAGAGCCCACATATATAGAAATAGAGGGTCCTAGAGCCCCAGAAAAACACAGAGACCCACAACTATAGAGAGCTTTAGAGCCCAGAAATACAATTACAGAGTACTAGAAATACAATAAAAATACAACAGACTAGAGCAGCATTACACAACGATATAAAAAAAGACATTTGTTCACAACACTACATTAAAAGGAGAAAACATAAGTTCACAACACAGAGACAACAAAATATTATTTATAAAGAAAACATCAGTGCACAAATGAAAACAATATACACAATGCAACAAAAAACAAGCCAAAATCAACCCGTAACAAAACAGAATCAAGAAACAAAACTGAAATTAAGCCCAAACACAACAAAATCAAGCCCAATCACAATGAAATCAAGCCACAATAGAACAAAAATCAAGCCCAAACACAACAGAACAAAGGCCAAACTCAATTAAATTAATCCACAACATTAAAATGTAGCAAAATCACAACAAAATCAAGCCAGAGCAGAACAAAATCAAAATGTAAACCACAACAGAACCAAGGCCAAACATAATAAATCAAGCCACAAAAAACACAACAGAAATGCTCAAGACCACTGGGGTAGTTCTGCAAAAATGACAATTGCTCAAATTGTCTGAAACGACTTACTGTTGCAATTAAAGAGAATATAAATGCAGATAAAAACGAAATATCAAAACGCACGTTTAACTGTGGTGCCGTCAAACACTTAACAAAACTATATTTGTCCAATGCAAACATGCACCCTAGTGCTTAGTAGTATTTCTGCGGTGTTCTTCCTTGATTGTGTAGCATTTTGGCTTTCCATTGTGTTATAAACTTAGATTTGCCTTTTAAATTCCATTGTGTTGTGCACTGCTGGGCCACCGTATAAAATACAGTGAAATACAGGGCTTTCATGAGAGAATCGTGCACTGCTCGGTGCTCAAGAGGACGTTTTAGGACACAATTGAGAACAAATCAACACTTGAGGACGCGCAACATTATACCATGCTTTAGATGAGATAAAACCTCAGATTCTCCTGAAATGCTTGACTATCTTTTGGGAGTATGAACGCAAGTCGCTCTGACTTTTATGCAATATATTTCTTTTTCTTTTTTTATTGGGAGCCTCAAGAACAATCATCATGATTTGATGTGGTCTAGTTAGCGCTACGTTAAACCTGATCTGATGTCAAGCTTTAGTTAAACGTGGATCAGTGCTCGTGATTTGAACATTCCTTTAAGATGATCTCCCTCTGTACATGACTTTTATTATGTAAGGGAATCAGGTTGGCGTGTGAAGACAGTTTGGATCTGATGGTTTTGCTTGCTGATGACTAATTTATTGCTTGTTCAGCTTGATCATAATCCTCTGTCAGTGTAAATATGAGCCGACAGTATGTGTTATTACCCCTGATGTGAACCATATGGAAGTTGTTTTTATTTTATGTATTTCCTCAGTTGCCTTAAGAGATTTATGTCAGAGAATGCATTTTAAAGCTAACACAGACATTTGTGTGCTGCAAACTAATGTTTACATAATGCTTAGTGTGTCAGCTCAATAAATGGGCATAATATTTAGTTAGGAGAGAAAATGCAGTGTTTTTAATAAATCAATTCTTCCTCCTCCTTTCATTTCTTTGACGGATGTTGTTCATCTCTATGTCTCCTGAATGTGCCTTTTATACCTGAGAATAAAGAATGTTTCTTAAAGTCTGATTCAGTCTGATTTTATGAGGCGTCTATTGTGATGTTATATAAGCATTGAAGTTAGAAATAGCATGTAATAAGTGAAAATATATTTTAATTTTGTTACTATAGTACATTGCAATGCAAATAATCACCTTTATAGCCAATTATGTGGCAGCAACTCTGCATAGGCAAGTAAAATCAAGCCACAATAGAACAAAACCAAGCCAAAACACAACAGAATTAAGCCCAAACACTACAAAATCATACCACAACAAAACGAAAACATGCCAAACACAATGGAAATACTCCAGACCACTAAGGCGCAGTTGTTCAGCAAAAATTGCAATTGCTTGCATATGTTTTTAGACACTTTACTGTTCATAAAGTTACATTATTACATCAGGCACACCCGATTGGCTGTTTAGTAACACAAATATCTAATCAGCTAATCACGTGGTGAAAACTGTGCATGTAGAGGTCAGGAAACTCTGTTGAAGTTCAAACCAAGCATCAGAGAGAGGAAGAAATGCGGTTTGTGTGACTGTGGGATGGTTGGTTTGAGTAGTTCTGAAACTGCTAAATGCCAAGTCATTTCCGAGTACTTTTACACACACATACAAAAACATGTCTAAAAGAATGGTCCAAAAAAGCAACGACACAATATTAGATACATAAAATATATTGTCATTAAAAAAAAAAATCTAATTACACAAAATATACAAATAATAAAAACTATGTACAATTACTTTACTTCTCTTCATTTATACGCATCATCATGATGAGCCAAAATTATGCACAGTATTTCAGGCAAATATATAAGTAACCGTAATTAAATGACCTAAAAATGAACTGTAAACCCTTTACTTTTTCAGTGAATAAGTAATTCAAGAACAGTACTGCCAACTAACACTATGCTAACCAACTGAATAGTTTATAGTTATAGTGTGATCGGGGGGTTGGGTTAAAAAACTAATAATAAACTTCATTTCAATATAAGAGCATTATAAATGTGTAGGAAAGAAACTCTAATTCTCACTAAGATGAAACCACTGTAATTTATTCATCATGTTTAACTAAATTAAGCGTTTGAATGTACACATTTTCAGAAAAGCACATTTTAGGTTTTGGCAAGTAAGTAAATAATATTTTTAGGATGGCATATTTTGTAGGCTTGTCACAGTACTCAATATATCGACTTATCGCACAACACGTGGACATATTCCTGGTGATGCAATATATATATATAATTGCCATATTTTAGGTGATTGCACAGCCTCTCTATCTCTATTGGAGGTGTCAGTGTCAGTATGGGTAAAAAATACTATAGTACTTACTATAAATTACTACAGTATATTTCATGTGGGTGCCTGATGAATGAAAATAGATCTGTTACTTTTTCCTCTAGTTCTTTTTACCTTGCACTTTTTTGTTTACATTCATTATGATTATTTATTTGTTTAGGATATACGTTTTCACATTCTGATTCCAATGCCTAATTATTATTTAAATTGTTAAAATGACTATAATTGAATGAAATATTCTTAAGGACAAAATATTGTGTTCTTTGGAAGAGTGTACTTGCATTATGATGCTATTATGGTGTTAAAATGGTCTTAAAATGACAATAATATTGTTTAAATCGCAATAGATTTTGGTGCTATATATACATATTTTACCACAAAAAATAGATACTGTGACAGGCCTAGTATTTTGTGTTATGGCAAACGCAGAAAGAATAGTATATTTTAGGATTTGGTGAATATGTACACTATTTTTTATAGCATATTTTAAGTTTGGCCAATACACACATTTTATTTTCAGAATAGCATAATTTAGGTGTTTTTGGTGCATATGTATATAATATTTTTAGAATGAACCTCCGGTAAAAGGTTTATGTGACTATTTTCAATTTCATAAGGTTCCTTTTACAGCATCGATGTTATAATGTAATTCAAATATAATCAGTTAAATAGCTGGCTGTTAAAGCATAAAAAGAGACGAAAGACAGTTTAAATGCAGGTGCCGTCAGCAACAGGGTAGCTCAGAAACTCCATTGACAATACTGGGGTAAAATTAATTTCCATATTTTAAAGACAGGGGTGTCACGGTGGCGCATTGGGTAGCACGATCGCCTCACAGCAAGAAGGTCGCTGGTTTGAGCCTCGGCTGGTCAGTTGGCCTTTTTGTGTGGAGTTTGCATGTTCTCCCGTGTTGGTGTGGGTTTCCTCCGGGTGCTCCGGTTTCCCCCACAGTCCAAACACATGCGCTATAGGGGAATTGGGTAAGCTAAATTGTCCGTAGTGTGTGTCTGTGAATGAGTGTGTATGGATGTTTCCTGGTTATGGGTTGCAGCTGGAAGGGCATCCGCTGCGTAAAACATATGCTGGATAAGTTGGCGGTTCATTCCGCTGTGGCGACGCCAGATTAATAAAGGGACTAAGCCGAAAAGAAAATGAATGAATTTTAAAGACATGATCGTTGTTTTTTAAAGAAATCAGATCTTAAACGTGGCGATTTTGTATGGGATGACAATTCACCGGAATCCCTGGGGGTTGGCTGACTGAAATTAAAAGTCTGTGTGCATATACCCCATTAGTGGCTAATTTAAATTAAGCGTTTGAATGTCATAAATGTGATAAATGTTCATCCCACTGAACTGCTGCTTTGATTTAGTCCTGTTCATCCATGCTTGTCCTCTTTCCCGCGCTCCTTCCCTGTCTATTGGATTAAGGTCTGGGTGTATTTTCAGCCAAGAAGGATTATGGGATCTCTGACAATCAATTGCCATAATCCTTCGAGAGAGCGACAGGCTTCATTTTCACTGTTCAGTTTGTGAAAATCAGTTTTTTAATGTCAGCGATGCCTCGTGCAGGTGTTGTGCGTGTTATATTGATTTTCAGTAATTATCATCTGTCAGATTAAACACCCCGGAAGCCTGTGTTAGCTGTAATCCCTCTATCCTTCACTCTCTCTCTCAGCCAATAGGATTATGACGGTGGGTGGGTGTGGATTAGGTGGTCTGCTCGCCGTATCGTCACGTCTCTCTGGCGGGACGGTAAATAAACACACTGACTGAGGTTTTGATGCAGTGTTGCTTAAATTCTGTAATCTCGGGGAGTTTGGTCACGACAATATTCATCTGAACTCATGATCGCTTCGGTTTGGTTCATCGGTAATACTGAGGACGGCGAGACTCCGTCATTGAAGGTGTGTCAGATCTGAAAACATCTTTTAAATGAGTGTTGGAGCATACATTTGGCTTTAATGTGTTAATGTAATGTAATTTAATGTAACCTGCAGTAAACATTTGCACAATTAATTCTGTAATTTCTGAACTTGTGCATCGGGTCTCCTGCAGATGCTGTTTTTACTATTGATTTCAGTTTTGTTCAGGTTATTGTTTGTTTTTTGTTATTTTCAATGCAATGAAAATCTTAATGCTTTTAGGCAAGTCCTCTAGAAAGTGATCTAAAGTGTTAAACATTTTTAGGAATAACATTGTGTTATATTTGGTTTGGTTCAGTGGCTCTGTTAATAGGGCAGACTTTTGTTATTTTTATTTGATCAAAAATTCACTTAAACAGTAGTATATTGTAAATATTGCAATTTAATGTGTAAAACATATGTCGGAATAGTTGGTGGTTCATTCTGCTGTGGTGACCCCTGATAAATAAGGGACTAAGCCGAAGGAAAACGAATGAATGAATGAATTTTACAGTATAATATAATACAACTTATTTCCGTGTTGCAATGCTGAATTTTTTAGCATCATTACTCCAGTTTCAGTGTCACATAATTCTTCAAAAATCATGCTAATTTGATTACCAACAAATGTCTAATTATTATTAAAGTTGAAAACAATTTTGCAGCTACAATTTATGTAGAAATGAATGTCATTTTTGTATTTATTCAAGGAATAGAAAGTTAAGAAAAACATTTATTTGATACACAAATCTTCAGCAACATCAAAAAGGTCTCAACGAATTTAACGAACTTCCAAACAATCACACCTTAAATAAAATTAATAAACATTTGGAAGCTAGTGTGTGTATTTTCTTAATTGAGTTAAGAGTTTTTAGGCAGTTTGTCTATGAGATTTGCATCGAATTTTACTTTGCATTTTTAACGTCACTTCGAAAATACATATCAGAATTATTCACCCTCCTGTGAAGGAAGAAAGAAAGTCTTATTTGTTTTATTTCGGCTAGAATAAAAGCAGTTTTTAATTTTTTTAACACATTTAAATATTATTCGCCCCCTTAAGCAATATTTTTTTGATTGTCTCCAGAACAAACCACTGTTATACAATGACTTGCCTAATTACCCTAACTTTACCCTAATTAACCTAGTTAAGCCTGTAAATTGCACTTAAATTGCAAAAAAAATAAAAATCTTCTCTGTTAAACAGAAATTGGGGAAAATATACAGGAGGGCTAATAATTCTGACTTCAAGTTATTTCTCTTTTAATCACTACACTTGCCATTATAATAATAATAATAATAATAATATCAATGTTCTTTCTGCAGACGCCGTTATGGTAGACCTGTTTCTGGGGAAGGTTCTGGTAAAGAACAATAAGGACCGGGATGAATTGGACACAGAGCGCGAGATCATCCTGCGGCTCCAGAACCGAATCCTCATGCTGTTCTTCGGCTCCGGCGAGAGCGAGAAGTGTCAGGATTTTGCACCAACACTGAAAGATTTCTATAAAAAGCTGACGGATGAGTTTTATGTGGAGCGTTCGGCTCAGCTGGTGCTTCTGTACATCTCACTGGACTCATCAGAAGAGCAGCAGGAGAAGTTCCTGAAGGAGCTGCCCAAACGTTGCCTGTTCCTGCCCTACGAGGACCCCTACAGGCAGTACGTACTCACTGTTCTCTGAAGAGCAGATTTTAGGTTTTGACGAATGCGTACAACCTTATTTTCAGAATAATTAATTTAGGTTTTGACAATTGTTTCCACAGTTTCAGAATATCAGGAGAAAAAAAACGTAACTTTATTTTCAGAATAGCATATTTTAAGTTTTGGTGATAACCTAAAATATGAATTTCTGACAATAAGGTATTGACGAACACATACACCTTATTTTTTTCAGAACATCGTAATTTAGGTTTTGACGATTGCTTCCACGTTTTCAGAATATAGGCGAAAACAAACACTTTATTTTCAGAATAGCATATATTTTTTTAAGTTTTGGTGATTACCTTATTTTCAGAAATTCATATTTAAGGTTTTGGCGAATACGTAAAACTTTTTCAGAATAGCAAATTTTTGATTTTGCCAATTGTGTACATCTCAGTTCCAGAATAATATATTTTATGTTTTGGTGATTGCGTACACTATTTTTTTAGAATAGCATTTTTTATTTTGGTGATTACATTAATTATTTTTTCAGAGTAGCATGTGTTACATTTTTGATGAATACGCAGACTTTTTTTCATAAGTTTATCTTAGATTTCGAAAACAAATAATAATCATACAAATGATACTGAATGCTTTTTAAACCTTCAATTAATTACATTTTATTTTGTAATGGGTAGTTGAATTTTTTTTTATTGTGATACTTAATTTCAGTTTCATGCCTTAATATAATTCTGAAACAATTGCATTACAATATTGAGCTACTCCAAAAAAAGTAACTAGCTGCGTTACTTAGTTACTTTTTATTGTAATGCATTACTTTACTTTTCGGAGTTAATTTTGCGTTACTTTTCCTGAAGCTTGATTCTTTCAGAACTTGCAGTTTTCTTTCTTCTTGTTTTAAAAGGAGGAGCTCTGCAATTAACAACTCACTGTATAAACTTCATTTACCTTAAAAAACAAAAACACATAAAAAAAAAAAAGTGATCATTTAGGATGTTATCTTCTGAGAACTTCCTGACCCAGAGCTCTCTACATGCCGTATATACAGATTGTTGAAAGTATAAAGCAATGTGTTTGCTACTTTTGTACTTTTTGTCTTATTAGTGAGGTAAAATCTCTGTTCATTGAGACCATCCCCTTTTCCATTTCTCATTTAGTGCGTGATTCAACGTGACTGTTCATTTTAAATTCAGCAATTTATTTTTAAAAGCTAATTAATTAAAATAAAAAGTAACTTGCATTACATTTTTAAAACGTAACTCTAATATTATTACTTCATTTTTTTAAGTAATGCATTACTCATTACTTACAAAAAGTAATATTATTACGTAACTTGCATTATTTGTACTGTGTTTCTCCAACACTGCTCAGTGCTGCTGGTGTGTGTGTTTTTGTCAGGGAGCTGGGTGTGATGTTCGAGGTGCGGGATCTGCCGAGGGTGGTGGTTCTGCGTCCCGACTGCTCTGTTCTCTCCCCGAACGCAGTGTCTGAAATCTGCACGCTGGGGACCGACTGTTACCGCAACTGGCAGGAGGGAGCGGAGCTTATCGACAGAAACTTCATGATGAACGAGGAGTTCGACGACGGAAAGATGCGCAGCCTGACCGACCCCATCAGAAGAATCAAATATAAAGTAGAGGACGAGAAGAAGAAGAAAAAGAGGGAGGATGATGACGACGATGACGATGGTGGTGGAGGAGGACCTTGGGGCTGAACATTGATGAATAATATTAGTCTTGGGACAGATGAAAGATGTACGATCTGTAGCAGTAATTTTTATCTTTAAGGACCATCACTGTCCACAAAAACATCTGAAGGTCAATGGTTTCCTACAGCGGCAGAGAGAGATTAACTTACTGTAATTTAAGAAAACACATGCAATTACAAAAATCGCACAATGGAAATGTTTCAAGGGGACCCTAAAACATGACAGACCAGGCTATTTATGGTTATTTAGGCTAATAATATACAAAAGACAAGGGAATGGTGTAATCAGGGTGTTAAAATAAAGAAAAAACTTCACCTTTCAAAGATCACCAACAACTTCACTGAGCAATAGTCACTGCAAAATAAACAAATACCAGCCAGGTCCATCACGTTTTTGGGTTCCCTTGAAACACTTCAGTTGTTTGCTTTGTGAGAAAATGCAGCAGGTTTTTTTAGAAGGTGTTTGCGTTGTGAAAATCTGCAACACATATGCTGCCAAACTGATGAGGATCTTTTCTTAATTTGCTGGTGTTCTTTGTAATTGCATGCGTTTTCTTTAATTGCAGCACATTAAGCTCTCTCCACCATCGTAGTTTCCAGTGTAAATGCATACGTTTTTTATTTTATATAAACTAAATGTGTCCACAGATTAAAATAGAAATGTAAAAAATCTAATATTATTTTAATTTAAACAATTAAAATGTCAGGATTCCAGATATTTTCAGAACAAAGTCTTCAGTATTTTTCTACAAATTTATATGACTCTTACAGTTCATGGTTTACTGTACGGGTTTTAAGTGCACACTTTAAAAATAAAGCTTTTAACCACTTTTTGATTCCCCAAATAACTTCAGTGAACAGTTCTTGGCATTTTTTTCTTTGTAAAGACCATGTTGAAAAAATAAAACAAGTTTTTCCACTTAAAAATAAATAAATAAATAAATAAATAAATAAATAAATAAATAAATGCAATGAAAAAGTTCTATGGGTGTTATTTGGAGAACTATTAATGCCAATAAAGACCATTTATTTTAAGAGAGTATAAGAGTTTTAAACAGATCTCAACATTCATTCATTCATTTTCTTTTCGGCTTAGTTCCTTTATTAATCCGGGGTCGCCACAGCGGAATGAACCACCAACTATTCCAGCACGTTTCACGCAGCGGACGCCCTTCCAGCCACAACCCATCTCTGGGAAACATCCATACACACCCATTCACACTCATGCACTACTGACAATTTAGCTTACCCAATTCACCTATACCGCATGTCTTTGGACTTGTGGGGGAAACCAGAGCACCCGGAGGAAACCCACGCCAACACGGGGAGAACATGCAAACTCCACACAGAAATGCCAACTGACTCAGCCGAGGCTCGAACCAGTGACCTTCTTGCTGTGAGGCGATTGTGCTACCCACTGCGCCACCGTGAGGCCCAGATCTCAACATATTTGTTGAAATACCTTTTTTCAGTTCCAAACTGATCAAACTGAGTTGCTGTGTAACTAGTAAAATATATTCTTTTAATAAAAAAATGCCCATTGTATGTTATAGTTTTAATCACTTCTAATCATTTTATCAAAATTCACAGCTTTAAAATATGCTTTCCTCATATAACCAAATATTCCAAGACTGTGGAGATGGGTTTTTTTCAAAGACAAACTAATTGTTGAGAGGAGGAATTGAAATATATTGAGTTTTAGCTCATTTTTTGCTCGTTCTAAAGAAAAACCTTGACATCTTCAAGTCATCAGACTTCAACAGTACTCACTAAATGTTTAATACTTGAAATTCACCTCTCAATTTCAGTATCAGCTACTGCTTTCCAAATGTTACACAAAGTATTTTTTTAACTCTTTATTTTTATTATTTCCAGATGGGTGTACCTGCATTATTACATTACTAGACGTCCTCAGATGACCTAAATGTACCAGTAAATGTTTAACATGAATGCTTTTATTAACATGAATTAGTGTTTTTTTTTTAAAATCAGTCAAAACGTACCTTTTCTCTCTGGCTTATTGATAGAAATTAGTTTTTTTGTTTGTTTTAGGACTCATTTTAGGACAGATTTTTAACATTTATTTTTATTCTTTAAAATTTTACATTAGCATATATTGTCCTGGTTTTCTCATTGTTTATTTTACTGTCTATATTGTTGTTGCCATGTTTGTGAAGCACTTTGGTCAACATTCATGTTGTTTTAAGGTGCTATATAAATAAAGCTGACCTTGACCTTTTATCGACATTTCCATTACAATAATAAAGTCTAGGCGACGCGGTGGCGCAGTGGGTAGCACGTTTGCCTCACAGCAAGAAGGTCACTGGTTCGAGCCTCGGCTGGGTCAGTTGGCGTTTCTGTGTGGAGTTTGCATGTTCTCCCCGTGTTGGCGTGGGTTTCCTCCGGGTGCTCCGGTTTCCCCCACAGTCCAAACACATGCACTATAGGGGAATTGGGTAAGTTAAATGGTCTGTAGTGTATGTGTGTGAATGTGTGTGTATGGGTGTTTCCCAGTGATGGGTTGCAGCTGGAAGGGCATCCGCTGCGTAAAAACATATGCTGGATAAGTTGGCGGTTCATTACGCTGTGGCGACCCCAGATTAATAAAGGGACTAAGCCGAAAAGAAAATGAATGAATGAATGAATAATAAAGTCTAACATTTCAAAGAAAAAGCCTATTTATTTGGACACAACAATATTTCAGGCTGGAATTTTAACAAGTGTACGGGTGAAATTTGGGTGTTGCAAGAACTGGCAGTAGTTAGATTAATCTGGATATGAATAATATGTTAATACGAATGTGAATATTGTGGCAAAAACAACCAAATGCTAAAGCAATTTTCCACATTTAGCAAAGGCTTGTTGTAAACGTTTACTGTTGCGATTGGCTAACGTAAACAATGGATAGACAGCAAAATAAAACCCCTTAGCATACCTTACAACTGTCATGAAATGGTTTACTTACGGTTTGCAGTGTAACGTTAGCTGATGTTAGCTGTAGCTGATATAAATCCAGTCTTTCAACGAAAATCCTTTACCAGATTCATTCCTCTCGTTCAACCTGCAGTCAAATGCTCGGAACAAACATATAATCCTCCGTTGCGATCCTGTAAAAGTTAACAATCGTCGGTATAGTGTATTTAAGGCTTTATATTTGACGCTAATCATTGTTTATTATACATACTGGTGTGTCAACCGTTAATGACTGAACGCTTGTGGGCGGGGCCTACACAACAATAACTACGGTTTGATTTCATTGGCGGTTGCAGGTTGATTGACAGCTATTCGTCGACAGGTGCTTTTTAAAATATAAATTAGGATATGTAAATCATTTGTATATAATTAATTTATGCTAGTATCACGTAGTATCAACTTAATATATTAACTTATTAACTTAAATTATTATCATTACTTAAATTATTATTATTATTGTTTGTGTGTTTTTTATTTACAGTCATGTTTGCTCTCATATGCCAGATTTAGTGAACACAAATGTTGCTGCACTGCGGATGTCACTTGAATTTTAAGTTCTTCCAGTGTTATAGTCCCTCCCTGTTCACCACTCCAACGTTCAATATTCAATGGATCTCGAAATGGCACAAAAATGCAAATATCGAAATATTGAGGCCATAAAACACATATAATTATGAAATATTTTAATGAACGTTTTAAAGTATTTGAAGGCAGTCATGTGACCCTGCAGGTAATGTAAATCTCATTTAAACAACCAATTTCCAAACATATAGTTAGCCTAATCATCATTACACACTAGACTTTAAAAAAAGACCGTGCATAGAAACACCAACAGGATAAACATCCAAATTTCTTCAAAATAACCATTTATTTGATTAATCTTTTAATTGAAATGCATCATGACTATATTATGTTTATTTGCTCTGGATGGTGCTTGCGAAAAAACGAAAGTGAAACCGGTCTGACTGAGAAACAACGGAAGTGACAAAACGACGACAACTTCGTAACGTAAGTACTACATGAATCTCATTTTATAGACTACGTTATTGTTTTATATTACACATTTTTTTATATTGCGTTATATTATAGCGTTATATTATGCGCGTGCACGTGTGTGTGAGTTTAGGTACTTAATTATAAAGTTTAATGTGTTTTCAAATGGCCGTTTCCGTTTTCCTCTAAGTTTGAATCTAATAAACAAACATATTTTTATATTAGGCTTATTGCAAACACATGATCTGCAGTTGAGACATACTGAATAGATGCAGATATATTATTAGACTTGAGATATATTTCAAGAATGCGAATGATATCGTTTAACTTTGTGACAGTAATGCAAAGTCTACCACTAATTACTAATGCAAAGTCTACCACTAAT
>CAIGQV010018153.1:0-14215 GCA_903798115.1 Danio jaintianensis
CTATAGTTGCTGTGTTACCATAACAACTGTGGAATCACCCCAACAGAACAATCACTACAGTTGCTGTGTTACCATAGCAACTGTGGAATCACCCCTACAGATCAATCACTATAGTTGTTGTGTTACCATAGCAACTGTGGAATCACCCCAACAGATCAATCACTACAGTTGCTGCGTTACTATAGCAACTGTAGAATCATTCCAACAGATCAGTCACTATAGTTGCTGTGGTACCATAGCAACTGTGGAATCACCCCTACAGATCAGTCGCTATAGTTGCTGTGGTACCATAGTAACTGTGGAATCACCCCTACAGATCAGTCACTACAGTTGCTGTGTTACTATAGCAACTGTAAAATCACCACAACAGATCAATTACTATAGTTGTTGTTACCATAGCAACTGTAGAATCACCCCAACAGATCAGTCACTATAGTTGCTGTGGTACCATAGCAACTGTGGAATCACCCCTACAGATCAGTCACTATAGTTGCTGTGGTACCATAGCAACTATAAAATCACCACAATAAATTAATTGAAGTAGTCTAGCATGGCTCAAAAACACTGCAGTATTTACTATAAGTTACTATAGTATTTTATTCATAAGGTGGACTTCGGATTTAAAAAACTCGGTTTACGGTATCTGACAGACGGACACAGATTCGCCGTCCACTCTGAATGCTGCATATAGAGGCTGTGTGAAAGGTGTGAGGAATGTATACAAGTGTGTGAGTGTGTCAGAGACGTGGTAAAAGGACAAAACGCCAGCGGTTGTGTCCACATACACACCCACTCTTTTACATGAGCCAGAGGATGGGGATTTTACATTAATATCTTCTTCAGCGTGAGAAACATGGGTAAGAATTCCACAAGTAATCTTCCATGACATGATGTTGTTTCCAAGCATGCACCTGCCAGGCAAAAGTTCATCAGGTTTCCTCGGGATGTTTTCATACGCCACACCGACCGTGCCTTCCTGACCAGTCCATTCAGTCTCCCAGTAACAGCGTCCGGACAGACTCTCTCTGGACAGCACTTGATGGTCCTCTTCAAATCGCTCTGGGTGATCGGGATATGGCTGTTTGTCTATTAGCGTCACCTTTCTGTCTCCGTCAGAGAGAAGCAGATGAACGTGAGCTGTGTTTGGATCCAGAGTGAGATCGAATGCATCTGTGAGACAGAAAACACTTCTGTTATTGCCTCAGACAGACACTTGTATAATAAATGATTGATAGAGAGGAATGATGATAACCTTACACTTCATTATCCCGGGTTTGATGAAGTGGTCACCCATAGGATCAGTTCTATGAGGGAAATTTTTTTATAAATAATAATAATAATAATATAATAAATAAACATTCATTCATTCTCTTTTCGGCTTAGTCCCTTTATTAATCTGGGGTTGCCACAGCAGAATGAACCGCCAACTTATCCAGCATATGTTTTACGCAGCGGATGCCCTTCCAGCCACAACCCATCACTGGGAAAAATCCATACACAATTTAGCTTACCCAATTCACCTATACCACATGTCTTTGGACTTGTGGGGGAAACCGGAGCACCTGGAGGAAACCCACGCGAACATTGGGAGAACATGCAAACTCCACACAGAAATGCCAACTGACCCAGCCGAGACTCGAACCAGTGCCCTTTTTGCTGTGAGGCGAACGTGCTACCCACTGCGCCATCGTGCAGCCCAATAAATAAACATTTGTATATTATTCAATAATATTACTGAAATTAATATAAATACATAATTGAATAAATGCACATATTTGCATAAGTAAACAAATAGACTGAATGATGCACTTCAAAAACATAACTTCTTAAGATTTTTGTCTTCTTTCTAATCCAAATACCCCAAAATTCTTATATCAAGAAGCATTTTCTAGACAAGCAAAAAGATTCCATGTGGATTCCTATTGATCAGATATGAATTAAATATTCAACATACTTGAGTTCTTCCAGTGTATAGTGTGGATCCTCCAGTGTGTGTTTGAGCAGCTGGACTCCTGATTGCCCTGGGTGATTGTGGCTTAGATCCAGCTCTCTCAGGTGTGAGGGGTTTAAACTCAGAGCTGAAGATACAAAACCACAGCCTTCCTCTGTCACCATACAGCCAGACAACCTACACACACACACACACACACACACACACACACACACACACACACACATCAACATAATTACTTACTGACTGTACATTATCTTCTAAGTGTTCTTACACACCTCAGTATCTCCAGCTGACAGTTTGGACTCTTCAGTCCATCAGAGAGCAGCTTCCCTCCTGAATCCTGCAAGCCATTGTTACTGAGGTCCAGCTCTCTCAAGACCGAATCGGAGCTCAGAATCGTGGAAAGCTGCTGACAACTCATTTCAGTGAGGTTACACCAGCTCAACCTGCATCATTTTAAAATAAAATTAACCTTAAGCATAAACTCATACAGTGTGGCTAATATGCTGTTTTAGAGAGCAGCGTTAAAAGGACATCACCCAAAAATTAAGTTCTATCACCTCACTTCCTAATTGATTGCTTTAAACTTCTGTAACGCTATGTATAATCAATACTTTCCTCAAGACTTGAAGTTTTTTCTCCGTATTCTCCATCCCTTCTAGGAGCTTTTGGAGTCCTGAGTCCTGCAGATAATTTCCGCTGAGGTCGAGCTCTTTTAGACAATGTGAGATACTCTGAAGTGCAGAGACCACCTGCATACAGCTGTCCTGCCCTAAATGACACCCCGCCAACCTGAAGAAATCAGAAGTACATTAGTGCCAGCTAATAAACCAGTCCCTCCAGGATTTTGAGGAACATTTATATATATATTTATGGTCTAAAATTACAGATTTTTTTGTGATGGATTTCCTCAAAACTTATGGCATTATTTGCTTCAGTTATTGGGCTTTGCTGTGAAAATACACAAAATCTTGTAAAATTTTATAGTTACACACTAAAATGCAAAATGAAATGTTCAACTGATACCAATAACCAATCTTTTGATCTGGAGGCCAATATCCGATATATTTTCATAATACATTGGCCACAGCCATATCCCCCTGCAGCCCAAGACCAGTTACTTACTGAAGTTAAGCACGGCTGAGACTGGTCAGTACTTGGATGGGTGACCACATGGGAAAACTAGGTTGCTGTTGGAAGTGGTGTTAGTGAGGCCAGCAGGGGGCGCTCAACCTGTGGTCTGTGTGAGTCCTAATGCCCCAGTAAAAGTGAAGGGGACACCATACTGTCAGTGGGCGCCGTGTTTGGATGAGACATTAAACCGAGGTCCTGACTCTCTGTGGTCATTAATAATCCCATGACAGTGGGTGTAACCCCGGTGTCCTGGCCAAATTCCCTCCACCATGGCCCCCAGTTTTCCCCATCCACTGAATTGGCTCTATCACTGTCTCTCCACTCCACCTATAGCAGGTGTGTGGTGAGCGCACTGGCGCCGTTGTCCTGTGGCTGCCGTCGCATCATCCAAGTGGATGCTGCACACTGGTGGAGGTGTGGAGAGACCCAATCATGATTGTGAAGTGCTTTGGGTGTATGGCCATACACGATAAATGCGCTATATAAATACGCATTACATTACATAATTTATTGGCTTAATTTTGCCAAAATTTTGTTTTCTGCTGATATCGGTATGGCCGCCGATATATCGTGCATCGCTAAAATTGTCCTTTTTCTAACCTCAAGAATCATTGCACTTGTAAAATGCTGGAAGGACTGATAAACGCTTGTATATTAGTGGAATGGTAATTACCTGAGGGTCTCCAGATGACAGTGTGGGCTCTTGAGTCCAGCACAAATCACGTTCACTGCCGCCTCTAGATTATAGTTGTGACTCAGGTCCAGCTCAACCAGAGGACAGTTCTCCAGCTGTAAAGCCAAAGCCACTGTTTCAAAGCATGTTTCTGTCAGTCCACAGTCTGAAAACCTGAAAACAGATCACAACAAAGATAACTTGAAAAGTAATACACTGCACGAAAGCAATTAAACGTAAACAGGGCTAGGCAAGTTAATGCTTTATTAATACAATGACGCATAAATTAATTAACGCTGACAATTTATATATAGCATGTTAACAGTTTTTGTTATTGATTGGGATGGGTGTCATCACGTCTCAACCAATGAGAACATTTGGAATGGGCCTAATGCAGTACCACGCCACTTGCACTAGCTCACTCGTGGGATGTATTTCACTTCAAGATAATTTTCAGCTTAAGTTGAATTACTTGAACTTAAATGCTGATTCACTAGTATCATTCAAACTAAACCCCATCTCTTCAGGAATCACCTATACCCCTGTGAACAAATCCAGGATCCCCTCTTCTCTAACCCCCACCGCACCACACAACAACCTCAAAATATTATGCAATTCTGAGTGTGCCTCACACAGGTGAGTAGGCTTGACAAACCACCCGTAGAAAACACACTGTTTCATCTCATTTTAACCGACACTTGCACCAGTTTTGCACATTTACACCAGACAATTTCTTACATGTCATAGAAAAAACATTGTGCATTTATGAAGTGTACTTAACACAGGTGAGTGGGCTTGACAAACCACCTCTAGAAACACTCTAAATAACACTCCCCACTGCTCATTCTAGCACTTTATTCTCTGGGCACAAACAGTTCCTTTGCACAACGATTTGGGTATTTGGGAATAATTATCTGGGTCTACTTACAGGGCCTTTCTGCTGCATCTCACGGCTGGCACGAGTCTCCTGCATCCTGCATATGTTTTGTTGAACAATTTTGGGTTGAAATCATCCAGCACTTCCTCCGACATCAGAAGCACATACACCAGCGCTGAGCAGTTTGATTTGGACACGACTTTCAGCTGACCAGTCTTTGATCTCAGATAATTCATAATTTGTTGGTACAGGGTTCTGTCCTGCAGTTCCAGGATGCAGAAGAAATGGTTGATAGATTTATCTGGGCATTTGTCATTGTTTTGCAATTGCTTGAGGTACTGAACTGTTTTACTGATGCTTTGTTTACTGTTCTTTGTTTCGTTCAGGATGCCGATGAGTAGCTTTTGATTGGACTCAAGAGAAATGCCCAGCAGGAACCGCAGGAAGAGATCAAAATGCCCTCGATCGCTCTTCTCCGATTTATCGATCGCCTTCCTCAGCAGAACATACAACAGGTCTTTCTGTTTAGGACGCGAGTCCTCCAGGAAGAACATCAGGTCATTAACACTCCAGTTCATGTCTTTTTCCAGCTCCAAGTAGCAAAGAAACACATGCAGTGCAGCAAGGAACTCCTGCACACTCAAGTGTATGAAGTAATAAACCTTCATCTCATGCAGAACAGAGTCTTTCTTGAAGATTTCAGTGCACAGTCCTGTGGACTCTTCATCTGCGTTAATGCCGCACGCTTCCAGATCCTCCCGGTAGAACATGACGTTCTCCTTCTTCAGCTGTTCGAACGCCAGTTTGGCCAACTTAGAAATCATGTCTTTGTTTGAACTTAAAAGAACTGTATGTTCCCTTACCGTTTTTTTCTCATACTTCTGGTTCTTGATGTTCATCTGTATCAGGAGGAAGTGGATGTACATCTCAGTGAGGGTGGAGGGAATATCCTCCCCATTGTACTTCTGGAGAATATCCTGAAGAACGGTGGCGGTGATCCAGCAGAACACGGGAATGTGGCACATGATGTAGAGACTGCGGGACGTCCGGATGTGGGTGATTATCCTGGAGGCTTGATCTTCATCTGGGACCTTTTTTCTAAAGTACTCCTCCTTCTGCTTGTCAGTGAATCCGCGCACCTCAGTGAATAACCCTACGTGTTCGGGAGGGATCAGATTGGCTGCTGCTGGTCGTGAGGTCACCCAGATGAGAGATGAGCTGAGCAACTTTCCTTTAATGAGGCTTGTAAATAAAGCATCGATGGATGAGCGAGAATGGACACGGTTCACTGACCTGAGGCTAAAATCCAAATCCAGGCGACTCTCATCAAGCCCATCAAAGATGAACGCCAGTTTGCATTTTTTATAAAACTTGGTGTTTTCCACCTCAGTCATGTCCGGGTAAAATTCCAGCAAAAGCTCATGAAGACTAAAGTCTCCTTCTTTTATCATCAAGTTAATCTCTCGAAATGGAAGCAGAAACATACAGTCCACATCCTGATTGGCTCTTCCTTCAGCCCAGTCCAGGATGAACTTGTGCACGGAGAATGTCTTTCCAATGCCGGCAATGCCTTTGGTCAGAACAATGTTTTCCCCATCCTTCTCCCTCAATAAACTGAATATTTCATTACAGTCGATCGGTTTATCCTCAAATCTTGGCATCTGCAAGGCTAGGTCAAACTTCTGAACCTCGTGTTCTTTGCAGACGTCTTTCATGTCCCCTTCAGTGATGAACAGCTCGGTGTACACTTTTTTGATGTCTGTTTTGTTCTCTTTCTTGCCCTCAAACACACGTGCATTGGCCTTCATGCTTTCCTTGTGTTTTTTGACGATTTCTCGCAAGTCATCTTCTAGAAATCGAAAGCAAATGAAATGAGGTGACTTTTGCTGAATTGTAGACATTCATAAAACGATGTAAATGCAGCAAGCCCAATTGTTTTTGTACCTTCTTTCTGGGGCATCTGTCCTTTGGGTGGATTGGGTGGACATTCTGAGAATGCATCAGAAAAAAAGCCAAAGTAAATACACATTTTTGAACATAATATTTAGCTATTGAAGTGATAAAGCAAATGTATACAAACTTTGCAAACTATTGGCAAGTTTTTCAAGAGAAATAAGCAACCTGGTCTGAAAAATGACAGTGAACATAAATGACCATTGGTGAATTGGAGGAAACAATTGGAAAAATAAGGCCAAGAGTCCATTAAATGTTTGAGTGTAGCTGAAAATGGCAGTGCTCTTCCAAAAACTGAACTGCCAGCTTTGTAAAAAAACATGGCACTACCATTGACAACAGCAGAAAAATACGCTCAGCATGGGATTAAATGAAAACGCTTCAGTGGACATATACCTTGTGGCCTCCGTTCACACTTGATACATTTTTTACTGCGAGAGCCACCTTTTTAAAATGGTTTTCTATTGGCAGTGTGCGTTTTGTGAGCTGTTTATATGCCCTGGGTGCCTCGTGTTCAAACTGCCTGCTGTGCCTTGTGATTTTGACGGAGCACTTTGTGTGCCTTTAGCTGGAAAAGAGTCAACACTGTGTTGACACTCTGAAGTTATGCGCTCCAGCATTAAGACCATTCATACAGTGGTGGCCAAGCAACATAAAAAGGACAGCACACTGCTCTATTCTAAAGTCCACAACAAAGCAGTCCAATGCATGTCACTTTTTTAGAACTGAAAAGCACACTCGCTGTGATCAACCCTCAAGAGTTTGTTTACATGACAACATTTTCAACTAAAAGCAGAAACCTATAGGCCATTTACTTACTTTTGGGTTTCTGAAAATGAAACTTTGAAAACTAGTTTCAAATATCTAATTTTGAACCATATACCATTATGGTCTCATTTCTCCTTTTTGGTAAAAGGTTTCCATTTTTTTTAAATGGACGGTTAAAACTGTAAATGCAGAAATAAAACAGAAAGTGCTACAAAATGAAGTTAAATATTAGTAAAAAATAAAACTTGGCAACTCTATTATTAACCATATTATAGTTCACACTGCAAACAAGCAAAGTAACCTGCCAATGGGCTAAGCAAAATAATCTTATGTCAAAAGGAAAAACCAAAAAAAGGCAAAAATGTAAAAGAAAGGATTATTCTGCTTCCTCATTGGCAGATTATTTCGATTGCTTTAAGGAAAAAAATCACTTAATTTTGACATATTATTTCTTAAAACAAGACAATATTTATTGCCTGTCTAGAAAATGCTTCTTGAACTAAGAATTGTTAGATATTTGGACTAGAAACAAATCTAAGTAAGTTTCCAATAATGATTCATCAAAATAATACCAAATCTACATATCTATAAATCCTAAAACAATTGAGGTTACACCTCAAGCTTTTTTTACCTTTCAGAAGATTCGACTCGAGACGATCTGCACGTTCGTTCTGCTTGATGTTGCGCAGCGCCTGTACAGCGATTTTCCCAGCATCCTCGCTGTAATACTGCACCATACAGTCCACCACATCCTGACGGTCCGCTTTCTCCAGCTTTCCCCGAGGAATGGGATCGACACCTGGTTTTACACACTTTGACAACTGCCAGGTGAACTGTTTGAGCTCTGACTCCACAAGATCCTCAAGCACATCAGTCATCAAACTGATAATGGCGTCCATTTTCTGTTACTAGGAGAAAAACAATCAATGTGGGTGATTCTAAATCAGGGCTGCACGGTGGCGCAGTGGGTAGCACGTTCGCCTCACAGCAAGAAGGTCGCTGGTTTGAGCCTCGGCTGGGTCAGTTGGCGTTTCTGTGTGGAGTTTGCATGTTCTCCCCGTGTTGGCGTGGGTTTCCTCCGGGTGCTCCGGTTTCCCCCACAAGTCCAAACACATGCGCTATAGGTGAATTGGGTAAGCTAAAATTGTCCGTAGTGTATGAGTGTGAATGAGTGTGTATGGATGTTTCCCAGTGATGGGTTGCAGCTGGAAGGTGCTGCGTAAAACATATGCTGGAATAGTTGGCGGTTCATTCCGCTGTGGCGACCCCAGATTAACAAAAGGACTAAGCCGAAAAGAAAATGAATGAATGAATGATTCTAAATCATACAATGAACACCATCTCCTTTAACCCTTGTGTATTGTTCAAATTGACTCCCCTTTCGGTATGTTCGTGGCAGTTTTTTTTGCCCCATTGACTTCCATTATAATGACATTTTTTGATTGCAAACCATGACAGCATATAATCATGCATTCTTGATTGTTGCTGGTTTTCCCTGTTGGGAAGAGGGACAATGTGTCATTTTTACTGTTGATCAGCAGTTGGCAGCAATAACACTTTAGATCAGGGGTGCACAAACTCTGTTCTGGATGGCCGGTGTCCTGCAAAGTTTAGTTGCAACCAGTGTTAATTTTGACAGAAAATTTTCATTTAGTTTTAGTCTTAAGGGGGTCGCACACCAGATGTTTAGAATTGTAAAATGCATGGCGCTGCGTGGCGGTTGAATGGTTGAAACCCATACAGGCAGCGTAATACAGAGAGTGGACCAAAGCGCATCAAATGATCGGTAATTAAAAGGGAAAAAAAGAAAAATAGAAATATATTTTTATATTAGACACACATATGATGCTTGTATTTGCACCAGCTCCACGCCCACAATTTCACGCATTGGGTTAAATTAGGCTTTGCAGTCTCCGTGTTCAGTCCTTAACTTCCACTGTATCTGTTTAGCTGAAGGAACGGAACCAACCCTGTAACGTCAGACACAGCGACATTCCAAGATGGCGGCGCCCTAGGTCTAAAAGCTATAGTAAAACATGCCGTTTTCTGCTAAATGGTTACATTAATCGAGTTTGTTATATATATATATATATATATTCATCAAAGTGGAATCCAATGTACAAAATAATGTAAACTTGACTGAGTGCTTCATTGCCCCTTTAAGTCCCCTGCCCAAGTCTCTCTATCTCACACACACACGCTATACTCCATATAGAAGGCAGAGACTATGCTTTTTTTTGTTCTGCAACTGATGATCAACAGTAAAACATTTCAATTGTCCCTCTTCCCAACAGAGGAAACCAGCAGCAATCAAGAATGCATGATTATATGCGGTCATGAAAAAAATGCAATCAAAAAATGTGATTAAAATGAAAGTCAATGGAGCAAAAACAGCCACCAACATAATGAAAGGGGAGTCAATTTGCCCAGAGTGCATCGTCACATTTTTTAAGTCTATTGTGTATTTTTAAAATGTGTCAAAATAAGATTTGTCTGCAAAAATCATCCCATTTGCCTGAGCACAGAGAAAGTTCAAAATCAGCCCAGGGTGGATGAAAATGACTCCAACATACTGTAACATAACAAAGTGAAGTTTATTTGTAAACTAATTTCGAGAGGATCACGTGCTTATGATTGCTTGCGGCTGGTCCCGCATTATCCAATTTACGATTCACCAATCAGACGACTCCTAAGCCACTATAAATACCCTAAGTTCCACATAACAGCTACCTTCGTTTTTGAAGAATCCCCCCCCCTTCCACCCCTACTCCTCCTCCTTTCCAGGACGGGTGACACGGTGGCCCAGTGGTTAGCACTGTTGCCTCACAGCAAGAACATCACCGGTTCTGGCCCTTGCCGGGCTGGCCAGCGTTTCTGTGCAGAGTTTGCACGTTCTCCCCGTGCCACATGGGTTTCCCCCGGGTTCCCCGGTTTCCTCCCACCATCCAAAAACATGCAACCTAAGTTAATAGACCAATCCAAATCGGCACCACAAACACGAACTAGCAATAGTCATCTCTCAAGAGCAAACACTATTAGTTCACTAGCTACTACAGCAGGGGAGTTCTCGAGATCTACCTGAGCTCAAACTCTCCTATCGCCTTGCAAACAGGAGGGAGCCCCGGGCTCGAGGATCTTATGAGCTCAGGGCTCCCACCCGGGACAGCATGCCAAACAAGCTTTATAATCAATCACCAGCTAAGTGTGAACTCTTGAAATAAATGTTCGAGAGCAATAACCCTTTCAAAAGGGTCAAAAACCCTTACACATTTTGAAAGCACATTGATGGATTGCGCATCGATGGATTTGCTCTTCAGTGTTTGGACTCTCAGCAGTGAAAATTAAACCACACTGAACTGAACTTCAACTCTGAAAACTGGACTGACACTGTTTCAATTCACTATAATCTTCTGTGTTCAGCTGCTTTGACACAATCTACATTGTAAAAGTGCTATAGAAATAAAGATGAATTGAATTTTAAGTTTACCTATAAGTTCTGCTTTCATTTTCGCCTCAGGCTGATGGTGAAAAGTCTGTTTTGTTGAAAGGTTTAGTTTGTTTAAACAAATTGCATTCAGTCCACATTAATAGTTTTAATTAAATAAGTTTCTTCTGCTCAGCAAGGCTGAATTTGGCACGTCGGCTGTATTTTAGTTTATATTAAATGAATCAACTGAAAAATGTAAAAAAAAATTTACTGCTGTGATGGAAAGTTAAATTAAAATGATTTCTTGATATTCATGTAGTCCGACTGTTTGTACTGTATTATTGATCTCATAAAGCAGCACACTGAGCCCAAAGACACACTGAGAACGTTTGTAAATCATGAAGTTTCCAAACTTGTAAAGTTAAATAGACTAATCTATAAAAGATTTGCAGATCGATACATAATGTAAAGATATATATTTTATTATTTATGAAAAGTAGTTGAAGTAAATGCAAGTAGCCTCTTTAGTTTCATCTGCACTACTGGCTTACACACTTCTTGCAGACCCAGCCTTGAGAAATATTTAACTCATTCATTCATTTTCTTTTCGGCTTAGTCCATTAATTAATCTGGGGTCGCCACGGTGGAATGAACCGGCAACTTACATTTTACATTTATAAAAATACAGCATACATTTTACGCAGGAGATGCCCTTCCAGCTGCAACCCATCACTGGGAAACATCCATACACACTTATTCACACACATACACTATACGGACAATTTAGCTTACCCAATTCCCCTAGAGCGCATGTGTTTGGACTTGTGGGGGAAACCAGAGCACCCAGAGGAAACCCACGCCAACACGGGGAGAACATGCAAACTCCACACAGAAATGCCAACTGACCCAGCAGAGGCTCGAACCAGCTACCTTCTTGCTGTGAGGCGATCGTGCTACCCACTGCGCCACCGTGACGCCCAATATTTAACTCATTTTTGTTTATTAATTATTATTTACCTTTATCTGAAGCAAAATCGGGATTCTGTTAATTTCTCTTCTGATATGAGTTTACTCGAGATTCATGGCAAGCGGTGACCAAAATGGTGGCATTTTGTTTAGATGTTTACAATTATTATTTTTTAACATGCTCAAATGTCAACTATTTCAAAGACTCTAATATCATTATTATGTTTATTCATGACAGAAAAGGCACCGAAAAAATGACGGAAGAAATAAATAAGACGAACAACGGAGTTTAAACGACAAACAATGAATAGTTTATGCTTAAATGCTATTCAGTGCTGTTTATTATTAATCACGCTGATGGCGTTTAAATAGTTTTATCTTTGGCATTATAACTGTTATTTGGTTCTACAAAGCATTAAAAGTTATACTCACCCGAACAAACTCTCTGACACACGGATGACTTTCTCAAATGCGGGAGTAAACAACTCAAAAGCCGCAACTTATAGTGTCCGGATATTAGGTTTGACATTCGCCGGACATTCGCGCACGCAATGTTAGGGATCATCTGCGAATTACATCGACAGAACCAAAACGCACAGTAAGAGGCCAGACTGATTTAGGCTACTACAGGTAGGAAGGCTACTATACCTCTAACTATACGGTACATACAAAGCAGAAATAGGCGATATCTCTTGTCATAAGCATACAGTACACATCAGCGAAAGCACTTGAATGTTATTTTCTCACATTTCCCCCTTCATTTATGTATACATCCCTGCTGAAAAATCCAGCTTAAACCAGCCTAAGATGGTTGGCTGGTTTTAGCTGGTCAACCAGCCTGATTTTAGAGGGGTTTTGGCCATTTCCAGGCTGGTTTCCAGTCATTTCCAGCCTGGTTTTAGCTGGTCAGGCTGGGAGATGACCAGCTAAAACCAGCTTGACCAGCCTAGCCAGACTGGGAGCCCAGCTAAAACCAGCAATGTCCAGCTTAAACCAGGCTGGTCAAGTTGGTTTTAGCTGGTTTTAGCTGGTCATTTTCCAGCCTGACCAGCTAAGACCAGGCTGGAAATGACTGGAAACCAGCCTGGAAATGGCCAAAACCCCTCTAAAATCAGGCTGGTCGACCAGCTAAAACCAGCCAACCAGCTTAGGCTGGTTTAAGCTGGTTTTTTCAGCAGGGATCACACATATATGTAGGAAAAAATATTTACAGTATTTCACCTAGATGTAAGCTTCTCATGCTAAAGTGTGCTCACATTCCTAGGGACTAAAGTGACTTACTACAGGAGAGATTTTCTCAATATTTCTATTAATATATGTACAGCACATAAATATTGAAGAATAATACTTACAGTAATTTACCCAAATGTAATGTTTTGTCATTTTAATGGGTGTAGCACATCCCCAGAAGCCAGACTGGTTTACTACAAGTGAGATTTATTCATATTTTTATTTACATAATTATACAGTATGAAAATAATTTAGAAAAACATTTACAGTAATTCACCCGACTGTAATTTTCTCATTTTAAAGGGTGTAGCACATTCCCAAAGGCCAGACAGACTTACTACACTTGAGATTTATTCATATCTCTATTCGTATAAATATACAGTACGCAAATATTTCAGAAACATATTTACAGTAAATCACCCTACCGTAATTTAATGATTTTAAAGGGTGTAGTACATTCGCATAGGCCTCACTGACTGACTACAGGTGAGATTTTACCCTTATTTGTATTCATATTTGTACAGTACACAAATATTTTTGAAAAATATAGACAAGAGATATCGCCTATTTCTGCTTTGTATGTACCGTATAGTTAGAGGTATAGTAGCCTTCCTACCTGTAGTAGCCTAAATCAGTCTGGCCTCTTACTGTGCGTTTTGGTTCTGTCGATGTAATTCGCAGATGATCCCTAACATTGCGTGCGCGAATGTCAAGCTACTTTTACTTTCTCTCTCTCTCTCTCTCTCTCTCTCTCTCCTTCTTTCTTTCTCTCTCTCTACAGCCAGTCTCTGTCTCTCTTGAGTCCCTGCCGAACAGTGAGAAGCTGCCCATCTTACAGGGGGAGTGTGTGCTGCTGTGTGTTAGCAGCTCAGTTTGTGCACTCCTGCCACCACCTGAGGAACCAACAATAACCCGCTCCACTGTCTCCAGCAGACAACTACTGGAACATTTTACTTGTCAACTTACTTTTGCTATTACTTTCATTACCTTTATCCTATTTAATATATTACCATTAATCTATTTTTATTATTTATTATTTTTTATTAATCTATTTTTATTTTTATTAATCTATTTTTATTTTTATTAATCTATTTTTTTTATTAATCTATTTTTATTTTTATTTTTATTAATCTATTTTTTTATTAATCTATTTTTATTTTTATTAATCTATTTTTATTTATTAATGTATTTTTATTTTTATTAATCTATTTTTTTTATTAATCTATTTTTATT